>ML781793.1:30237-76739 GCA_009831015.1 Picea engelmannii
AATATGACTCACATATTCCACTTCTTGAACCCCAAAGGAACACTTGTAAGGATTTGCATATAGTTGTTTCTCTTCCAATGGTTTTAACACCATGTCAACGTGTTTTACATGATCTTCCCAAGATTTGTTGTAGATTAGTATATCATCAAAAAATACTAACACAATTTTTTTGAGTAACGGTTTGAAAATAGAATTCATCAAGATTTGAAATGCTGAAGGTGCATTAGTATGACCAAATTGGAATACAAAATCATAGTTACCTTCATGTGTTCTAAATATTGTTTTGGGAATTTCTTCTTGCCTCATTCCGATTTGATGATATTTAGAATGGAGATCCAAATTAGTAAAATAAAAATATCCTTGCAATTCATCTAATACTTCATCAATGACATGAATAAGAAACGTATCTTTAATGGTCCTTTTGTTGGCATGGGGTGTGCCATGTATCTTTCCTAGGAGGGAGCCAATACTAAGGGTTGTATGAGAAAGGGGGTTGGGAAACAATACGCAGTCACCCAAAAAACCTGGTCGTTAGATCTCAGGAGAGGAGATCTAGACCATCCATCGTAGAGTACCTTTCAGAGTAAATTTTGGGGAGACACTACGATGGAAGAAATCCAAGGAAAGATCAAAGTCATTAATGGGAGAGGGTAATGGTGAAATGAAGACCATTGACCTACTTAAACCAAATGATCTTTGATCTCAAATCGTGACCATTGGTCCACTCGAATAGGAAGAGCTTCGAGAGGAGATCTCGACCATCCTTTGGAGAAGGTTGTTGGAGTGATCATGCTACCGAAAAAGGTTTAACTTCGATGGGAGTACTCCGAGGTTAAATCGAGACCATTGATATGTCAATATCCAAGAGGCTCCACTATACAAATCTGACTGTTGATTCGATGGGGTGAAGGAGTTCCGAGAAGAATATCTAACCATTGATATGTCGGGGTTGAAGGAGTTATGAAGGGAGATCTTGACCATCCATCGCAAGTGGATTTTGGAATGGGTTATGGATATTTACTCCGATGGGAAAGCCTCGATGTGACATCTGGACCATTAATCTACTAAGGCCTGAGGAACCACGTAGACAATCTGTACCGTCAATATTTAGTTGAGTACTCAAGTAAATGATGTGTATGGTGCCACATGTCACAAGGTGGGGATTCCATGTGTCGAACATAGAAGTTTCCATGTGGCATAGTATGTTGGCACCCGAGGGTGACCTTTGGGAAATATGAATGCTATGTGTTAGGTGGTGGTAGTTCCATGTGTCTAGTAGAGGTGGTTCCACTCATCATGAGTATGAGGCACAACTGAATAACTCTGACAAAATCATAGTCATATAACATTAATTACTTAGATTCGTCTGATCCATTGAAGGATATTATGGTCGCGCTTGGCTCTCAGAGCATGGAGAGTGATGGAGGATCCCAATAGCGATGGAGAGTGACAAAAAGGGATTTGATAAATGTTGTCTTATGAAGAGTATTGTGGGTTCCATGTATGCGCTATGAAGAATATCAAATGAAACTAGAAGGCCACATCATAACTAGGTAGGAAGACGAAGTGATAGCGTGCCACGTGGATGATACTTGGCAGTGAATTGGCCATAACTTTGAGGAGCCATGGATTTTGATCTAGAGCTCCGTTTTGAGTGAAATCATAGTCGTTAGAAAGATATTGACGAGTAGGAGATGATGAACACCTCAAGAATAGGGTTTGATATGGTTGAGGAAAAGGGAAAATTTAATACTCCATCCCTTAAAAGGGTACTTAGGGGTTAAGTGTGTTACATAGTGGTATCAGAGTTTTTCTACAATACTAGGCCTAGATGGGCCATAGATCAATCATTAGACTGGTACATTAAGGATAGTATAGGCATGTTGGAAAAAGTTTCTTTACATTAAAATCCTTTTTATTATTTGCACAAGTTCCTTGAAAAGAAGGACCGCAGATTTAAAAATCTTGTTTTGGAAATATCATGCAATAGAAGAGTTGTTGTCACTTGATGAATTGATATTTACTATTACAAGAGTGAGAATATACTAGTAAGAATTCATGGGAAAATCTTATGTAAAGTGGAAGAATCTTGTTAAGGGTTGCTTAGGTTCAAAAGAATAAATAAGCTAGTGACTATAACGTTGCATGTAAGCATTAGTGATTACTATTCATATAAGAGATACAACCCTTATGAAGGGATTTATGGTGGCTAAAGGAATTCAGTGTGGATTGATAATGTCTTTGGCGGTATTAGTTATTGCTTAAATAAAAGAGTAAACTATTTATATGTAATTCCTCATGTTTCGAGGATTAATGGAAAATTGTAAGGTCAATGTACTTGACTCGTAACAAATGAGAACCTGTTACTGAAATAACCTAGTTTAGCAAAGAAAGGGAGTCCCTTGGATTGCTAATATTCTTCATATGAGAGGTAAATGATATGAACATGAGAAATTTATGATCTCATGGTTGTACTAAGAAGATGTATGATCCTATTAAACTAAGATCCTATCTATGTAAATGAATGCAAGGGAATACAACTGAAATGCATTTGCACTAAGGGCAGGAACAAAATTCTTAGCACACACAGATATGCTAGGAAGCATATGGTAATGATTAAACATACAACTAGCATGCAAATGGGCCTATTATAGTCTGTGATTAAATATAAAATGTAGTATGGTAATGAGCTAATAATAGAAGCATACTCTCGAGGATAAGGTTGTTCGCTATGAAAACTAGTAATGATCTGATAACCCTAGCATAGTAAAATGTTGATGATGTTCGATGTCAAATACCTTATGAATATAAGACTAAAATGATTAGCGAGAGTTTGGTTAATGAAATGTTGGAGATTTTCTAGATGACCAGAGGGTTAGATTGTTTAACTTCCTTGGTTTTATAATTAATGAAAAAACAAGAAAACTTTATATTGATTATATCGACTGTGCTTTGTCATGTTGTATTAAACATACCGGAAGAAAAATATGGAATGCATACATCAGAGGAGATTTTGAGAGAATTCATGAAGCATGGCTTCAAAATAATGTGTATTGTTTATGAAATACTTGGTGCTAAGGTATGTTTTTTGTATTTATGCAATCATGCATATTCTACTATATATATACACTTATTACAATTTATTTCTATGTTTGTAGATGGAATATGAAGTGACAAAACATAAAAAACAAGATGATCAAGAAAACATTATGTTAAAAAACCAAAGTACAATATCACCTACAAATGATGAATAAATGAGGCATGCATGCAACTCGAGCAATGCCAATAGTTCAACTGATGAATGACAATCAATATAATTGAATTTTCCTGCAAGTTGTATGTTTTGGAATATTTGTCTCTGAAAATCAGGGATTTTGTTTAATGTACTCGACATATTGTCCCAATTGCATGAGGACATGTTACCAATAAGTGTAACAATTACAAATTGGTTGCATTTTGATTATTGTACTGGACCTTTACATTGTCCCTTTTTGTATGGCATGAATGGGTCTCTTATTCATATATAATAAAATGGGTTTCTTATTTCATTGCCTTGTTGAATGTTGTAAAATGTTGCATTCCTGAATAATTGATATGTGGATGATTTGCATTGTTACAAATAATAAATGTTTAATTGGTTGGATAACAAATTAATGCAATCATTATATTGAAATGCAATAACATAAATATAAAACTATATTATTGTAAAAAATATTTGATTTTGAAACAATTAATTGAAAATTTGTTAAAAAAAGAAATAAAATATATAAATATCAATGGATTGTATTGTTTTGAACTCACTAGATAGCGTGTGCCACAATATAGACATTAGTGCATTTTGAGGAGTCATACACACCGATACATATTGATTATAATAACACACCAATACTTACTATTGAGAAAATGCACTATTTCGTAAATGATATAACGTATAATAATATTTGTCATTTCAAAATTGTATGATGCTCATGTTTGAACTATAAACCAGAGCACTAAAAATAATTTTTGTACCGGTGCATTACTTTTATTATATGTGTTGGAGTAGGTGCACCAATAATATGCACTATGATTCTAAATATTATTTATGCATTGGTTCCTTTACTATAGTATATGCACCAGTGCATACTAAGAATAATGGTACTGAAATATTTGTACATACTAATTATAGAAGCACCAGGGAGCATGTTATATTAAACGCATCGGGTCTCAAGACAACATGATTTCACTGGGGCTAACTATAACTTAATCGCATCAGGGAATATAAATCCTAAAGCACACTGGTGCGTCATACAAAAACAACGTGGAACCAATGTGTAGTAATTATAAGAGCATTAGTGTCCGCATATGATGAAAAATGCAGAACTAGTGCACAATAGTTATAAATGCACCAGGGAATTTTTTCTTATATTAAGATCTAGGGTGTTTTTATGATATTAACATACTAGTGCATTTTGTTATAGTAATGTACCGGTGCATATTTGTCAATATCGCACTCCACTGCATTTTGACAAGAATAACACCAAAACAAAAACTTCTGCTAGGACCTCCTCCTACCCAAATTGTATTATTTATATGGAAAATATGCTAAAACCTCTACAACCAATAGAGGAAGTTGTAGTAGAGGTTTTTTTGAAAACTTTTCCAAATTTTGTAACTCTAAAACCCTCTGCAAAAACCTTTGATAGAAGGTGCTCTCCTTGTAGTGGTTTCGTTTCCCCAATGTCATTTCAATTTGTAGATTAATGATGTAATTTATTTTTTGTAGGATCATTTTAGATAAACTAATGCAAGTTGATAATTTAGAATCTGCACATAGAGTGCATGACATCTCACAAGTTTACAAACTCTGTATTGATGATTAAATGAAACATGATTTAGGCCTACAAAGGTGGTATATAAATTGAATGTCAATTTTTACCTTTTTCTTTTTCATATATCCTTATATATTGAGGGTTTGTGGAGTACTGATGCCATCCAATGCATGACAAGTTATGGTTGGAGTAGTCTCTTCTATTTCTAGATCTTGAGATGGCTCCAAATCTAGATCTTCTTCCTCTTCACAATCTATATAGAATAATTTCTTCTCACTACAATTATGCCCCTTACTATACTTGCTTTCAGAATTAAAACAAAGTCCCTTTGCTCTTCTTTCATCCATTTTTTTTGAGGTGTCAACCTTGTAGGTTGAGTGGGGTTAAGAGAGGGAGCATGTTTCTCTCTATAGTTGTTAGTGACCACTCTTCTAGTAGCCATATTTTTACTTTCAACTTTCCTTGCCACAATGAAAGTATGCTCTAAGGATTTAGGTTCAAAGAGACACACCTCATGTTGAATGCTCTCCTTTAAAGTTCCCATAAAGAGATCTAAAAAATTGTCCTTTGGAAGGATCTTTACCCCAAGACTTATTTTTTTGAATTGTTGAATGTGCTCTATAATTGGACCTTTTTACCAAAGATTTATCAATTGACTAAAGAATTTGTTTACTTTAATATCCTCACAATGTGCTACCAATTCATCTGTAAAATTGGACCAATAGATAATATAATCCTATTTTCTTTCGCAAAGCCATTGATACCAAACAAATTGATCAGTTTCTAAATACAAGGATGCAAGAGTTACCTTTTGTAAGGTTGGCACTTGGTGTAAATCAAATAATTTCTCCATTTGGAATATCCATGTTATAGGATATTTACTATCAAACCTCCTCATATCGATCTTGGGAATTATGTAGTTCCTTGGTGCCAAGTGGAACCCTCAATGATGTGGATCTTGGAGTGATGAATATTCATGCTTATAGAAATCAATATTTATGTTCTCCACATTTTCATGATTTCCCTATGTCTTGATATCACCTTTAGGGAATCTCTCATCTAGGGTATGTAAGATGGAATTTTGTAATTGTTCCATACTTTTTTCCATGTTTTGATTCATGGAATATATCCTTTGATCCATTAAATTTTCCATTTCTATTTTAATTTTTTCTTGAGAATGTCAGAAATCAACAATTTTCAACACACTACCACTCATTTCATCAACTTAGTTCTTCAATTGGAATAACCTATTTTTGAAGTCTTCACTTTCTTCAGATGTCATGTGTGAGCTCTTTGGAGGTTTAATGGGAGTAGATATTATTGAAGGACCTATTGCAATTGGATAAAATAATAATACTCCTCTTTATTCTCTTTATCACAATTTTTAAATCGCCAAAATGTGTCTTCCAATCAAAATTTATGCCAATTGTAAGTTACATACCTTTAAAACCCTAATTGGAAGATTGTCTTGCTTGCTAAAATTTGCCCGAGTGTATCTCTGAAATTTAGGCTCTTCTAAGTCTAAATTTTTTGTTTGTAGGACTATGATGTTTCTTCTCTACAATGCCATAGGTTTGACCAAGTGAAAGTTATGGTAACTTTACCAAAACTTATTGAATTTTTTCCCTTTCCAGAGAATGAACTTGTACGGAATGCCACATGTCTAATATTTCCTATTTGCTTCTAAATTTTTTTATATAAATAATATGGTATATATTATTTACAAATAAACTCATGGCACTCAATTCGTGCTTTCTAATCTTCATATATTTTACTTCTACCAACAACACCTAATTGAGACTGATTTTAGGACTAATCAACCAACCCTGATTTCCACAAACTGTATCATAGAAAGTAAAATGATACAAAGGTTGAAATTTTTACAAAAAATAATTTTCTATGTATCCTCAAGATTATGAAAGTTTTACATTTTGCAACATTTCCTCAAAAAATATATAGAAAAAATTCCAAGATGACACGCTTGAAACTGATCTCAAGACTAGTCACAAACCCTAGCTTACATGGGACATATCTCAAAAAGTATAATGAACCTCTACCTAAATTTTTACCAAAATCACTTCTCCATGTATCCTAAGTATCCTAAAAATTTCTAAGTCTAAGATTTCTCTGCAAAAAGTTATAGCGGAAATTCCAAGATTACTTTCTTGAAGGAGCAAAACCCTAGGATCGTATGCTTTGATTCCAAATGCTATGACCAAAATTAAAAAAATAGCCAATGAATAATCCAATTCTAGGGGGAAACCTCCTTTAAAAATATATGTAATGCACAATAGAAGATGATGTGATACTAAAACTAGGTGTCCTTGATATATATATATATAGGAGACCAAGGTTACAATTACAATTAAAGGCTCTAGTCGACAATAATAATATAAATATAGAATATAAAAAATCAATATAGATGTATTTTCATAGCGCTTTATGCTTAACATGGGGCTTTGTCTACAAGCTTAACAATTTACCACATGTACCTAGATATGTCTACTCATTATCCTCAAAATTTAGTTGTTTGAAACATCCCATAAAAAAGTTTGTATCGAAAATTCCAAGATGTCTGAATTGAAGGAGCGAATCCCTAAGATTGTATTATCTGAAACCAAAATTTATGGACCAAAATCTAAAATACTCAATGAGTAATGATCCTCTTCGAGGGGGAAACCTCCTTTTACAATATACCCAATGCACAAGACAAGATGTCCATACAAATGAATCTCCTTTATTATAAATAGGAGATAAAGTGAGAATGATGTAACGTACCCTAAGCCAACCCAACCATAACTAATAAACTAATACAAATGACTGTTAGGGACTTAACATAGGGCCTTAGGGGCCTTGATAGATATAAAACCCTGGAAGAGTGAATATATTTGTGAGATCCCCAAAAATATTTAAAAATGATATAAATTCAATTTTTATGAATTGCCACATTACATAATTAGTATTGGCCATTGCCAACAATGTCACCATCAATTGTTTGTTTGGTGTCTACATTGTCATCTTCATTTGGATTAGGCATGTTTCAGATTGGATTGTTTTGGAAAATGTTTGACATCGATCATTCTGGAAGAGGTTATGAAAATTCACATGGTGGAAGCTACATTGGAAATATAAGATGAATTTGAAAAGTGGAACCATGACTCCAAGAATAAGGTTTAGGAGCCCAAGTTGCATTTCTATTAAGATCATGTTCCTCCAAAATCAAAACATATGCAATGATAAATCAAATTTCTTTAGGTTTGATATTTTCTCATAACAGATTGGGATCTCTAGTATCTACCTTGTGTAATTACATTTCTCGAATATTATTTCTTATTTGCATTCACTATTGCTAAATTGACTATGATTTTAAAATTGTAATTGCTTGTTAACCTGCTGACCATGTAAAGAATATTCAATTTAGGCTTGAAGAATCTATTTGGGGAATTTGTTTCTTCAAAGTTTAAAAATTTAAATTTTATCTGATCAAATATGATTGAAAACAAGGGGAAATGGTTTTTTATAGTGGTAATTGTTGCTTCATTTGGATGTTCATTGGACATCACATTAGGTTCAACAGAAATAAATTTTCTATATGGGGACAATGCTTCGTATAAAAGGGAGTAAAGTTTAGAGAAAAAAGTAGATGTTGTAGAGAGAAACACGCTTTGATACCATGTGCTAAAAGTTTGTAACTTTCTTTGGAAATCCAATAAGTCATATTAGCATCATGTTTGTCTTGTAAGTTCCTCAACATCTCTAAAGAAATTTGTGATAATTTGATTAGGTTTTGAAAGCTTCCCTATTGTTTTTCTCATCCAGAAACCTTAATAGTCATGATCTTACAAGGATCATTTTTTATATTTCAAAAGAAATGTTGTGCTCATTGTATTATACAAATCATTTTGTGAAATCAATCTCTCCAATTAGCACCACTTTATCTAGGTCAGATTGTATATTGACTAAATTTTCATGTTCACTAGTGAAAGTGTTTGCAATCGCATTAGCATCATAGCTTGTGAAGGATAAAATGGATAAAAAATTAGACTTCATAAGCATAAACTACCTAAAAATCCTTTAAATAGCTTTATAAATTTTCATCATTTTGTTCTTCCTTCCCTGGATAACCTAGATTCAAGCCATAGACAATCCCAAAGATCCAAACTATAGCCAATTGATCATTTGTTGTTGGGGAAATAGAAAATTGATCTAAAACGCAATGAAAAATGATATGATTTTAAGATTTTGATTCTATGAATGACACCATATTGTAACATGGGATCAGGTTTTGGTATTATATGAAGATATGGTGTTGGGCATATCATTTAAATTCATATGTGCTCAAATGTATTGCAGGGGAGAAATGTTTGGGTTTGTACATCTCAATAATGGGTAAGAAGTTGTTTCAACTAGGTTTATTAAGATTATGAAGGCTCATGATTATGTCTATATTACTTATAGAGATCATGGACATGCACTTAGTCAATATTTACCCCGAAAACCCTTAACCAAGAAAACCAACACCTCCATAGATATTTACTATTAACCTTGGTCAAATCAGCCAAGCTAGGCCAACATTGGCCACTTGAGGAATTTTACAATGGATTTCTTCATGCCTTTAAATATGTTTCATCATATGTAATACCATGGGAAAATATCATGGGTTACCTAATACCATGGGCTCAAAAACCACCATTCATAAACCCATCAATGACTAAATGAAAGGTTATCTTAAATACTCTATGATCAAGTTAAGATTAACCCAACATTCCCCCTTTAAATTTTCCTTGGAATAAACACATACCCTCCTCAAAGTTTATTAACAAGGTATCTAAGAATACATGACCCCCCCATCAACTATGTCTACGTCTATACTTTATACTGGTGAACCATGAAACTAGGGGTATGCATGTCTAATTAGGTATTATAGCTATATGCCCATTTTACATGTGATAAAATCCAATTCCATAAAAAAATAATTACAATTATACGCTGGAGAAAATGATGTAAGAAGCATTTATCAAATTCTTTACCCACATCCCTCTCTGCTCCAAATACATTGACCTTAATCAATAACTCATTAACTAATTATGTCTTCTTCAATGTGATTCTTCCATCACATTAATCATTGTAATTAATTTCCATGTGCCATTTTACCATGATTCATATACCCATGAATCATTCTTCATTTTGTGTCTCCCATGCTCCCAACATCATACCATTATCATGAGAGATTCCAAGTCAACCATGCTCTAATACCACATCTTAAACCTAAAGAGAGAGAAATAACACAAAAATAGGAATAAGAAATGTTGAGCACACACTTATACTAAGAAGGGGGGGGGTGCGTGAATCAGTATAAGGCTATATTTTTCTTTTTCCAGATCTATTTTCTAAAAATTCAGATATTATCATCGCCAATATTTAATTGTCACTCATTGAATAATGTTCAATCATAACTCATTGAATGATATTCAATCTGTTGAAAGATTGGTTGTCATTGATGTCAACCCTTGAAGAAGTCTGGTAGCCCCAAAGGTATAGTTATGGAACCTATAGTTGATCAAGGAAAAAGGTCATGAATGACAATGTAAATGTAGGTAAATCACTCATGGATGGATAGTCCTCATCATGTTGTTTTCGGTGATAGGTGGTGCACCACGTAGTTCCTCACAATTGAGGAGTTATGGCCTTGTGAAGTTAGAATCCCCAAAGGATGGTCAAGAAGCTCCTAGTTGGTTACAAGTCTTTAATGAAAGGGTAATGTGGTTGTAAAAAGAGAGTCAATAATCCCCTAAGATTAAGGAGAGAGGTTAACCAACAAAAGTATAAATACACCTCAAGGAGTCAATCAAAAGTACAATCACTCACTTATTCTATTGAATATATTCTAGTGAACTAGTGATCTATTTGGAAAGTTTGCGATGACAAAATATGAGGTAGCAACAAGTGAGAAGTGTGGGAGTTTCGGGGTTGTAGAGGAGAGCGGAGATTTCTGAGTAAAACCTAGTTTAGTTGACTCCTTTGGGTCATACTACTAGTGTCTTGCAAGGCACCCTCATGGGTTGCACATTTCCTATCACGTGAGGCCCCACATGACATCATGTCTTAGTCCCGCGAGGACAAGATAGATTTGTGGGAAATGCTTATACCAGGTCCCCAAGGACAGAGGAGGCATCCAGGTTAGCACTATTGTGTATTAGGTCATCTACAAAGGTATATGTATTCTTATGTGCTTGTTTTTTAGATGTATGGTTGAGGTATATACTTGATGTATGGTGGCATATGCATGAGGCACATGCTTTGGTTCTTTGGGGAACTTCATTGGTGATATGGTATAGATCTATGGTATGGTATATGGTACAGGTTCTATACATGGTTTATGCTCTAGTACATGGTATATGATTTGATACATGATTAGCTACTCATCATTGATGTTATAGTATCTACATTTTGCATATATTATGGTACATGATTGATGCATGTTATACTACATATGTTAGTACACAGTTGATGGATGATATGATACAAGTTTTGGTATAGCTCATGTTGATGATCAATTATAGGTTTATGGCACAATGGCAATGACAGGTTCAATGCAATGATAGGTTGATGTGATAGGTTACAAGTTGAGGTGAAAGTGACAGTGGCAATGATTGTGGTAGTGACAATTGGTCTGCATTTATATTTCAAGGATACAAGATGGGGTAAGGAAAGTGGGTTGTAGCATCCATTCGGTTGGTGCCGAAGAACACAGGGAGTTGGAGCTTCCTTCAAGTTGGAGCCTGAGAATCAGGAGGTTGTATCTTCCTTCTGGTTGGAGCTAGTGAATTCATGGATTTGTAGCTTCCTTCAGGTTGGAGCTTGTAAATAGGGGGTCATAGCCTCCTTTTAGTTGTAGTTGGATATTTCTGAAGTTGGTGCTTCCAATGAATGTACTCTTTTGATATATAAGAAAATCATTTCGTGGTTTTCTCCCATTTGGGTTTTCACGTAAATTTTGGTGTATTGTGTTGATGTGGATGTCTATTATGCTTTGTTGATTTATACTGCTCATGATATATTGATGATATATTGCTGATGATATTAATGATTACATATTGTGGTTAAAAAGTGATAATAAAAGTGCTCATACTAATTCACCCCCACTCTCAGTATTCCAACAAAATCGTCACTCCTCAAATGGTATCCTCAAATGGTATGAATAAGAATATTACATTTTCACCCACACACATTTTTTTTCATAACCCTCTTCTTTATTTATACTTTTCATAATTTTACTTGAAAAGTCATGCTCTTTTAAAAAGTCATGAATTTTATGAAATAATAATTAATTCCC
Source organism: Picea engelmannii (assembly GCA_009831015.1). Taxonomy (NCBI): domain Eukaryota; kingdom Viridiplantae; phylum Streptophyta; class Pinopsida; order Pinales; family Pinaceae; genus Picea; species Picea engelmannii. Next base: position 42,385 of record ML781793.1, read on the forward strand.
CCCCTTTTCTTTGTTTTTAATTCACTTTTTACCATAGCATGGGTAAAATACCACCATGGTTTGAAAATCCATGTGCACATACCATGTGCACTTTCACTTTTACCCTTTTTAATCCATTTTTGCGTTTACTTCACTTTTATGTAAAATCCACTTTCACTTTTACCTTTTTCTTTAATCCACTTTCACGTTTACTCCTATTTTACGCAAATTCCACTTCCACTTAACTTTTCAAATTTTGTTATTTATTAAAGTCATATTTATATTTAAACCACTTTAATTTTTACTCCACTTTTACATAAACTCCGTTTCTACTTAACTTTTCAACTTTTATATTTATTAAATTTAAATTTATATTTGATCACTTACTAACCTTTGACATCATTGACAATATTTTATTCAACAATATTCCCCTTTGTCGTTGATGGAAACCCTATACTCAAAAACATGTAATCCTCCAGAAATAGAAAGAGTTCTCCCTTGTCTACAACTCTCCCCTTATCTGTAATTCTCCTCCCTCTGTCTACAACTCTCCCCTTGTATGTAATTCTTCCCATTTGACATCAATGGAAAAGGTATGCACCCCCTAAGTTGTGCTTATTTATTGACGAGATGAGAGGGATATCACTCCTAGATTTTGTCTGAGATATTCATATTTTTCTCTAGGAAGGGGTGTGGTAAAAGTATATGCATTGTGTTCCATATTGACACTTAGTTAAACTACATGTTCTCTTAGGAAGTGGTACTTGATGGGACCATGCTTCATCTTTTTCTGCATAGTTTCTTTTTTCGTGTCAATCCCCCTTAGAATGTGTTTTCTGTTGTAGTTTTATGAAGTAGATCCCCTTGTGGATGTACTATATTTTCTTGCTGTAATTGTTGAGTCTTCTGAGTTTATCATTGTCCCAACATTATCATTTTTCTATTTATTAATATTAAGTTGTCAAATACTTTATAGATGGTTCACTATCATAGTACTCTTAGTTATTCACAACTGATAGGATTTGCTTCCTTCAACATTTTCTTACAATCTACTAGTAAAAAATGAATAATGTCCATCAACAACTTATCACATCTCCATGTGCTTTGCATCTTCAAGCTGCTATGTGCCTTCATAGATTCTAAGGGATCTTCCACTGTCACTGGTATGTTGTCGATTTGGTAGTGCTTGAATGCCATCAAAACACCATCTAGTTGTCCTTCAGAAACACTTTCATGAACATGGTAAATGTTGGTCACAATGTATAGAATATCTATGTGGACTTGTCTTTTATTTTTCATAGTAGATACCTCAACCATTCCAACTTTCAAAGTTCCATACACTTCTCACAAAGGATTTGGAAAAATGTGCAGAGCTATCATCAAATTTCATTCCCAACTGTAAAAAATGCTTTAAGGTTTGAAGAAGGATTGTCTAGAATACTGAATGAAAATTATATGCATACTGTATAGAATATAACGTCCTCCACTTGAAATTTTTATGTCATCAAAACTGCCTTCCTTAATGGTAAAAGATTCCCAAACATGATACAACAACACTCCTCAAGAAGTCTGAACACTGTCACCAAAAACACAAGATAATCAGTCTCTGTCGATCTAGATAATCTCTGTATCCAATACAAGAAATACGACTTCTCCAACAATAGTTGAACATGCTTGGGTTGGTCTCATCAAATCCAAGTCGATTCAAGAAGAAATAATCAAGTCAACAGGAAGACATTAGTTGGGTTCACATTTCAATGACTTCAATTATTACCTCTATAAGGATTCAATAAATAGCAGCAATAGGTCTTGTCAAAATTTATAGTTGATGGAAAAACCAATCAAAACTCTAGTCGACTTTCATGTCAGGTCAATTCCTAGTCAACCACTTCCAAGGAAATCATCAGTAAGTAAGAGAAGCACAAAATCACTAGTCTTGTTCATTATCACTATTTTCATTTTTCTCATGTAGACACTTAGAAGCAAAATTCTCTACTTTTCCACAGTTAAAACATTTAAAGGGAAACTTAGCTTTGTATTTTCCAGATCCCTTTTTGAGTTTTCTCATAAAATTTTATTCCTATGCATCTGATTCACAACTGGAACAATCACTTGATTTGTGCTCTTTTCTCTTCATCTTCTTTGAGGCTTTGAAAGTTGCTTCCCTTTTTGATGGTTTTTCCTTGTCAATTCTCATTTCATATGCAGTGAGGATCCCATGCAATTAATCCATTGTTAATTGATCAAGATCCTTTATTTCCTCAATGGAGGAAACTCTGGCATCAAATCTAAAGTGGAGTGACCTCAACACTTTTTTCCCAATCATCGATTCTTTAACCGTTTCACCAAGTCCTCTGATGGTGTTGAAAATTTCTTCCACACGGAGGAGATAGGCTACAACATTTTTTTTTTCTTTCATCTTCAGACTCTTGAACTATCTTATATGAGTTTGGAGCTTAGCCTTCTTGACCTTCTCATTGCCTTCGTGGATGTTTTGAAGTTTTTCCCAAATTTTTTTCATGGATTTGAAATGCATTACTTTGAAAAACTCTGATTCTAATAGTCCGCACAAGACAATGTTCATGGATTTTGCATCATTTTCACTATCCTTTTTCCCAACCGCATATGTTGGTGGATTTTTTGGGGCTGTATAACCAGTCACAAATGATTTCCAATTATCAAAACCAAGGGCCTTTAGATATGTTAGCATCCTTATACTCGAGAAGGCATAGTTTGTTCCGTCAAACAACCGATCCTTATTTTTATAGAAACCTTCTTAACCGACCATGTGTGTTCATGAGATCTACCTTCTAGTGGTTATATTGTTTCCAAACAAACCCGATTTGATACCAATTGTTGAGAACACACTTATACTGAGAGGAGGGGGGGGGGATGAATCAATATAAGGATATCTTTTTCTTTTTCCAAATCTATTTTCTAGAATGCAAGGTATGATCTTCACCAATATTTGATTGTCACTCCTTGACTGATGATCAATCGTCACTCCTTGAATGATATTCAATTGCCACTCCTCAAATGATATATGTAACACCCCTATTTCCCCCATCTTGTAAATATAACTATAACCTGCTAAAAGACTATGAGTAGACTAAATATGTGTGGGTGTTGGAATTGATGAACCTTTTTGTTATAAAAGGTAATGTATATATTTTGTTACTAAATAAAATGGAAAGTGTTGCATAACTATTGAAGGAGTTTTTCCAAGCTAGATCACGATGCATGAGAGAGATGGTGAGGGGAACCAACAATGGTTTAGATGACCCCCACAAGACTAGTACTTTACTTGATTTAAATTATTCAGACCCAGAACAATCCTCTGACCCCAAAAAATAAATTACTAGTCAGGATGGTAGTGGGGAAGTCGTCCTCAAGAGTCAATGAGGAGATGGGTAGATTAACCATCTGAAAAAGTCCTGACATGACCACAAAATGGGTATTTGGATCCATAAAATCTTGCTGAGGAAGGTAAGAAAATAATGGAAATTTGTGGGAAGAGAAAAAGGAAGGCATGAAAATGACTCGGGTGACCATTTTTTTTAAAAGAAGAGAGCATGTGCAACTCTCTGGTTTGAAAGGGAACTGAGAAAACAATTTTTTTTTGGGTACAAGAATTTTTGGGTAGCATTTTCATTTCAAGCTGATAAACGAGGTTGCAGAGAAGATGAGTGACTGAGGAAGCAATCATTTCATACCCCCTTGATTGATGGAGAGAAGAACAATCTACCAAGTTCCTGTGGGAGGAGGAGAGTAGCCTTTGTCCCTGGTTGTTGCTGAACAGAAGGAAGAGTTTCTCTTAGAGCATCATGATCTAGCTAGGGGGTGTCTAGTGGTAAATCCATCCAGAAGTGGTTGTGCCTACGGTTGGGTGGAAAAGGGCACCCCTTTCAACAATTTCTTCACTATCTGGTTTCTAAATAAGTATTCTCATACCTTGTGAAATTGAACTATAACTATAAATTAAGGTTGAATATCCTGTGAATGTTTTAGGGATGTGCATGATTGTTTGATTATTAGACTGTTTTTATTTATTTTGCTTGATTGAGTATTTAAGCAAGTGAGGAACTATATGGTTTGAACATAATTTGTACACGTAAATGATTGAGACCCATGTAGTGGCTCAAATTAAAGGAAATACACTGTGATTTTGTTGACCATAGACAAATTTTTTTATGTATGCATGTCTATACTTCTAGTTGTTTTGGGTCTCCTGGAAAAAGAGTCTGTTAAGCTTAGGAGAGGTAGTGCGAGGGTGCACAGAGCCTATGTAAGTTGTGTAGAGGTTAAGAACTCTCTAAGTTCTAAATTTTAGAAGAAGCACAAGAAGTGCACCCACACTTCATTCGAAGTATTTGCAAGCTCAGAAGGTATAATGCTTGTCGAAAGAAGTCCAAGGCCATAGCCTATGAAAACCATGGTTCAAATCCCTTATTGAAGGGAAGTAGAGCTGCGGAGTACAGAAGAAGACATAACACCAGTTGAGCTGATTGCAAGGATAGATTTGACCATTGAATCTGGATTGTGGTCAGTCCGACACTGACCACTTCGGGAGTAAAAAGGAAACTAAACAATGAAACCACCAAACGCCAAAGTCATGAAGCAACAAGGACCATCGATTTGAGGATACTTCAAGATCTCTCTTTTGACCATTGAGTCTAGACGTGGTCAGTCCGATGTTGACCACTTTGGGAGTAAAAAGGAAACTAAACAACAAAACCCCCGAGTGTCGAAGTCACGAAGTGACGAGGACTGTCGATTTGAGGATACTTTAGGATATCTCTTTTGACCGTTGGATCTAGACATGGTCAGTTTGACACTGACCACTTTAGGAGTAAAAAGGAAACTGAACAAAAAAACCACTGAACGCTAAAGTCACGAAGTGACAAAGGCTATAGATCTAAGGACTTGCGTGGACCTATCTCGACCATTGGATAGAGGATATTGGAAGGTTGGTTGGAGGGAGTTAGGGACTTCAGAACTCCAGGAAATTCTACTGGTAGGAGAAGTAGGGTGTTCCTAGTGACTATCAGCCCAGAGTGACGTGGCACGATGATGTCACCTAGGGTGACGTGAACCCATATTATGCGTGCCACATGTCATCCCAATTCATTCTTTTCACAGACCTTATGTGCCAAATGGAACTTGACACATGTCACCCATCGATTGGTCCATGTTTCATCTCCATATTTTTCCACATGTCACCCCCTGGTGCATAGTTGGTTGACTTAATGGTTAATGGGATCCCGAGGGTTCGAGAGTTCGAAACTCTAGGAGACTTAGCATGTTAGAATGTATACTCCAATAGGGCCGAAGGTTGGAGATACGTGGGAGGACCTCGGGATTTCAGGATAGTTGGGATACCGAGACACTATGGTTAAAGTGGCGAAAGGCCCTGATCCACCGGTTCCTATCTCATTGTTCAATGCGCAACCACATATAAGTGTGGACCCTGTGGGAGTCCGTGACATTGGAGAAATATAACGGATAATTAAAAGGGGCCAAAGGCCCAGACCAAACTCCCACTTCCCCATGTCATAATGTTTTAAACATAAGAAACTAAATGAGAGGGACCCTCTCCATAACTCTGACATTCAAGAGATTTGGGTTCATAAACGCATGATGAGGAATTTCGTCAAAGTCTGGAGACTTAGGCATTAACTAATATTAATAAAACTAAGTTCCCTTGGAGATTTAGTAAGGAGTGGGATTTCACTATTTCAATGATTAATTAACTTAGTATGCCTATAGGAGCTGGACAAATGTCAACTCTCGATTGGGAGAGTCTTTGTATACTATGATGATGTGGAGTGTTGGGTGACAAGGAGCCATGTTGGTGCCATGTGTCTATGAGAGACTCTAGTCAATGAAGGCTTAAAGAATTTTGAAGGGCCATAACTTGCAATCCAGAACACATATCTGGACAAATTTATAGTCTTTGGAAAACCCTTGTCGAACCAAAGACAATGGGACCCTAGTTATAGGGATTTGAGGTGATTTATAAAAGTTAAATTTTGATTCCCATTCCCTTAAAAAGGTACTTAGGGGTCGGGTGTGTGTTAGAGTGGTATTAGAGTGGGCAACAACACTTGGCCTGCTTGGGCTTATGAACGAGTCACATAAAATTTATTAGAGAACTTTTAAGGGGTAACACCCTATCTTACCCCATTCATAAGAAGCTTATTGAAACCACTAATGAAGAGAGGAATGAAACTTTATGTTTTTGTCATATGTTTTAAAAATATTAACTATGTGTTGCTAGTGTTCCAAATAAGGAAGTTGACTTCACCTTACAAATTGTATATGCTACTCATAAACTAAGAGATAATTAACTAACGTAAAATGTTTTATCATCACTCAAATTGTAAGTGGAAAGCAAGAAAACTACAATATAAAGGATGGTGACACACCATGAGTTGGGGGAAATATCCCACAATAGATAAGAATAATTTGATGAGAGGAGGGTAGTGGAAACCCCTCTAGATTTTTCTGAAACTGTAAAAAGCATCAGGGTGAAATTACATAGTTGAAAGGATGACAATGAAATGATGATAAAAGAACAGGAAAAACAAACTAAAATCAATGCAGTCCTACTGCAAAGCCTATCATATATACAAAGACAACTGCAACATGGACCAACAACCAATAATGTGGACAAACAGCATACTAAGAAAACCCAAATCCCACTTGAGATACAATGTCATGGTCCTGAAAGTGGCCACACAAGGAGGAGCACCTCAAAGAAGGCCCAACATGGAGCCAAGATACATTCAACGAAAAAATACTCTAGTGATGAAATTGACAACTCCAAGGAATTTTCTAGTAGTGAGATTAGTTCACATTCCTAGAGGAGAAGAAAGAAGAGGAAACATTCCAAGAGACATGACCCTGAAGAGTTTAAGAAAGCCAAACCACCCACCTTCATGGGGAAATTAAAAAGGGGGAAGAAGCATAAGTTTGGCTACTTGGCTTGAAGAAGTACTTTAGAGTACATGACTACTCTGAAAATTTAAAGGCCCGAATAGTCATTTTCAACTTGAATGGAATGGCCTCCATTTGGTGGGAGGACATTAGGAATGTGAAAGGAATCCATGAGAAGGAATTTTCATGGAAACAATTTGAGAAATACTTCAAGAAGAAGTATCTGTCAGAAAGATACTTTGATGGGAAGACCAAGGAGTTCTATGAACTCAAGCTAGGACAACCCATAATAGATGAATACATCAACAAATGTCTTGAGATGATGAGGTATGTTCCATACATAAAGGATGAAAAGGTAAAGATGCAACGATTTATTAGTGGAATACCTCTGTTAGGTACCTAACCCCTCATGTAGGTAGAATAATATATTTCCATGTAATAAAGGTCAATATTAATAAGGCCTAGCAATAAGAAAGAATACGTCCAATGTAAGAAGACCTAATAGAAGCTTTCACTTCTAAAAGGATATTCCTCTATATTGTTCTTTTGATAGACATATTTAGTATAAATGAGAGTCGAGGGTATGAGAATTTTGTTCTTGGAGATTATTGTAATAGAGATTTTCTCTGCTGGACATTTCCCCCTTGAAGAGGCAAGTGAACATTTCTCTCAGTAATCAAATTTCTCTTTCTAGTGTTATTTTGTTATCATTTTGGTATTATTGTGGCGTTTCTATGGTTATATTGTTGTTCATCTTCCATTTATAGCTATTTATTTCTATTCTGCATACTTTTTATATCTGGAATATTACAAGTGGTATCAAAGCACCTTCCTCGTTAGAAAATTGTGGGTTAGTTTTTTTTTTCCAGGGTAAAGACGTATTCCAGCATCTTTAAGCTACAATGATATGTCATTACGTCCATAAACCCGTGGTCGGGGATTCATACACACATGAAATACAAGTGGTACTTAAGCGCACATATGTTGGCCACCCTTGTAACCCTTGTTGGTACCCCTTCGAGTGGTAGCGCATCAAACAACACCTGTATACAGATCGACCTAGATCTCCTAAATCCCTCCATAGATAAACCGATCAGCCACCTGACTATTATAGTTCCACTGAGAAAAACACTTGAGAAGATACTCTCTAGTACCTGGGTAGTCGGGTAGTACGGCTAAGGGTACAGTCTAGCCTCCTTAGTTGGTGCCCTAATATATTGGGCCGAGTACTACTGTTGGACCCCGGATGTATATCACAGAGCTATAGCATAGGGAAAACCCTTGCCTGTAGAACCCTTGAATACCCTAACCCTTGGGAAGGAAACATAAATAGAACCAATAAGATCTATTGTTGTGCTATAATATCCTCTACATTCTGGTTGTGAAATTACTACACATTTCTTCCTGTTAACATCTCGTCACTACAGTAATCTTCAGGCCGAAGTATAACTCCGCAGGACACACTTATTTGGGACCTATTCCATTAGATTCCCCTTTTCTCCCTGATCACAGTCATACCCTTTATTTTTAATCCTTTTTGTTTTAGTGGACCCGACCCCTTCCCAGTTTCCCTATTTTTCCATCTATCCCATTAAGCACAGGAAGGTCATCATCCTTGTTGACAATGGTAGCACCCACAATTTTATTCATCATCGCATTGCCCAGGAAACCAATTTCTATATCCATGTTGTCAATAATTTTCAAATCATGATAGCCAATGGTGGGTCCATGAAATGTGGTGGGTAGTGTGAAAATGTCTGTCTTCAAATTGGACATTACCAACTGAAATATCATATGTTTTCCATTGACATGGGAGGTTGTGACATTGTGATAGGTGATGAATGGTTATGCACTTTGGGTCCCATTCTTATGGACTTTAAGGAATTAACCATGCAATCCCAATAGAAAGGAAAAAAGTATCAATTCAAAGGTCCAACAGTTGGTTATCCTGAGATCATTAGTTTCCATCGTATGAAAAATCTCCTCAAGAAAGGCCACTCCGGTATCATTTCTCAACTCCATTCTATTCAAGCCATTGAGACACCCTCCGTGCATCCTGGCCTCCAAGCTATCCTGTCCAAACATCAAGTTGTTTTTTCCACCCCTCAGGGCCTTCCTCCTTCTTATGGTGTTCATGATCATTCCATTCCCATTGTTCCTGGAAGTCTTCCTCCCAATGTTCGTTCTTATCGTCACCCCTTTTCTCAAAATAATGAAATTGAGAAAATAGTGCAGAAATTGCTCCAAGCGGGTGTTATCTGCCCCAGTACTAGCCCTTATTCTTCCCCTCTAGTCATGGTACTTAAGAAAGAAGGTACTTGGTGCATGTGTCTCGACTTTTGTGCCCTCAATAATCTCACCATAAAGGACAAGTTCCCCATTCCTGTCATTGATGATCTCTCGGATGAGTTGAGTGGTGCTCAATACTTCACTAAACTTGATCTGCGTTCTGTCTACCACCAAATATGTATGCAAGAAGATGGCATACCCAAGACTGCCTTTCAAACTCACGAGAGTCACTATGAGTTTTTGGTCATTCCCTTTGGCCTGTGTAATGCCCCCTCCACCTTCCAAGGCCTCATGAATCATGTATTCCGTCCTTTTCTCCTTCATTTTGTCTTAGTTTTCTTTGATGATATTCTCATCTATAGTAAAACTTGGCAATCTCATATTTCCCATGTGGATCAAATTCTCCATCTACTCTCGCAACACCAACTTTTCCTCAAACAATCTAAATGTGATTTTGGTGCCTCAGAAGTCGAGTACTTGGGTCACATTGTTGGCAAGGCCGGTGTTAGGGTGGATCCTAAAAAGATTGAATCTATGCAAGATTGGCCTCACCCAAAGACTCTCAAAAGATTGCATGGATTTATGGGTTTAATAGGTTATTATCGCAAGTTTGTTAATAATTATGGAAAGATTGCGACGCCTCTCACTTCTCTCCTTAAAAATAATTCTTTCACTTGGACTCTAGCAGCTGCTCAGGATTTCAAACCTTGAAGATGGCCATGTGCACCACTCCAATCTTTGCCCTTCCTAATTTCACAAAGACCTTTGTCCTAGAATGTGATGCTTTCAAGAAAGGAATTGTTGTCATCCTTATGCAAGAGGGTTGGCCTTTGTCCTTTACCAGCAAACAACTGTCAGAGATAAATTTGGGAAAATCAATCTATGAAAAGGAAATGTTGGTTATTCTGCATGCCGTGGATCTTTGGCACCCTTATCTATTGGGGAAACACTTCCAAATTAAGATAGATCATCAAAGTATCAAGTATTTTCTGGAACAATGTCACCTTTCCTCCCTATTATAACCCTAAATTTCTCCATACATGAATACCTAGCACTTGGCCCTCTTACTTGCTACTTTTTCCAAGCCATCACTGAGTTTCTCTTCTTAAAAACTCATTTTTTGAAGATGTACGTGCCCTACACCTATACTGCCCACGTACATACGCTTGTTGCACCACTACAACCCGCATACGTACGCATGCTACACCACTACAGCCCACGTACATACTCATGTTGCACCACTACAACCCGTGTATACTTGCAAAAGTTGCAAAAATTAAAAAGTTGCAAGGAATTTGTTGAGATTACGAGCTATTGGGTAGTTTCCCAACTAATCCACTGCCTATAGCCCATCACCCAACCAAATAACCATCCTTTTCCCATATAAAATGAGGTGTTGGGGTCTCATTCCAAACATAAGAATAAGAATAGTGAAACTCTGCCTGTTTCACATCCCCTCCTTGCCCCAAGCATTTGCATCCTTGTTGTGAGAATTGCCTCAGAATTCCTCATTTTCCCCTTTTTCCTCCATCATAACTTAATCCATTTCCCAATAAGAAGGTTGAGAGGAGAAGGATACATGGAGGTGCACTTGGAGCTTGGTGAAGAGGATCTCAGACCAGGTTTAAGGAGCAGTATCCGACACTGGTTGTAAGTAATCATTGTATTATCAATAAAAGAAGTACTTTTCCTGTCCCAAAACATGATGTGTCGAATGTTTGCATTTGATTTATGTTTTTATTCTAACATCTAACCCTTATTTATGTATGAAATGTATACTTGTAGTTTTCTGTTTATCTGTATTTGAATGCAGGCCAGCCTTAGGAGGAGGTTTGCAGTAAGCGAAAATATCAAGTGCAAGAGGACCTACACCAGACACAGAGTAAATGTACAATCACCGGATCCTTCTTATTTTACTTTTCTTGCATAGGTATTGGGTATGTTTGGGGTAGTTAGAAAAGTAGGAGATATTTAAATGGTTATTGATCTACCTACATTGTAAGCCCCGGTGTAGCCATAGGGGGTTTTTTCTTGCTAGAAGAATTGGTGACCATACTGGGGAAGCCTTTAGGGTTTTAAGGGATTTTTTGGGTGTTTGATTGGTTTTATACCTTTTGAGATTCTATTGAGTCTGCTGAGTCTTTTAAGGGATTCTGGTCATCTGTTGGTGCCATACCAGTTCTCCCTACCCTGTATGTTTGTCTTTTTTATTTCTTTTTTCAAGAAGAACAAAGGTGTACGCGCCTTGATGTGGGTCAACACGCGTACATATGTGCCCTGCTATGGGTCAACATGCGTACATACACGCCTTGCTCTATAGACAACCCGTGTACATACACAAGATTCTTAAGCATCAATAGCATACCTGTTTCAAGAAACTGTTTTTAAGAAGAGACAGTGAACCTCTTCCCTGATTGAGGTTTTACTTCTTAGGGTTTCTTAATAGATTTCAGAGTCTCTATTTTTACAACCATAGCTTGGGTTAGATTTCATTTTACTTGTCTTCTTGTGTTTCCTAGGATTTTTAGCTTGAATCGTGTATTCATTAGTTCTTTTAGCATATTTTGTTACTTATTCTTTGATTGGAAGAAAATATATAAAAAAAAACTTAGCTTGTTCGGTCTCTTTCTTTCTTGGCATTTTCTTTGCATTGTTATTTGAAAAAATAAATAAATTGGCATAGTGTTGTGTTTTCTTCTCATCTTAAAATAATTTCAAAATAAAAATAAGAAAGATAATCCTTCTTTGCTAGTGTTCTTATAAGTTTGTTTTTTCGCAAGAGTCTTAACAACATCAGTTGCACTACCACACCCTTTTTGAGTAAATCAAGCCAGTAAAAATAACGCTAAATCTAAAATTAACTAGAATTTTTATATTTGTAGGGTCAACCAACTAGTTTAGGGTTAGGGCCTTGAATTAGGTTGGAGAGGAAACTCTTCAAGGTCGTTAAATCAAACATTGAAGTCTGAGTTAGGGAGTGTTCAAGTCCAGTGACGTAAAATTTATCTGAGAACCCCCTCTAACACAGGGGATAAACACAAGGTCGCGTGAGGAAAGACAACGGAGATAACCCCTCCAAAGCCAGACTAAACGTAGTGGGGAACGCATATTGAGGATCTGTCTTGGGAATACTATCGCTTTCATTTTCCTATGGAGCTTCGTGGACCTCGAATCCGTTTGAGATCCTCATTTGTATTCTATACCACTTTCTTTCGATACCCTCGATAGGTTTCAGACTTGTTATCCTGTTCATTGCACTCCACCTAACTGTCGACTGTACCTGCCTGGTGATTGTTTGCGAGCTGACAACTTAGTTTCCTGTATTCTAGGGACTTACACAAGTGACTACCGGGGTATACTGTGGTACCTAGGGCATACATCGGGTCACACTTTTCAGAGTATACCCAGAGGGTGCTTCTGTGTTCGAGTTTCACTTGCAATGGTTAGTTTCTCTAGTGTTTATTGGCGTAATTGTCCTTTCAACTAGATAGTCATTTGCTTGATTTTCCTTTAGGAGATTTTAGCGTGTGCTCTATGCTCCCTAGTTTTACATTGTGAGTTATTTAGTCATTACTTTGGGTCTCTAACCTAAGGTGGTAGACTGCTCACTCCATCGGTCATGAGGATTTTTCAGTCTTCCGCTTAGAAACATGGAGCCACCTCTTTATAGGCGTTGTTTTGATAACACTGGTTCACCAAAGTCAGCATGTGAGACTTTGACAGACTTGATCAATCCCACAAGGGGAGAACCTGTGCATAAGATATTCATGGCTAAAGTTACTGATGATACCAACCAAGGAACCCCTTCGTAAGGGGATTCTTTTACTTTTCCTTCCTTCGGAAATGTCGGTGTCCCTTTGATGGCCACTTTGTACATTCCTGGGTTGAATGTGGGACTACCAGTTTGGTTGGGCACCATTCCAAATGTCCGAATTATCTTGCCACTTCTCAGTTAATCATTTTATGTCATGTGCACCATGTTGATGTTCCTTCATCAGTAAAGTCTTCTCCTCCTCCTTCTCCCGCCTCTGGTGAAAGTATAGTTACTAGTAACTGGAAGTATAAACTAAATAGAAAGAGGAAGAATAGGAAGAAGAAATCACCAATCTCTACGACTCATATTGGAGATAGGTCAAAAACCTCTTCAAGTCATGTTGAAGACCAACACCTAGCCTCTTCATGTCATGCTGGGGGCAAGCACCTGGCCTCTACAAGTCATGTTGGGGGAAAAAGTTCAGTCCCTGCTAGTCATACTGGCAACAGGTCTGTAGCCTCTATGAGTCATGTTATCGACCCATCACCAACCTCTATAAGTCATGTCAGATATGTGCAACCAACTACTGCTAGTCATGTTGGGGGCATTGATTCTATTGAGAAACCTAGATGGATAGGATGTAAGACTAAGTTCCCTTGTAATCTTTGCAAGGGAGATCACCTTACTCATTTATGCCCTGGCATTCCAGAGGCACGAAGATTGTGGTCCCTGTCTACAAGCTCTTATAAAGTTCCTCACAGTCTATTCAATCTTTGGTTGATGAAGTGGTCATACTGATGCAGTATTCGACTGATCCCCCTCCTCTTTTGGGGGGTGAGGTGCCTTTAGACCATGTAGTATCGCAGCCTATTCAGCCATTGGTTGAGAAAATGGTAATGCTGATGCAGTCTTCAGTTGATCCCACTCTTCTCTTAGAGAGTGTTGAGTCTACCAAAGTGATCATGCCGATGAAATCTTCAGCTGATCCCACTCTTCTCTTGGAGAGTGATGTGTCTACCAACTATGTTTTTAGCATTTCCAGTTCAGTACTTTCAGATCAAGGGGGAATTCCACTTGCTTCGAGCACACCCCCTCCAAGCCCTAGGATGGTTTCCTTTGACCGGAATGACCTTTTTGAGCCTCATATTCCTTCTTCTGCACCTTTTCAAATAAGGGTTGAAGTTAATTAAACAAACATTTATCGATGTATTGTGGATGAAGGAGCCTCCGCAAGTATTCTATCCTCCTCAGTTTGGAAAGTCTTGGGATCTCCCGAGCTTGTGTCTGCTTCACATGAGCTATTGGATTTTGACATACGTCCTAGTGAATATTTGGGGGTTCTTCCTTAGTTGCCTATCTCGTTAGGTGGGAAGACTATCCTTGTTGATGTTATAGTGGTGCAAGGCCCATTAGATTTCAATATACTTCTTAAGCATGATTATGTATATGCTATGAATGATGTGGTGTCTACGCTCTTCTAGGTGATGCATTTCCCTCACAATGGAAGCATTGTCACTATCGACCAACTGGAACCATTCTAATTTGGTGTTAGTTTTGGTTGCCCCTTTATATGTTCCTAGTGTTTGTGTAGACTCTACCCCACCACGGGTTAATTATGTGGCATCTTATCCTCGGTGTTCGATTTCTTTTGAGCATTAACCTGTGAAATCGTGTTTTCCTTTTCGAGACTTGGTCTCAACAATTGATCCTTTGGTTTATTCAAAGGTGGCATGGGAGACCTTGCTTCCCCCTCTTGTTATAAGTGATCTCATCGAGATTACTTGAGAAAAGTATTCTTCTGGAGTCCTCTTTAAGCCCTTTTCAGACTCTCTAAACATGAAAAGATTGTCGAGCGATCTTGTTGTCCTTCACGCTCACCAAACTCAAATTTGAAGGCATGTCTATCCGGTGGTAGTTTACCCCTTTTTTGGTCTGGATGGTCAATTTTACAAACAAAGGTATACTCTAGGATCTTCGGTTTGCTAGAAGAGTATTCTCAGGTATAAGTTTAACCCTTTTTCGGGCCTGAGGGACTAAATTTATGAAAAAGGAACCCCCATGGAGCCCATAGTTAAGCTCTTTTCAAACTCCCAAAATTTGAAAAGATCGTCGAGTGACCTTGTTCTTTCACACTCGTTAAACTAGTCCAGAAGAACATCCCCCATAGAGTCCATAGTTAAGCTCTTTTCAGACTCCTTAAAATTGAAAAGATTGTTGAGTGACCTTGTTTCTTCACACTCATTAAATTGGTACATAAGAACATCTACTGGCATGAGTTTACCCCTTTTTCTGGCCCGTAGATTAAGGAGGAAAAAGGTACACCTCAAGAGATTCGTCTCGCTGGGAGAGTTCTCCTTGGTAAATTTTATACTTTTTTGGGCTAAGGAGACTAAATCTAGAAAAAGGCTGTGAGTCCATAGTTAAGCTCTTTTCAAACTCCTTAAAATTGAAAAGATTGCCGAGTGATCTTGTCTATGTCATAATCGTTAAAATGATTTTGAATAGACGTCTTTTCGGTGCTAGTTTACCCCTTTTTCAAACCGACTAGACTATTTTTGAAAAAGGTACACCAATGGAGTCTTCTTTTATGTTTTTTCAAACTCTCTAAAAGTGAAAAAACCACCGAGCTTACCTTCTCTCAGCTCGTTAAAATTACATTGAAGGGTGTTTCATCATGTCTTGCTAATCACATTTGCATCTCTGCATCTTTGGCCTAATGATGACTCCATGTTGATCTCAACTGAAGCTTTGAAGCATGCCTTATACACAAGCCTTATACACAAGACTTGTAGCACTTTGCCTCTGCGACTTGACACCTTGACCCATGGAGGAATTTTCCCCGAGTGTGCTTTTCCTACACATGTCTCCTTGCTTTGAGCATTAGTGTGTTCCTTGCGCTTGGAACTAGTATGCTTGCGACACTCATTCCTCCTTTGTAATGTATCATTATTTTATTCTTTTTCAAGTTGTTTAAAAAATTGAAAAAGACAAAAAATATAAAAAAAAAACAAAAAGAGGGGACGAGAAATATATATTCTCTTTTGGAAGCACAATGAGTCTCCCTTGGAAAAATCACATCCTTCCATTTGTTCATCAATTTTTGGGATCTAATATGACCTTAGGAAGCTATTCTCACAACATAGAGCTGTGTCCTCCTCCGTTTGGTTACTCTTCCAAACACATGGAGATTTTTTGTTGTCTCTTGCATCATGAACTTATGTCAATGTCATGTTGCCTGAGTCTAATCATATTTCATGCTCTAGTCCAAGGGAAGTTTCACCCAGCTTGATTCAGCATTTCTGTAGTTTGTCTTTTGACCTCATGCTCGACCATCTAAAAATTCCAATCAAGTCCTTGTTCAAAATCAATGAAGTTCTCTTCCTAAACATTGAGATCCTCTTGTCTTTTCCTGACGAGTCATCGAAGACCTCTGGGTAGTGAATTTGTACACTCTCATTACACTCCTGCCCGAGTTTTGAATATCTTGAAGTGGTTTCTCAAGATCTGAATACCTCATCTCTAGCCATCAGGCATTATTGGCTTCTTGAAGATGGATACTATACTTGTATATCTTTGATTTTGAGATGTAGATCCATTGTGTATTGCTCGTGGCTACACTTTATATAGTTATATGACATGGATCTGTTATGTATTTGATTGGAAGCCATGATTTATTTCATCCTGAGCATGGGTATGCTAGCCTCAGAGAGACAATTTTTGTTTTTGCAAATGGAACCTCCGAAACTCTGGTCCCGGGCTCACTCACCTCGTACATTGGTGAAGAGTTTGTAATGTATTTCGGCCATCAGATGCTCTTCTGACCTCACACATTAGGGTACATATGTTATAACCCTAAATTTCTCCATACATGCATACCTGGAACTTGGCCCTCTTACTTGCTATTTTTGCCAAGCCATCACTGAGTTGCTCTTCTTAAAAACTCATTTTTTGAAGATGTACGTGCCCTGCACCAATATTTCCCATGTACATATGCTTTCTGCACCACTATAGCCCATGTACGTATGCATGATGCACCACTACAACCCATGTATACTTTCAAAAGTTGCAAAAATTAAAAAGTTGTAAGGAATTCGTTGAGATTACGGGCTATTGGATAGTTTCCCAACTAATCCACCGCCTATAGCCCGCCACCCAACCAAATAACCATCCTTTTCCCATATAAAATGAAGTGTTGGGGTCTCATTCCAAAAATAAGAATAAAAATAATGAAACTCTAGCCGTTTCACATCCCCTCATTGCCCCAAGCATTTGCATCCTTGTTGTGAGAATTGCCTCAAAATTCCTCATTTTTCCCTTTTTCATCCATCATAACTAAATCCGTTTCCCAAGAAGAAGGTTGAGAGGAGAAAGATACGCAGAGGTGCACTTGGAGCTTGGTGAAGAGGATCCTGGACCAGGTTTGAGGAGCAGTAGCCGACACCGGTTGTAAGTAATCTTTGTATTATTAATAAAATAAGTACTTTTCCTATCCCAAATCATGATGTGTCGAATGTTTGCATTTGATTTATGTTTTTATTCTAACATCTAACCCTTATTTATGTATGAAATGTATGCTTGTAGTTTTCTATTTATCTGTCTTTGAATTCAGGCCAGCCTTGGGAGGAGGTTTATAGTCAGCGAAGCTATCAAGCACAAGAGGATCTACACCAGACGCAGAGTAAAGGTACAGTTACCAGATCCTTCTTATTTTACTTTTCTTTCATAGGTCTGGGGTATGTATTGGGTAGTTAGAAACATAGGAGACTTTTAAACGGTTATTGATATGCCTACATTGTAAACCTTGGTGTAGCCATAGAAGGGTTTTTCCCACTAGCACTTCCCCGAGCAACAAAAATGGGTGACTAAGCTCTTTGGATATGATTATCAGATCATTTACAAGAAAGGAAAAGACAATGTGGTTGTTGATGCACTTTCCCAAAAATATGAAGATGAAGGATCCCTTTTTTCTCTCTCCTTCATTGTACCAGATTGGCTCCAAGCTGTTCATCATGAATGGCTACAAGATCCCAAAAGTTTGCATATGATACAACAATTGCAGTCCAATTCTCGAGTCTCCCCAGGGTACTCTTGGCTCAATGATGAGCTTCGATACAAATGAAGTTGTATTTAAGTACACAGACAAAACTTAAATCCATGGTACTTTCTGAGCTTCATGCTACACCCACAACTAGGCAATTAGGGTTTACCAAAACCTATGACCAGGTCAAACGTTATTTTTTCTAGGATGCTATGAAATAGGACGTTGATAAATTTGTGGCTGAATGTGATGTGTGTCAATGCAACAAGGGAGAAACAATCAAATCCCTGGGCACACTACAACCACTTCCAATTCCACCTGCTATTTGGCGGGATATCTTTATGGATTTTATTGTAGGTTTACCTAAATCAGGAAATAAATCAGTCATCATGGTGGTAGTTGATCGTCTTTCCAAATATACTCATTTATGTGCTCTTCAACACCCATTTACACCATCCACTGTGGCTCAAATTTTCATGGATCAGGTCTTCAAGCTTCATGGCATGCTGCATCCTATTGTTTCTGATCACGACCCAACTTTCATCAACAACTTTTGGCAAGAACTGTTCAAGCTCCAAGGCACCCAATTACATCTCCACACAACTTATCATCCCCAGACTGATGGCCAAACTGAAAAAGGTGAACAAGTGTTTGGAAACATATTTGAGGTATTTTGCATCGGAAAGGAAAAATCAATGGGCTCAATGGTTACCACTAGCTGAATGGTGGTACAACACTTCTTACCATACAATTACCTGCATGACTCCTTTTGAAGCGGTATATGGACAAAATCCACCTTCAGTTCTCTCATATTTTCCAGGTGTCTTTAAGGTCCAGGTAGTTGACCAAACGCTTATAGTTCAAGAGGCTATTCTTCATACCCTCAAAGAGAATTTAGTCATGGCCCAGAATCACATGACGCAACAAGCAGATCAAGGTCACTCTGAACGTCAATTTGCAGAAGGGGATCCAGTGTTTCCTCGACTACAACCTTATAAGCGAAATTCCCTCAAGGATGACCATTGTCAGAAACTGGCACCCAAATTTTATGGTCCTTATACAGTTCTCAAGCATGTGGGATAGGTGGCCTATCAGTTAGCTTTGCCCAGTCATTCTAAGCTCCATCCTTTTTTTCATGTTTCCTTCTTAAAGAAGGTGATTGGAACTAAGTTCCAAACTCAAACCAACCTTCCCAAGTTGGATGAAGAAGGCTCCATTTGGCTACAACCACAAGTAGTTTTGGAATAGCGTGAGTTTCGTCTATGTCAGTGAACCATCAAGGAAGTGTTATTCCAGTGGAAAGATACAACTCCAATAGATGCCACTTGGGAACCAACTACTATTTTGCAACAATTTCCTCATCTCAAGCCTTGAGGACAAGGTTGTTTTTAAGGGGGAGGACATGTTAGGAACCTAACCCCTCACGTAGGTATAATAATATATTTCCATGTAATAAAGGTCAATATTAATAAGGCCTAGAAATAAGAAAGAATAAGTCCAATGTAATAATACCTAATAGAAGCTTTTGCTTATAGAAGGATCTTCCTCTAGATTATTCTTTTGATAGACATATTTAGTATAAATAGGATTCGAGGGTATGAGAAGTTTTGTCTTGGATATTATTGTAATAGAGCTCTACTCTGCTGGAGGTTTCCCCCTCAAAGAGGCAAGTGAAAATTTCTCTCAGTAATCAAAGTGCTCTTTTTGGTGTTATGTTGTTATCATTTTGGTATTATCATGGTGCTGCGCTAGTTATATTGTTATTCCATCTGCCATTTCTAGCTATTTATTTATGTTATGCATAATTTTTATATATGGAATAGTATAGCCTCAGCCCTTCCAGGACATAATTGAATTTGATGAACCAAAGAATTTGGAGGACACTATCCGGAAGGCAAGGTACTTCTATGAGAAATTCAGGAATAAGGCAAAACCTCACAAGGACTAGAAGAAGAAAATTAATTTGGGATTCAAGAAGAAGGGGTTTAAATCCTCAATATTTAAGAATCATGGGAAAATATCTAAGATGAGACTTCCTATTATAAATGTATATCAGTAGAATTTTTCATCTCAGAGTGGTAATAAACCCTTTGGATCAGTCCCACGTAAGACTAATAATACAAAGAGAGAACCCTTGAAATGTTGGGGTTGTGGAGAAGAACATTTGCTAAGGGAATGCCCACATAGGAAACATGACAATAGGAGGGTATACAACATATAGGAGGCTACCACAATCAATGATGTGGCTCATAGAAAATTTTAGGGGTGAAATTTCTCCCATGGGCGAAATCTAGCCCCTTCAAATTTTGTCAGGGCAAATTTTATATATTAAAAAAAAACAATATTCATCCCAATTCGCCCCCCTTTTATTTTGAAAACAATATTAATTATATATTTAGCCCAAATTTGTGGTCGAAATTTAAATATTATTTACATTTTCTCCTTCAAAAAATGGCGGTCATCCTCCATTTCACTCGATTTCTGGGAGTAGCCATCGATCTTCTGGGGTTTTCGCCCACAATTTTAGTTTTTTGATTTTTCACAGGGCCAAGGACCAAGTTTCGCCTTGATTTGGGAATGGCCATTGACCTTAGGTTTTTTTCTCCCATCGATTTGGAGTTTTTAGTTTTACAGAGGATGCCCCCGATTTGGAGTTTTTACATGAATTCGGTCATGGGTTTCGGAAAATTTTACCCCAATTTGATGGCAATTAACAATATTAATAGATTCAAGTGGTTTGACTTGAAATCTTCAGCCACGCCTAGCTTGAAATATTTAAAGGCCAAGTTCCAACTCAAAATTCTATTCTCAAAATTTGCAAATTATAGGAGGAGAAAGCATCAAGTTCTTTCCATCTTCCTGGTCACTTTGTGTCAATGTTTCTGGTTTCTAGACTAGCCCCTGCAGTACCTTGAATCTCGATATCGGGTAAGTCATAAGTGGCTTTTGAGCCCTCTCTGCAACTTTTGAAATTTCTCATGACTGTGCAGGGGTAATATTAATCTCTTATCATTTATGGGCTCATGGTTCTCTGCTCCGCTAGTAGCAGAGTTGTTTTGGGAATTCATTAAGTGCATATGCTAGTAGGGATTGGCCCGATTATTCTGATCAATGATAGATCCCACCCAACCTCTAGGATAGCAAAGGATTTAGATCATGACGAGTGATTTTTTGGGTTAGTGATTGGAGTAGATTAGTAGTTATGTGTAACATGTTTAAGTTATTGAGCTTACCCATAGTTTGGATAAATTACCTAGGTGTTTTTAAATCATTCTCACAAGTTGGTGTTGAAACACAGTGTTTCAACATGGTTTTCCCAATGCTCATTTCTTGTGTGTTTCCACGCATGTCGCACATGTGCCATTGTAATAAATGATAGAGTCCACAACCCCACCTAGGCTCCAACCTCTAGGATAACAGAGGCTTCAGGTCATTATGAGTGATTTTTTGGGTTAGTGAATGTCAATTGGAGTAGATCAATAGTTATGTGCTTCAGATTTTGAGCTTACTCAAAGACTACAATTTTGATAAATTATTAAATTACTTGGGCATTTTTAAATCATTCTCACAAGTTGGTGCTGAAACATGGTGTTTCAACACCGTTTTCCCAATTCTCATTGCTTGTGTGTTTCCATGCACATTGAAAAAGTGTCATCCTGATCAATGATAGAGCCCAAAAACCCACCCAACCTCTAGGATAACAGAGGCTTCAAGTCATGATGAGTCATTGTTTGGGTTAGTGATTTCCAATTAGAGTAAATCAATAGTTTTGTGTTTCAGTTTTTGAGCTTACTCACAGATTACAGTTTGGATAAATTATTACCTGGGTGTTTTTAAATCATTCTCACAAGTTGGTGCTGAAACACAGTGTCTCAACATGATGTTTCAACACCATTTTCCCAATGTTCATTTCTTGTGTGTTTCCACACACATTGCACAAGTGTCATCCTGATCAATGATAGATCCCACAGCCCCACCCAACCTCCAGGATAGCAGAGGCTTCAGGTCATGATGAGTCATTGTTTGGATTAGTGATTTCCAATTGGAGTAGATCAGTAGTTTTGTGTTTCAGTTTTTGAGCTTACTCACAGACTACAGTTTGGATAAATTATTAAATTACCTGGGTGTTTTTAAATCATTCTGACAAGCTAGTGCTGAAACATGGTGTTTCAGCACGGTGTTTCAACACCT
Source organism: Picea engelmannii (assembly GCA_009831015.1). NCBI lineage: Eukaryota > Viridiplantae > Streptophyta > Pinopsida > Pinales > Pinaceae > Picea > Picea engelmannii. Next base: position 64,572 of record ML781793.1, read on the forward strand.
TTTTCCTAATGCTCATTGCTTGTGTGTTTCCATGCACGTCGCACAAGTGTCATCCTGATCAGTGATAGATCCCACAACCCCACCCAACCTCCATGATAGTAGATGCTTCAGGTCATGATGAGTGGTTTTTTGGGTCAGTGATTTCCAATTGGAGTAGATCAATAGTTTTTTGTTTCAATTTTTGAGCTTACTCACATACTACAGTTTGTATAAATTATTAAATTACCTAGGCATTTTTAAATCATTATCAAAAGATGGTGCTGAAACACAGTGTTTCAAAAAAGTTTTCCCAATGCTTATTTCTTGTGTGTTTCCACGCACGTCACAAGTGTCATCCTGATCAGTGATAGAGCCAACAACCCCACCCAGCCTCCAGGATAACAGAGGATTTAGGTCATGAATCATGATGAGTGATTGTTTGGGTTAGTGATTGCCAATTGGAGTAAATCAGTAGTACTGTAGTTCCGTGTTTCAATTTTTGAGCTTACTCACAGACTACATTTTGGATAAATAATAAATTATTAAATTTCTTGGGCATTTTTAAATCATTCTCACAAGATGGTGCTGAAACACAGTGTTTCAACAACGTTTTCCCAATGCTCATTACTTGTGTCTTTCCACTCACAAGTGTCATCAAGAAAATGGAAATACAAGGAAAAATGGAAATGGAAATACAAGGAAAGCACATAATAGTTAACTCAAGAAAAATGAGACGTAGATTCTTTGTCTTCTCTTTTCTATTGATATTCAATGAGTTGAAGTTCTCTTTTACAATCAGCAAGAAGAAGGCTTGAATAGATCTTAGATTAGGAGATCTATTTATTTATACAAAATTGTCTTAACCAAAAGTAGTTAGACATTCCACATTCTTTTATCTCAAAAATAGAATGTAATCAAAACTAAAAGATACAATGCATATTTTTATGAATTTGATGAGATTTCTTCGGTTTGCTGCCACTTCACTTGTCCTTTATTTGCTCAATGCTCGCAGATGTCCTTGATTTTTTTCTTATTGTTCAATTGAGCATGCAGTTACATTAATGCCACAATAAATTTGGAAGGTTCGACATTTGCATTCAACTCAAATGCGAAAACCTTTTTGTGTACCAAAGGTAATTTCTCTTGAATTTTCACCACTGCCTGTGTTGTAACCTAATGTTGTAAGCTTGGTTTTACCAATAGATCATTTATCATTTGTAAATCAACATGATATACCCGTTGGATAGCACTTTGTACACTCTCTCTATTTTTCTTTGAATTCTCTTTTCTCCTTTCAATCTCTATTTGTCCAAGTGTATTAGGGATAACACTGCCATCAAACTTAGCCATTTCCAACTCTACAACTGAGAGAGTGTTAAGACAATCTTCCTTTGCTTCTCTACCCAACTTCTTACTTTCTTCAAGATTTTTTTCCCAGACCTTTAAAGCCATTTCTCCATTTATCTAATCATACTGTGAAAAAGGGGCAAGCCCAGGTACATTGATTTTTGGCCTCCATACTATGAATTCTTGGAATTTGGACCTGGTTGTATAGGCTTTTGTCTCCTTTTCATGAATATTCTTCAAGAAATTATTAATCACTTGATAATGTCTTTGAATAATGTCCATATTTTGGTATAGGTCTTGCTGGATAGTTTCCAACTTTCCATTTATTTTAGATGATTGCTTCTTAAATGCAATGATATCCATTCATTTGTTCTCAAATAAGTTTATTCGAGATTGCAAATTCTCTATGAACCTATCTCTCTGGGAAAGCACAATATTTCTCACTTGTTGATTGTGAACACTTAATTCCAGTTTGTCTTCTAACTGCTTTATTTCTTGCTCAAAACCCTATCTGATTTTCTTTGTATCAAAATTGATTTTATTTCCGGCAGTCATTTCCATTTGTTGCATATCATTATGCAATTATTCAACCAAAAAACTCTTTTGTTCCAATTGTTTTGTGATATGATCCACTGACCACTAGTTAGCAGTTGCAAAGGATCCCAATGAGTTTGTAACTTCTTTTTCAAATTCAGGTTCACTTTGTCCTTGTCCATCATATATCATTTTCTGATTTTTGGTAATTACTCCTTCTTTCTGTCGATCTTCCTTTCTTATAATAACCTTCCTTTTCTTGTTGAAAAATAAATTTGATGGTGGAATTTCTTCAAGTTGAATAGGTGTGAGGTCATCTATATTAATAATCTCAGAACCAGATAACTCAAAACTTGTTGCTAGAGAAGTTAATGATGGTATGGGAGAACTGAGTGCAATAGATCCTTTTGGGTTTGTGGCATCTTTCACTGGAGTTTTAGTATTTGGCAATGAGAAAAGAAAAGTATGACTGTTATTCATCAAAGCATCAAATAATGATAATAATTTTTTCTCATCTTTACATGGTAGTAATATTATTGCATCTTTGGATAATGTATTTGAGCTCTTCTCCCCTTCCTTAGCCTTATCCTTAGGCAAGCTATGTTGCTTGGGCTCTGTCAATTCTATCACCTGTAAAGTTGGATTTTGTTCTCCCTGCAAGACCTTGGGCAGACTATTCCTTCCGTGCTTCTGAAAACTGAGGAATCCTGACTATTAATCTTGAGGCAAGTTTTGAAATCTGCTTTCAACTTCATCGTATGATCTTACTCCTTTGAAAATTTTATCATAGGGGGAATCTTCATGTGTGTATATATATATATATATATATATATATATATATATATATTCATATTGAATTGAGCTAGATGATTTTCAACCACCCTATGAAGATCATGCCTTTTATACTCAATATCAACCAATTTGATATTTTCTAAGGTTGAAGCTTCAACCTTAGTGTGTCCAAAATCAGATAACAAAAACATGCCAACCTCTATGGGAAGGGTTGGCCACACCCTCTTCTATGTCGCCTTGAATTCTTTAGTTATTCCACCTGAGACCATTTGATAAACTATTTCTCTACAAACTAGTCTATCAAGTATGAATTTGAGGAGGGAATGCGGAGATAAATAACTATCGAACACTCTGATATAAGAACAACTTTCCTCAACATACCAATCTACGTTACCACCCAAATTTCCAATGATCTGTTTTGAAATTCTGGGGGGGGGGTTGTCCATAGATATCTTCATGAATTTGGATTACTACATAATGTCAAATTTCATATAAGAACTCCTTTGAATTTGAATTTTCCTCCCATAATTTAGAGTGATAAAAATGTATGGGCTCGGTGCTAGTCGGAGTCCAACTCCAATTCATGAGAGGAAATGGAGTCTTGAAACATATTGCATCCATAATGAATGCAAACATATAAAAGGGGGCATGTTCTCCTTTATATTTTAGCATCTTGTATTGCACAATTTCCTTGGCTAAATTGTCTAATAACATTTTTCCCCAATCAAAAGTGTAACCCTCAACAACCTCATGGATTATGGGAACCCATTCTACAGTAGAATGCGCCAAATGTTTCCTACCGAACATTCTATAGAGAATAATGGAGATATACATGTTATGGGCATCACATAATGCTGTAGAATATACACCATGGGTATCAGGTTTGAACTTTCTTGGGTTACCCAACTAGGTTTTCACTATATCGTGGACAGTTCTATCATATGTAGTGCATTCCTCATCCTCAAACTTCAATATAAACGATAAATTGTAGGTATATTTGGGTTTAGAAGATAATTTATACATTACATAAATATCCTCGGGTCGAAAAGAGCCAACTAAGGTCTTCTAGTGACTAAAGATGCTTCTTGTTGAGATATCTACGTGTTCCAGGGCCCAACTTATCATATCATTGTAAGCCATAAGTTTAGGCCGAGCAACAACTTTATGTATTTCAGACTCCGTCACATGTCTAAGCTTAGATGAAAATGTATCATCATCTTCTTCCACTGAATCATCTAGACAAAGAGAATTAGAAAGTTCGTGCTCAGAAATGTCATAAATTTGTTTCCAAGATTTGATGGCATTTTTGATCGAGCAATAATATCTGAGAGTATATCTGCATTTGGGTTTGATTTGTTAGTCGATAAATCTTTCTTCTTTTCTATTTTGCGTGACACCATGATTTTCGAAAGATGAAGTTAAGTTTTAACCTTCTCGCGAGAAGCAAAACCTGTGAGATCACAATGTTGAATACAAAAATTTTAGATGCTAATGACGAAATGATTTGAAACTTGAAATTGAAATTTGAAATGCCTTTATTTACAACAAAATTTAATTTCTAGCTATTTTTGTATTAATCTACTGACAAAGTAATCATTCCAAAATCTGTCAAATTTATTACCTAGCGGTCACAAATTACAAAACTTATCCCAATCTTTAATCCTAGCTAGGGCCCAACGGCCCAAGTGGGTGTATTATTAATGGATATAATTAAGATAACATACACTGTACAGTGTAATTCAACGGTTTGACATTCGGGGGTTATGATTCATGAAAGAAAAACAAATTACAACAGATATCTTCCGAAGGATGAATCTATAGAGTGATTCATCATTACTTATCATTAATCACGACTGGTTAAACCTTTTTTAATTAATTAAGTTTTCTAAGTGTCTTATTTATCATGATCACAAGTGCTTCGGTATTTCGGTGCTTCGACGTTTTTGAACTTGTTATTTGATTTATCTAAATCTCCCAAAGAACAATCTCCCATACTCAGATGTGGCAATGATGATGTCACTTTCGATGATGTGTCATGCAAAAGCCTAAAGATGAGTGACACATGTCACTTAAAAAAATGTGAATGATGATATGATCTAACAAAAATACCCAAAACGAGTGTCACGTGTCAACCAAAATGAATTTTTTGACAAGTGGCTTGTGACTCATCAGTCGATTTTCAGTGAGTAGTAGTACTTCGACAGTTCGACATTCAGGGGTTTTGATTGCAAGACAATAAATGTCTCCCAAAGGCTGAATCTACACAGTGATTACTTATCGTTAATCATGACTAGTTAAACCTATTTTAATTAATTAAGTTTGCTACATGTCTTGACTCTTATTTATCATGATCACAAGTGCTTCGGTATTTTGGTGCTCTAGCCTCTGGTGTTTTTGAACCTGTTCTTTGATTTATCTGAATCTCCCAAAGACAATCTCCTGGAGTGATGTGGCAGTGATGACATCACTTTCGATGACATGTCATGCAAAACGGCGAGTGACAATGATCTGACAAAAATTCCCAAAAAGAGTGCCATGTGTCAGCCAAAATGAAGTTTTTGATAGGTGGCCTATGACTCATCAGTGGATTTTAATTTTTCAGTGAGTAGTAGTACTTCGACAGTTTGACATTTGGGGGTTTTGATTGCAAGACAATAGATATATCCCGAAGGCCGAATCTATGGAGTGATTACTTATCGTTAATCATGACTAGTTAAACCTGTTTTAATTAATTAATTTTGCTAAGTGTCTCACTGTCTTATTTATCATGATCACAAGTGCTTCGGTATTTCGGTGCTCTAGCGTTTTTGAACCTGTTCTTTGATTTATTTGAATCTCCTAAAGAAAAATTTCTCGGACTCAGATGTGGCAGTGATGACATCTCTTTCAATGACGTGTCATGAAAAAGGTTAGTGACACATGTCACCTAAAAAAATGAAAATGATCTGACAAAAATACCCAAAAAGAGTGCCACGTGTTAGCCAAAATGAATTTTTTGATAGGTGGCATGTGGCTCATCAACCGATTTTAATTTTTCAGTGAGTAGTAGTACATCGACAGTTCGACATTCAGGGGTTTTGATTGCAAGAAAATAGATATCTCCTGAATTCCGAATCTATGGAGTGATTACTTATCGTTAATCATGACTAGTTAAACCTATTTTAATTAATTAAGTTTGCTAAGTGTATCACTGTCTTATCTATCATGATCACAAGTGCTTCGGTATTTTGGTGCTCTGGCATTTTTGAACCTGTTCTTTGATTTATTTGAATCTCTCGAAGAACAATTTCCCAGACTCAGATGTGGCAGTGATGTGTCAGTGATGAAGTCACTTTCAATGACGCATCATGCAAAAGGTGAGTGACACGTGTCACCTAAAAAATGTGAATGATTTGACAAAAATTCCCAAAAAGAGTTCCATGTGTCAACCAAAATGAATTTTTTGACAAGTGGCATGTACTCATCAACTGATTTTATTTAAAATATTTTCGCGAGAACCTGTCTCCACATTGAATTTATAAAAAAAATGTTCTAACAGGGCATTCATTAAGTGCATATGCTAGTAGAAGTAGGGATTATCCTGATTAGTGATAAAGCCCACCCAACCTCCAGGATACCAGAGGAAGAAGAATTAAGGTCATGACAAGGTATTGTTTGGGTTAGTGATTGGAGTAGACTAGTAGTTATGTGTAACGTGTTTAAGTTATTGAGCTTACCTATAGTTTGATTAAATTACCTGGGTGTTTTTAAATCATTCTCAAAAGATTTTTCTGAAACACAGTGTTTCAACACCGTTTTCTCAATGCTCATTGCTTGTGTGTTTCCACGCACGTCGCATAAGTGTCATCATGATCAATGATAGAGCCCACAACCCCACCCAGCCTCCAGGATAACATAGGATTTAGGTCATGATAAGCGATTGTTTGCTTTAGTGATTGCCAATTGGAGTAGATCAGTAGTTCTGTGTTTCATTTTTTGAGCTTACTCGCAGACTACATTGTACAATTTGGGTAAATTATTAAATTACCTGGGTGTTTTTAAATAATTCTTACAAGATGGTGCTGAAACACAGTGTTTCAACACCATTTTCCCAATGCTCATTGCTTGTGTGTTTCCATGCACATTGCACAAGTGTCATCCTGATTAGTGATAGAGCCCACCTAGCCTCTAGGATAACAAAGGCTTCATGTCATGGAAAGTGATTTTTTGGGTTAGCGATTGGAGTATATCAATGGTTCTGTGTTTAATTTTTTGAGATTAGCCATAGTTTGGATAAATTACCTGGTCATTTTTAAATCATTCTCACAAGCTGGTGCTGAAACACAATGTTTCAACACTGTTTTCCCAATGCTCATTTCTTGTGTGTTTCCACTCACAAGTGTCATACTGATCAATGAATCAATGATAGGGCCCACCCAACCTCCAGGATAGCAAAGGCTTCAATTCATGATGAGTGATTTTTTCGGTTAGTGATTGGAGTAGATCAATAGTTCTATGTTTAAATTTTTGAGCTAATGGTGTTTTTAAATCATTCTCACAAGTTGGTGTTGAAACATGGTGTTTCAACACCCCGTTTCCCAATGCTCATTGCTTGTGTGTTTCTATGCACAACTGTCATTCTGATCAATGATAGATCCCACCCACTGCCCAACCTTGACCCTCCAGGATAGCATAGGCTTCAGGTCATGACGAGTGATTGTTTGGGTTAGTGAATTAGTGATTGGATTAGATCAATAGTTATGTATACTGTGTATGCTGAAGTGATTTTTTTTTAGATAAGTATTGTTGGTTTTGTAACTTGTTGAGAAGAATTGAGTACTTAAAATTGATATATCTCTTGAATTTGTGTTGACTTGCCAAATGGATGACTAATTGTATATTATTTTTCTCATGTGGGTTTCACTTTTGGTTTCTAGATCAATTTGAAATTCTAATTGTGAAAATTTTAGTGAGATGTCAAACAACAATCGTGGAAATAAAACATCAAAAAAGAGGGATGTATTTTCTTACTTTCAAAAGTCTCAATCCAAGAACCTAGATTCTCTTCATGATTCAAGATCTTTTGAGCAACCCATTAGTGAAAGTCAAAGAGATGTCAACTCTTCTGAGAATGCATCTAATATCCATATAATAGATGATGAAATAGGTTCCTCTAGTGATCAAATTGAGATGCTTTCACCATAAATTGACAATAACAATGTTGAAGGTTTTTCCTTGGAAGGCAACACAAACCATTCACAATCACAGAAAAGGAAAAAAGTCCAATGGGACATAGGGAGACAGTTCCGGTTGGATTGGGTCTCAAAATTTCCATTTATTGAACCAATACCTCCAACAAATGAGAAAGAGGCTTCATGAGAGGTTAGATGCACTATATGTAGTTGGAAACTTAGAAAGACAGTAAAATTGCAGATGAAGTTAGATACAATAGAGAAGCATGCAGGAAAGGTGTATGACAAGGAAATTGTAAATGATGAGGAGAAATTTATTATCAAATGGAAAGCTTCTGAGGAATGTCGACATGTCAAATATGAATATGAATATAATAAATACTTAATCAGTAAGAGAAAACTCGAGGCAAGTGGAGGAACCATCACATATCTATTTGGAAATATGATGGAAATAAATTTGTTATCCAAGACGATGCAATTAAGCATTGTATTTCACATCTTATCTAGAGGTTGTCCTATGATAGATTTTCCAAATTACAAGAACTTTATATCTTTTATTGAAGTGTCAAATTTTCCATCTTCTCATTGGTCAGAAACGAGTGGTTGGGAATGGGAAAAATATCTAGCTCAAGTAGAAAAGGATGATTTGAAATAGAATATTGCAAATGCTAGGATTTTTTCATTGTCTTTGGATGAAGTTACAACTATTGATAATACTTCATGGATATGCATGAGAATTTATATGGTTAATGATCATGTTAGGCATTCGTATTTACTTGGGATTCATAAATGAGGGAGAATTATAAAGCTCAAAATATCTATGAACTTGTCATCAAGACTTTGAATGAAATTGGTGTTATGGATCATTTAGTGATTGAGAAAAAAGTTGGTATGTGTCGGAGTAGATGGAGCAAGAATCATGAAAGGGAAAAGGAATGGCCTTTGTGTCAAACTACAACTATCAACTTCACCATTTATGATTAGTATTCATTGTATGTCTCCTAGATTGAATCTTGCATTTAAAATAGTAAGAAAGTTTCCACTGGATTCAAAATTTGAAGATCTTGTATGTGAAACTCATGCATACTTTTGTCGTAGTCCCAAGCGATTTAAAGAGTTTCAAAAATTTGTTGAGGGTGTTACAGATGGAAAAAATATAATAAAATATGTTGATACAAAATGGATCTCATTGAATGGACCAACTGAAAGACTATTTAGTGAGTACCAATCCTTAGTAGGGGTGATGTATGAACATCAATTCGGTGTAGACAAAGCTCAAGATCTTCTCTTTCGATTAACTGATATAGAGACATTATTAAAATTGGTTGGAATTCTTCCTATGATTTATGAAATGAATTTCCTTGTGAAAATGTCTTAGAGATGCACAATGTATATTGCAGAATACATACATACAAGAAAATTAACATGTTTTCAATTGGATAATTTGTATATGATGCCAGAACCTTTCACAAGTCCATCATTTAAGGGTTGGACTACTATCATTGATATAAAAAACATAAAAAATTATTTGAAGTTTGATGGAAAAGGAATACTATGTATGGCAGTGCATAGATATGTGGTTCCATTTCATTATGTTAGAAATATGGGATGAATCACTTAAGAGTGCCATGTAGAGACCAATTCAACTATGTTGTGATTTCAGTGAAGCACAACTTGATAGAAATTGCAAAATCACTAGCATCAGAGATAAGGGAGCGATTTTCTCGAGATGAATTATTGGAGGCCATGTATGTGGTATACCCTCAATATTGGAACCCTGAACACAATAGAGAGGCTAAAAGAGTTTACTTTTTAGCAAAATTAAAAATTTTAGTGCACCAATTTGGCAAGAATCACAATGTACAAGGAGAAGGGATTGCAGGTATATTAGATTCATCAAAGTTGTATCAACAAGCCAATCTTATTGTTCAGATAATGTTAGCTCAATATTGTGTTTTGGAGAAACCTATAGAACATGGTGCAATAACAATATTATGGACTAAATTAGGTGAAATCCAATACCTAGAAGAAAACATGTTAGAATATTTCAAATTAGCAGATTTATGTCAAACCATGATTTTGTGATTGGTGGAGGATGAGAGAATATTTAGTGCACTATAATTCTTGAAGTCAAAGTTGAGAAAAAAGATTGATAAACATATGGATACATGTTTAAGATTATATGTAACAAAGTATGACATAAACAATTTTCCATTCAATAGAGAACGAGCTCTTTGGTGATCAGATTGTGATAGAAGGGGAGAATACAACACAACAAATTCCTCTAATGAACTTGATATGGAAGATAATATTTTGGAGGGTCATAATAATAGTTCATCTACGGAGTTTCATGTTCATAGTATAGAAAATGAGGGTTGACATTTTGATGTGAACTGGGATATTAATATATCCCAAGATGCTATCTAAACCAATATACATGAGGGGACTCTTTTTTTGACTTACATGTTCCATTGATGATTGGAGTTGTAGAAATAATGAATGGAATGCAACATCTGATGTGATTCTTGTTAGTTTATTGACTTAATTGTTCCTATATTTTTGGAGTACATTGGAAAAAGGTAATTCTTTATGGGAGCAAGATTACCATCTGTAAATTTGAGATTGCATTTAAGGTAAAAATAGGTTCTATATTTTGTATTAAATAGTGTAACATTGAAGCTACATTTATTTGATCCAAGATATTTTAAGTTTGATGGTTTGATAGTTAACTAAGACATTATCTTTTTCCTATCTACGACATGAAATGAAGTTGGCATTTGATGAAGTTGATACCAATCACTTCACATAGATAGTGTCCTAGGATTAAAGGATAAATAACTAATTAACATGACTTTCTCTAACTTCTAATAAAGAATGGGCTCATTCAGGTCTCAAGTGCATGGAACTTCTTGGATTTGTAACTTTGATATCTTGGAAAATTTTAATGGTTTGTTTGTTGTTTGCATTTGGACCATTTTTTCAACTTTGGAAGTTTGGTTTTATTTTGATTAAAGATTGTGTTAGTCCCTTGAATGCTTCTAGTTCTCATTTGATGCTTGACTGAAGCATGATCCATTTGTAGTAGCTTGATTGGTTTATTTAGAATATATTATGTTTATTTGTATTTTCTTTGAGAATACATGTTGGTATTCATAAAAGGAATGAGCCATGAGTTGATAAGCGAAGAGAAAAATGGTCTATGTACTGGCCTACTAGATCCCTACATAGTCATCATAGGGCATCTATTGCCAATGAGACCAACATTCCTCTAATGCATTTATAATTTTAATGTCATGAATAAAAAAACTTTACATGTAGCTTCTCAATGAAATTTTTATAAATCATTGAAATGATTTGTAATCTAGTCTGATTATTTCAAAGGCAATCAAGCATAGTAAAAAGAATTAATCACTAATAGAAATTTAGCTAAACATTTCCACTTCTTATTAAGAGATTAAGTTTCCATATACAATGTTAAGTCTCCAGTGCTCAATGGAAAAACAAGGACTAGCACCCAACATCCCCCCCCCCCCAACTGCACCATTGTATGTCCCCATGTAACTTCAAAGTTCACTCACTGAGAATCAGAGTTTGAGTCGGGGCATAAACTTTTCCAATGCAAATTAGAAATATTGTAGAATGATGCAACATTCTCTTCTAAATTCCTATAGCCCCTAGAATAAATTACTTCTGACCAACATTCCCTTTCAATCTTCTTTGTCAATTTGTACTTATGCTGATACTTCTTTGTTGGCAGCCAAATAAGAGGAAAATGAAATTTAATCCCCAACCACTGTGGAACACAAGTCTGAATGAACTCAATATAGTTAGGAACCTGAGACATAGCATAGGTAAAATTTTCATGACTGTATGGATCCTTGGTCCTCAAGGATGGAGAGGATGCTTCCCATATAAATCTACTACCTTCTAGTGCAAATAGTTTCTGATCATTAATTGTTTTAACAAAAGAATATATGACAAACCTTTGAAGGTCTGTCACTTTTCTAGTCTCATAAGATGAAGAGAGTATATGTCAATGTACATTAAAAACAATAACATGAGTACGAACTTCACCCCTAATCCATAATGTTGCTTCTGTTGGAAGATTGGTTGTTGTCATTGATGTCAACCCTAGTCATGGGTTTTGGACCACAAGATTGATGAAGTTATTTGGACATGAAGGAAAATTCACATGCAGATACAACACCCATGGATGGATAGTATACATCATTCTGTTTCCGGTGGTATGTGGCACGTCACGTGGATCCTCATGGTTGAGGAGAAATGAATTTTTGAAGATGACAAAGTGAAATGTACATGTAGGCCCTGAAGATAATTAAAGAAA
>ML781793.1:76839-97317 GCA_009831015.1 Picea engelmannii
CAAGTCGGGTCTTCTGAACAGACCAGAATTGAATAAAGTTTTATTATCTCTCATATATTCTTGGGTGGAAGGAAGGGGCAAGGATAGAGAGTTCAGATCTCTATTGATATTGGAGGATTGTATATTCCTCTTGGAGTTTTATCCCTCCCTTTACATTTTGGAAGCTGTAGCTACCTTTGGAAGTCATTACTTCCCTTGAACAAAAACTATTGATTATTTCTCATATATTGTGCATGGTGTATTGTGGTGTATTGGTGTAACTCTTTTATTTCTCATATATTGTGCATGGTGTATTGTGGTGTATTGGTGTAACTCTTATACTATTGTTCATTTCTCATTGGATATAATTGAATGGTTTAAGTATAAGTTGAAAAAGGTTTTAAATTGTACTTGATACTGATTCACCCCCCTCTCAGTATCAACAGCTTCTCCTTCATTCTTTTGGATTTTGTGGAAGACATTCCACCATTTTTATTGATTGTTCACAAAAGAAGTGAAGGCTCTCAGTTTCACATCTCCTACATAGGGAACCATATTAAATTTTATATCCAACAGGCAGGCCTGTTCATGCAAATAAATATCACACAAGAAATGTTGATTTGAGAAATCACTATGGGAAAAAGTTTCTAAAAACTCAGAGGAACCAATCATTTTATAAGGCCGTCCTTCCTTAATATATTTAATATTAAAAAGAGTTAATTGTTGATGAAGAAAGATCAGGTATGAGGGAGAAAGTCTTCTACAACTCAAAAACTCTTCTGCTAGCAAATACATTTGATTTTTATCTTGTTGCAGAATCTGGTACTTAGCTTGCTACTTCTTCAACTCTCCTATTTCCTTCTTCATTTCTTCCCATTTAAATTTTTGTGACGTAAAAAATTCAGCATATTTCTCCCTGAGGTCCTATATTTCCTTTTTGTGGGATGACATAAGAATCATTCCTTCTCCAAACATGGAAACCTGTTGCTTCCATTTATCAATCTCTACTTGCAAAAATATAGTATTATCTTCTGTGTCATGATGGTCAACTTCTTGTTCATCCTCATCACTGATTTATAGAGGAATTTGAGCTTGTGTCATTGGTTCTTATGCAACAATGACTTTATCTGGTTGTGGTAATTCCTCTTCCTCAACCACTGGTTCTTGTGTGACAGTTGTTTTTTTCTGTGGTCTCATTAGGTTGTTGATTTAAATTAGGTACCAATGGTTCTTGTGTAGCAGTAGTACTCTTAGGTAGGGTTGGTTCAATAGTCTTAGCCTTCATTGGTTCTTTTGTTATAGTGAAAAATTCATGTATATCCTTTTTAGACTGCATGTTTAAATCAGGTACCATTGGTTCTTGTGTTACACTAGCATTCTCGGGTGTTTCAATAGATTTATTTTATTCTTCCTTAGCCACTGGTTCTTGTGTGGTAGTGGATGTGTTTGTCTGTGATACCTCATCCATCTCTTCATGTATTATGATTAGTCTCAAATCTTAGGTATCAAGAAGGGTCACCTCATACCCAACCAATCTATAAATATCCCCACACTCGGGACACAAATATTCCTTAAATGTTTCATGTGTTTTAACCTTCTTTGATGGCACCATCTGTCCTCCTAAAACATGGGTTGCTTGCACTAATAAATACAGATCATGATTCAAAGTCATTTGGGCTCCATTTTCTTCTTTTAGCATTTCCAATTCCCCCGTAAACCTCTAAACTTCTCTTTTCAATTGATAATTCTCAAATAAAAGGGAATGAATCTGAATTTTACCTATTTCAACAACAGGTTCTTGTGTTTCAGCAACTCTTTGATTTGGGCTCAGGTTGTCAATTGGTTCTTTTGTTACAATGACAACGTCATGTTGTTTTTCATCACCTAGTGGTTCTTGTGTAACAATGGGTGAAAGAGGATGCAACACATGAATCTCAATTTCTGCCATTTTCATTTTAGCTGCTTCTGTTGCGACAACAACCCTGGTTCTTCTCCTTGCACTTGGGGAATTTGATGGAAATGATGACAATGGCCTCTTCCTCCTTAATAGCTTTGGAAATGTTTGGGGAGGTTTCTATGAGACAATTCCAACTTTGTAATCATGGGAAACATGGGAAGAATTATCATGTAAAGTAGATGAATCTTCCTGCAACTCAATTACATTCTCGATTTCAATTACTATTTCAACCTCCTAAATCTGTTATGGTGGAGTTTCTTCCCTTTTAGGTGAGGATGACCTATCCACAATTAATTCCTTCACTGCATCTCCAGAAGGAATCTCTGTATATGATCCTTCCCTCATTTATACCATGGGTTATTCCACACTTGGTTCTTTTTCTATATCCCTTCATTTGTGTTGTGTTGGTTGATCTCCTCTATCAACTGCTCATTTTCCTCTTCTATAATGGTAGGTGATTTTTTAGGGTTTTGGTGTAGATATTCCTCCATATGCACTCAAATATATTCCATATGTACATCTTCTCCAATCACAACTCCAGGGCTATCCCTCATTTCTACATCACCACTGCCCTATCCTAGTTCTCCAACAACATTATCTTGTCCCAACTCTTCATTAATTACTTCTCTTTCCTCTCTTTCCCTGTCTAAAATACTCCTGTCACTACTTCCTACCTCCTCTTCTGATTCATTTCCATCATTTTCATCAACTTCTATTGCTCCCCTAGAAATGAATTGAGCCCATGTCTAGTTTTGTAGTTCCAAGGATCTCAACACTATTAATTTTATTAGACAATGGTGTGTGACAGAACCTTGGGGAAAACGAGATTGTCTTACATAATGTGTCATATTATGCAAATATTCTAATAGATAATAAGGCATATTTATCAATGATCCATGATGAAGGTGTGACAATAGAACAAAATCATAGGCGTAAACAATCTTGTACCTACCTTCACATGTAATATATTTCTTCAAGAAAAAAACAACCTGGTCCCAAGGTTGAGGTAAAGACTTTGTTGTTGTGCCACATCCTCTAGGCTGCACTTGCTCTCCTCCCTCCAAGAAATTTGTGTTTGCATTAGGAATGGTTGTCCTTAATCCAAACCATTTTCTTCCAGTGATGGGAAGCCATGTAACAGAGGACATAACCACTTCTGTTACACTAATATCCAAACCTCTAACATGCGAATGGGTTCATGTTAACGTCTAGGTGAATTCTAGGGAAATATCACTATCAAAACCGTCCAACCGCTTAAAATATGCTACCCACCCCACGTCTTCAAATATTTTGTAGACTTCTAGGCCCCAACGTAGGGAGTCGAGGGTTACTGGTTCATAACGGCTTGAAAATCCTCCCATGCTGAATGTTCTTCTATGTAATTAGTTGTTAAAATATTGCAAATGAGTTTTAGGTTCAAAATTCCCAACACAGACCTAGGAGCTTCAACATGCATGAGTGCACAAGAACAATGGAAGGATATTTTTTGGTATTTTTGGAAAGGTGGTGGTGATTCAAATTTCGTGGGAAAAATCAACTTGAAAACCATGCTGATTGAATTTTTATGGAAATGGTTGGTTAATTTATTCAGACATCATGGGATACCCCCCAACTTTAACTGACAGTATTGGTCGTCTATTGGTGATGTGGAACGGTGTGGAACATTCATTATTTCACAGTATCATGTCAAACACATTTCATAGTGACTAGTCATACCTGTAGGCTGTAATTTGTAAACCACGTACACGTACATGCGGGCACTGACCGACGACCGTCGACAAGAAAAATATTTTATCTAAGGTGGCGATTGCGTTCAACTTATCTCTACCTTCCATTAATAGATACTTATTACTGACGACCACAGATGAAAATGGTGGAGTAACTCTGCCAACTAGATATGATGGAATCGGTAGGGCCATGGCCCATAGTCTTCTTCGTATGTGTTTCAACACGATGTTTCAGCATGATGTTTCAACACCAACATATCTGCATTCATTCTTATTAATTCTTCATAGTATGAGTCTTCTTCGTGCATGCAACATGTTTCAACCATGTGTTTCAACACGGTTTTTAAACACTAGCATATCTGCATATATGTACATCTGCATGGTTTATAGGTATGACAGTGTAATTACCCAAATTAGGACTAAGGAAACATCATCCTAGTTTACAAGTTAACTATGAATTAAGTTTTAACATAACACAATGTTGAATGGATAATGAACTGTACCTGCTCTAGAATTTATGTTCTGATAGGAAATGTAAACAATAGGGATGAATTAATACAAGAGAGTGAGATGAAAATGGCATGGAAATGATAAGGAAAACGAGGCAATTTTAGCAGCCAACAATGTCTCACTAAGTTACTTGAGTATATTAACATAGTCTTCTTCGTGCGTGTTTCAGCATGGTGTTTCAACAACAACATATCTGCATTCATTGAACATTATTATTAATTCCACATATTCTTCTTCATGCATGCAGCGTGTTTCAGCCAGGTGTTTCAACACCAACATATCTACATTCATTCTTATTAATTCTACATAGCCTTCTTCATGCATGGAGCATGTTTCATCCTAATCCAAGTGTTTCAGCACCAACATGTTTGCATATATGTACATCTCTCTGGTTTACAGGTATGACTGTGTAATTACCCAAATTAGGACTAAGGAAACATCATCCTAGTTTACAAGTAAAGTGTAAATTAAGCTTTAACATAACACAATTTTGAATGAATAATGAATTGTACCTACTCCAGGATTGATGTTCTCATAGGAAATGTGAACAATAGGGATGAATTAATACAAGAGAATGAGATGAAAATGGCATGGAAATGATAAGGAAAAGGGGAAATTTTAGCACCCAACAATGTCTCACTTGATTGTATTAACATAGTCTTCTTCGTGTGTGTTTCAGCATGGTGTTTCAACACCAACATATCTCCATTCATTGAACATTCTTATTAATTTTGCATAGTGTTCTTCATGCGTGCAGCGTGTTTCAACACCATATTTTCTTGGAATACTCCCAAGATCGAACATTGATTCAAATTTATTTAAATTGATATACTTTTAAAAGATTCTCCAAGAATTTTAAAATGTTTTATAATTATGTGAAAATTAACCACAATTTCACAATTTTTTATAATTCCGTGAAAGATTCGCCTAAATTTTACAAGATTATATAATTCGGTGAAAGATTTGCCAAAAACTTATATATTCATATTATCTTATTGATAAAATACCCTTCACACTCTCCTATGTGTCATGGATATTTGCCCATTTATTATACATATAAATTTGGGGGCCAGGGGGGGGGGGGGGGGGGGGGGGGGGTTCTTAAAATTTTCCCTAATGTGGCTAGGAGCATGCCACAAATTTATGTAGCCTTGGATAATAGACAAGATGACCACCAAGTTTCAATGGTGGATATGGAAGGTATGATTACCAACCATCTAGTTTCAATTTTAATTTACCCTGGTTCTAATTTGAGTTATGTTGTTCCTCAAACTATTGAGAAATGTAAATTGCATCAAGTAAAACATGCCAAATCATGGTTGGTACAACTAGCCACTGGAACGAAAAGAAAGGTAACAAAGGTCATACCAGCATGCCAATTCATTATGAATGGATTACCCACCCAAGAAGCCCTAAACATGCTCCCTTTAGGATCTTATGACTTGCTGATTGGCATGGATTGGTTGGCTACCCATAAAACCAAGTTGGACTGTTACAATAAAACTTTGGAGTGTGAAGATGAAGAAGGGAGAAAAATAACCCTACAAGGAATTCAAAATCCTGTCTTAGTGAGACAATTATCAACCATTCAAGTGAAGAAGTATTGCATAAAAGGATGTTCCTTGCATGCAATACAAGTGTTGAACTATGTTGAGAACAATAAATCAAGCCTAGTGGATAATTCCATATTAAGAGAGTATAAATGTGTGTGTGTCCAGAAGAGGTACTAGGTCTACCTACAATAAGAGATATTTATTTTTCAATAGAACTTGTACCCGGAGCGGTGCCAATGTCTATAACACCCTATATAATGAGTACACTAGAGCTAGTTGAGCTCCAACTACAACTAAAGGAGATGTTGGACAAAGGTTACATTCGTCCTAGTGTATCTCCTTGGGGAGCACCAAATTTGTTTGTGAAGAAGAAGGATGGCACACTCAGGTTGTGCATAGACTACAAACAACTCAATAATATGACTATTAAGAATAAGTATCCCTTGCCAAGAATTGATGACTTGTTTGACCAATTAAGGGGTGCTACAATTTTCTCCAAGATTGACTTGAGGTATGGATACCATCAAGTCTGAATTAAGGATGAAGACATCCACAAAACAACCTTTAGGAGAAGATATGGGCACTATGAATTTGTGGTGGTGCCATTTGGGCTTACCAATGCACCGACCACTTTTATGTGCTTAATGAATAATTTAATCAGTAAGTTCTTGGAAAAATTTGTGTTGGTTTTCATTGATGACATCCTAATATATTCTAAGAGTATGGAAGAGCATGAAGAACATCTCAAGTTAGTGCTTCAAGTGCTAAGAGAACATCAACTCTATGCTAAGTTTAGTAAGTGTGAATTTTTCCAAAAACAAGTCCATTACTTAGGCCATGTTATTTCTGAAGAAGGACTGGCAGTTGATCCTGAAAAGATAAAATTCATTATGGATTGGCCTACCCCAAAAGATGTATCTGATATAATATCATTTATGTTCCTATAAGGAAACTATAGAAGGTTCATAAAGAGATTTTCAAAGATTGGTTTCCCAATCACCTCCCTTCAGAAAAAGCAAGTTAAATTCATTTAGACATTAGAATGCGAAGAGAGATTCCAAGAGCTGAAATACCTCCTAACCAATGCACATGTGATGAATATTGAAAACCCAAACAAGGATTTCCTTGTGTGTACAGATGCCTACAAGGAAGGGCTCGAAGGAGTTCTTATGCAAGAAGGACATGTGATTTGCTACGAATCCAGAAAATTGAATGAGCATGAAATCAATTATGTGACCCATGATTTGGAATTGGCTACCATAGTGCATGCTTTAAAAATGTGGAGGCATTACCTCCTAGGTACAAAACATAGTGGGTTGAGATATTTGTTTGATCAACAAAAACTCAATGCTAGACAAGCTAGGTGGATGACTCTCCTCAATGAGTTTGATTTTGAAATCAAACATATCAAAGGAAAATAAAATAGGGTGGTTGATTCCCTTAGTATAAGTATGAAAGTGATTCAATTGGCAGTTGTAAGCACCTGTGAATCAGACATCAATGAGAGAGTCAAAAGTGCACAAGATACATATGCATTTTTCAAGACTCTAAAATCATACCTAGAGCAAGAGCCCACATGGATGAAATATGAGGGATATCAAATGTTAAATGATGGCCTAATAACTTACAAAAGTAGGTTGTATATTCCAAATTGTAAAAACTTGAAGAGGTTTATAATGGATGAACTATATAAAATACCATATACTGGTCATTTTGGTTATCAGAAAATGATCATTGCCACTAGGAAGCTGTTTTATTGGCCCAGAATGTAAAATGACATAGTTTATTACTTAGATAAATGTCTAGAATGTCAATAGGTTAAGGAATAACACCGACATTCAATAGGGTTGTTGCATCCCCTACCAATCCTAGAATGGAAATGGGAAACCATCTCCATGGATTTCCTCACAGGGTTACCAAAATCAACCAAGTAGATTGATGCCATTATGGTAGTTGTGGACAAACTGAGCAAGGTTGCTCAATTTATTCCCTTCAAGTCAACCTGCAAGGAAATATATATTGCCAGTATTTTCATGAAAGAGATATTTAGGTTGCATGGCATGCCTAAGGAAATCATATCAGACAGAGATACAAAATTTACTTCAAATTTTTGGAAATCTCTGTTTGTTGGTTTTGAAACTAAATTGCTATTTAATACAACCTATCACCCTCAAACTGATGGGAATACATAGAGGGTAAACCAAGTGTTAGAGGAGTTGTTAAGGATGCATGTGATGCATCATCCCAAGAGGTCGGAAGACTACCTACTACTGGTAGATTTTTCTTATAACAATGGCTATCAAGAGTCATTGAAGATGAGCCCTTTTGAGGCCCACTATGGTAGACAATGAAATATTCTAATCAACTGGAATAACCCAGTAGATAGAATTACACTCGGGCTAGATATGCCAAAAGAAATGGAACAACGAGTAGTTCAAATAAAATAGAACCTGAAAATAGCTCAGGATAGACAGAAAGCTATGCAGACAGAAAAATGACTCCTAGAGAGTTCAAAGCAGGGGATCATGTGTATCTCCGAGTTAGGCCCAGAAACATTTCCTTGAGAATGGGATCCTATGCCAAGATGGCACCTTGGTATTATGGACCCTTTGAAATTTTGGATAGAGTGGGACTTGTAGCATATAGACTAGCACTTCCTCCCACAGTGAAGGCACATAATGTTTTCCATGTTTCGTTGCTGAAGAAATATGTACATGATTCTAATCATATAATTGATTGGTTTGTAATTTAGGTGGAAACAGAGGGAGAATTCATGCTAGAGCCACAATGCATAATGGTCAGAAAATAAATCCCACTCAGGAACAAAACCATTGCACAGGACAAGGTGCAGTGGAAACACTTTGGTCCAGATGAAGCTACATGGGAAATGGAGGATGCCATGAAACATGCATACCCATTTTTATTTACTATTGTACATATATAACACATCAACATGTAGAACATCGAGGCCGATGTTCCTTTAAGGGGGAGGAGATTGTAATACCCATGTTTCCCCCAGCTTGTAAATATAACTATAACCTTCTAAAAGATTATGGGTAGACTAAATATGTGTGGGTGTTGGAATTGATGAACCTTTTTGTTATAAAAGGTAATGCATATATTTTGTTACTAAATAAAATGGAAAGTGTTGCATAATTTCTGAAGGGGTTTTTACAAGGTAGATCATGATGCATGAGAGAGATGGTGAGGGGAACCAAAAATGGTTGAGATGACCCCCACCAGGCTAGTACTTTACTGGAATTAAATTATTCAGACACATAACAGTCCTCTTAACCAAAAAAATAAATTACCAATCAGGCTAGTAGTGGGGAAGTCCTCCTCAAGAGTCAATGAGGAGATGGGAAGAGTACCCATTTGAAAAATTCTTGAACTAACCACAAAGTGGGGATTTGGACCCACAAAATCTTGTTGAGGAAGAAAAGAAAAGAAGGGAAATTTGTGGGCAGAGAAAAAGGAAGGCAGGAAAATGAGTCAGGTGACCATTTGTTTTAAAAGAAGAGAGCATGTGTATCTCTTTAGTTCGGAAGAGAACTGCGAAAACGATTTTGTTTTGGGTACATGAATTGTTGGGCAGCATTTTCGGTCGAAGATGATAAACGGGGATGTAGAGAAGATGAGTGACTGAGGAAGCACTCATTGCAGACCCCCTTGCTTAGTGGAGAGAAGACTGATTTGCCAAGTTCCTATGGGAGGAGGAGTGTAGCCTCAATCCATGGATGTTGCTGAATAGAAGAAAGAGTCTCTCTCAGAGCATCATGATCTAGCTAGGGGGTGGCCAATGATAAATCCATCTAGGAGTGGCTGTGCCTATAGTTGGGTGGAAAAGGGAACCCCTTTCAATAGTTTCTTCACTATTTGGTTTCTAGATAAGTATTCTCATACCCTATGAAATTGAACGATAATTGTAAATTAAGGTTGAATATCCTATGAATGTTTCAGGGATGATTAGACTGTTTTTATTTATTTTGATTGATTGTGTATTTAAGCAAGTGAGGAACTATATGGTTTGAACATGATTTGTACACATAAATGATTGATCCCCCTGTAGTGGCTCAAATTAAAGGAAATAAACTGTGATTTTGTCAGTTTCATGTATGCACGTCTATAGTTCTAGTTGTTTTGGGTCTCCTAGAAAAAGGATCTGTTAAGCTCAGAAGAGGTAGTGCAAGGGTGCACAGAGCCTATGTAAGTTGTGTAGAGGTTAAGAACTCTCTAAGTTATAAATTTTAGGAGAAGCGAAAGAAGCGTGCCCACACTTCATTTGAAGTATTTGCAAGATCAAAAGGTATAATGCTCGTCGAAAGTAGGCCAAGGCCACAAAATATGAAAACCATGGTTCAAATCCATTGTTGAAGGGAAGTAGATCTGTGAAGTACAGATGAAGCCACAATATCCATTGATCTGGCTGCAAGGATAGGTTTGACCATTGGATCTAGACCGTGTTCAGTCCGACGTTAACCACTTCAGGAGTAAAAAGGACTCTAAACAACAAAACCCCCAAACGTCGAAGTCACGAAGCGATGAGGATTGTCGGTTCGATGATACTTCAAGATCTTTCTTTTGACCATTGGATCTAGACATGGCTAGTCTGACGCGGACCACTTCGAGAGTAAAAATGAAACTAAAAAACAAAACCCCCGAATTCCAAATTCATGAAGCGACGAGGACCGTCGATTCGAGGATACTTTGGGATCTCTCTTTTGACCATTGGATATAGATGTGGTCAGTCCGACGCTAAGCACTTCGGGAGTAAAAAAGAAACTAAACAAAAAAAACCCGAATGCCAAATTCGTGAAGCGATGAAGACCATAGATCTAAGGAACCGCATGGACCTATCTCGACCATTGGATAGAGGATATTGGAAGGTTGGCTGGAGGGAGTTCGAGACTTCGGAGCTCCGAGAAATTCTACTGGTAGGAGAAACAGGATGTTCCTAGAGACTGTCAGCCGAGAGTGATGTTGCATGCTGACATCACCTAGGGTGGCATGGACCCATATTATGTGTGCCACATGTCATCCTGATTCATGATTTTCACAGACCTTATATGCCAAATGGAACTTGACATGTGTCACCCGTCGATTGGGACAGGTGTCATCTCCATATTTTTCCACATGTCACCCTGTGGTGCGTAGTTGGTTGACTTAATGGCTAATGGGATCCCAAGAGTTTAGGATTTTGAATCTCTAGGAGGCTTAGGGTGTTAGAATGTATGCTCCAATAGGGTCGAAGGCTGGAGCTACATGGAAGGACCTCGGGACTTTGGGATATTTGGGATATCAATATTCTATGGTTAAAGTGGCCAAAGGCCCTGATCCACCAATTCCTATCTCATCGTTCAATGCGCAACCACGTATAAGTGTGGACCCTGTGGGATTCCAGGATGTTGGGGAAATAGAATGGATAAGTAAAAAGGGATTAAGGCTCAGACCAAACTTCTGCTTCCCCATGTCATAATGTTTTAAACATAAGAATTTAAATGAGAGGGACTCTCTTCAGAACTCTGGCATTCAGGAGATTTGGGTTCATAAATTCATGATGAGGAATTTTGTCGAAGTCTAGAGACTTAGGCTTTAACTAATATTAATAACCCTAAGTTCCCTTGGATATTTATTAAGGAGTGGGATTTCACTATGTCAATGATTAATTAACTTAGTAGGCCTATAGGAGCTGGACAAATGTCAACTCCTGGTTGGGAGAGTCTTTGTATACTATGATGATGTGGAGTGTCAAGTGATAGGGAGCCACGTGGGCAACACGTGGCTGTGAGAGACTCTAGTCAATGAAGGCTTAAAGAACTTTGAAGGGCAATAAATTACAATCCAGAATGCATATCTAGACAAATTTATGGTCGTTGGAAAACCCTCGTCGAACCAAAGAAAATGGGACCCTAGTTACAGGGATTTGATGTGATTGAGAAAAGTGAAATTTGGATGCCCCATCCCTTAAAAAGGTACTTAGGGGTCGTGTGTGTGTCAGTATGCAGAGGAATATTACATTTCACCCACACTCACATTTTTTCTCATAACCCTCTTCTTTATTTATACTTTTCATAAGCTTTACTTGAAAAGTTATGTTCTTTTAAAGTCACGACTTTTATTAAATAATAATTAATTTCCCCCCTTTGTTTATTTTTAATTCACTTTTTACCTTACGATGGGTAAAATGCCACTATGGTTTGTAAATCCATGTGCACATATCATGTGCACTTTCAATTTACCCTTTTTAATCCATTTTCATGTTTACTTCACTTTTACGTAAACTCCACTTTCACTTTTACCTTTTTCTTTAGTCCACTTCCATGTTTACTCCTCTTTTATGTAAATTCCACTTCCACCCAACTTTTCAACTTTTGTTATTTATTAAATTCATATTTATATTTAATTCACTTTCATTTTTACTCCACTTTGATGTAAACTACGTTTCCACTTAAATTTTCCACTTTTGTATTTATTAAAGCCGCATTTATATTTGATCAATTACTAACCTTTGACATCAATGACAATATTTTATTCAACAATCTCCCCCTTTGTCATTAATGGAAACCTTGTACTAAAAAACATGTAATCCTCCATAAATATAAATAGTTCTCCCTTATCTGCAACTATCCCCTTATTTTTAATTCTCCTTCCCCTATCTGCAACTCCCCCCTGTATGTAATTATCCCCCTTTGACATCAATGGAAAAGGTATGCACCCCCTAAGATGTGCTTCTTTACTAAAGAGATGAGAGGGATATCACTCCTAGCTTATGTATGATATATTCAGATGTTTCTCTAGGAAGGGGTATGGTAAAAGTATCTACAATGTGTTCCATCTTGACACTTATTTCGACTACTTGTTCTCTTAGGAAGTGGTACTTTATGGGACCATGCTTCATCTTTTTCTACATAGTTTCTTTTGTTGTGCTTCTCTCCCTTAGACTCTTCTTTCTCTTGTATTTTTTTGAATTAGCTCCCCTTGTGGATGTACTATATTTTCTTGTTGTAATTCTTGAGTCTTCTGAGTCTATCACTCTCTTGAACTGCTCCTTTTTCTATTTATTAATATTAAGATGCCAAAGACTTGCTATATAGTTCATTATCACAATATTGTTAGCTATTCACAACTGATTGGATTGGATTCCTTCAACATTTTTTCACAATCTACTACTAAAAACTGAATAACATCCATCTACAACTTATCACATATCCATGTGCTTTGAATCTTCAAGATGTTATGTGCTTTCATAGCTTCTAAGGGATTTTCCACTGATTTGGTAGTGCTTGTTAGGAGTTTTAAAGAATATTTTATTAAAATATTCTTTATGAAAACTTTTTGGAGTAATAATTGAATTTTAATTTAAATGAAGTATTTTAAAAAAGGGGGTCAATTTTGTATGAAATAGATTTGAGTTGTAATCTTTTATTTGGGTTATTGAAGGCTTTAGTTCAAGAGGGGGGGGGGGATTTTGTTATTTGTAAAACGCTATAAGTCTTGTAAAAGGATCAAAATTTTGAAAGTTTTGATTGTAACCTTGAAGCTAAGAAGTCGAGAAGAGTCCAGTGAAATACTCTCTCAAACTCCTTTTTCAACGAGACTTTTAAAGGGTCAAGGCCAAGCCCTTAAAAGTGCTCTTTTTGCATGGATTGTGTACACTTTATTTTGTGGTGCCTTGTGTCTCTCTTTTGGTGTTTTGAGGATTATTCAGTGTGGTGGTGTGATCATTAACTTGCAATTTTGCAATAAAAAAATATACCATCATGTCTAAATCAATCAATCTATTCACAGAATCAGATAAGTTAGATGAACCCAAGAATTACAAATCTTGGATTTGGCACATGCAAAACACTTTGATTGATACTGCTCCAACTAAGACAATTGATGCTACTTATTTATCGAAATGGCAACTAAAATATGAAAAAACACTTTCTTTATTGTGCTCTTCTGTAACTGAACACATGTTTGTACATATTGAGAATTCCAAAGATGTGTGGTCTTCTTGGAATCAATTTAAGAAACTTTTTGATACTTCTGCTTCATCTCAAAGAGTTGATCTACAAACGAAATTGCTTAAACAAATATTAACATATAATGGTGATGTGTTAGAATAGATTTCAAGGATTAAGAACATTCATCAGGAAATCATTAAGGACAATTTCCTAAACTTGAAGATAGTTTTTTGGTCTCCATTGTGATAAATGGATTGCCTCAATCTTATAATCATTTTTTTGAGACTTTGCAAATAACTGAAAAGTTATCAACTATGACCTTTGATTCGCTTAGTGAATTACTGGTTCAACATAGTAAATCATTTGGAAAACAAAAACAATCAGAAGAAGATCTTCTTTTCACCAAAGCTGAAAGTTCTAAAGGAAGAGGTAAAAAAAAATTTGGAAATTTTCAGAATCATTCTTCTAATCGAGGCCGTGGCAGAGGTCGTGTTCAAGGTAGAGGTCGTAGCAATTTAAATCAACAAAATTTTCAAAGTAATCCTCCCGATAATAATGCACAGTCAGGAAGAGGTAGGAATTTTAGTCAAGTGAGATGTAAGAGATGTTTAAGGATGGGGAATTATGCATCAAATTTCCTAACAAGCAATGACCAGTTGCCAAAGTTTAAGAAGACATCAAATTCAAATTCTCAACCATCAGCTCAATATGCAAAGGATTAATATTACTGGGATGATCAATATGAATATGTTTTTATAGCAATTCAACAAGAATATTCTGTAGGATCGGTTATTTCCCAAAATCTTTTGAGGGATTCATTTGAAAATGATTGGATATTGGACACATGAGCTACTCAAAATATGACTTATTGCAGAGACTATTTTTGGAATTATCAAGATGTTCAACTAAATCCCATCTATTTGGCTGATGATACAACTCATATACCTCAAGGAAAGGTACAGTGAAATTATTTCTCCTTGGAATTGGTGAAAAATGGATTTTAAATGTTTGGTATGTACCAACTTTTAAGAAAAAAATGTTATTCTTAGTCACAATCTGACAAGATGGACGTCAAATAATCATGCAAGATGGTTTGGTCAATATTAATTCAGAGAAGGATAACTTGAAAACAATAATGATAGGATATGAGGATGGGAAATTACTAAGAATGAAGGGAAACGTTATCCCAAGAAAGCATGATTTTGCAGCAACAGTAAATTCTGAAATGTCTTCATTCAGATTATGGCATTTTCGTTTTGGACACTTACAATTCGATAGACTCTTAAAACTTAAGTCCAAAGATTTGGTAAAGGGTTTTCCAACTTTCAAGAAAGAAAATTCTAAGTGTGAAGCTTGTATATTTGGAAAGTGAAACTGAGAAGCTTTTCCAACCAGCTCATGGTGAGCAACAAAGTATTTGCAGTTGATTCATAGTGATATATGTGGTCCAATGGAATATTCTTTTGGTGGATGTTGATACTTTATATTGTTCATTGATGACTACACTATAATGAAATGGGTGTACTTTTTAAAGGCAAAGTTTGAATCTTTTGAAAATTTTCAACACATGGTTGAAAATACAACTAGAGAAAAGGTTGCAACTTTGAGGATAGACAATAGAGGAGAATTCACTTCAACTGAATTCAATGATTATGGTCGAGACAATGGAATTAAGAGGAAACTAAAAAATTCATATACTCCACAACAGAATGGAGTTACTAAAAGGATGAACAAAAATCTCATGGGCATGGCAAGATCTATGATGCAATTCAAAGGGTTGAGCACAAAATATTAGGTTGAAGCAGTCCATATCGCAGTTTATCTCATAAATTGATCACCTACATTAGATTTAGATGGAAAAACTCCTTATGAAGCTTGGTATGGTTTTAAACCCAAGTTAAATCATATTAGGGTTTTTGGCTCAACATGTTATGCTTTAGTTCCTAAGGAAAAGAGGACTAAATTAGAAAATCGAAGTATGAAGTGTATCTTCATTGGATACTCTGATAAAAAGAAAGGGTATAGGTTTCTTTCAGATGGAAAATTCATTGTCTGTAGAGATGTAATTTTTGATGAAACTAAAAGTAAAAGTTTTGATGAGATTAATCATCTCCTTAGTCGTTTAGAGAAGAAAAACACTAAGGGTAAAGGTATGTTGAATAAGTCAAAGAAAACATTTTGGTTTGAAAAAGACTTTGTTTCTTTAGAGGCCAAAGTGGGCCGAAAAAATTCTCAAAGATGTTCATTCAAATGAAATGAACAAAATAGGAACTAATGGATCTTCAAGATTAGAAACTAATTTTTCTCATGCTTCCATTGAACCTGCTACTTTTGCGGAAGTAGTTGGACGTAAAGAATGGCAGGAAGCAATGATTAATGAATATGATTCAGTACTTGCAAATGGGACTTGGAACTTAGTTGTTTGTCCACATGATGTTAAGCACATCTGTTGTAAATGAGTTTATCGAATAAAGTACAAGCCCAATGATAAAATTGACAAGTAAAAATCAATACTTGTAGATAAAGGTTTTGCTCAATAGGAAGGAATTGATTATGAAGAAACTTTTTCACCCATAGCTAAATGGAATACTATTAGAATGGTTATCAATTTGGCTGTACAAAATGGTTGGAAATTACATCAAATGGATGTCAAAAGTTCCTTCCTGAATGGAAATCTAAAGGAAGATATTTTCATGACTCAAACACGAGGGTTTGAAGTTGAAGGGAAAGAACATAAAGTTTGCAAACTTGTGAAGGCTTTATATGGCTTGAAACAAGCTCCTCGATCTTAGTATGAAAAAATGGATGATTACATACAAAAGGTGGGTTTTCAACGAAGTGAATCAGATGATATGTTGTATCTTTCAATACAAGATAAGAACTTGGTGATAATTGTACTCTATGTTGATGACTTAGTCATAACAGGAAATAATGAAGCTCGCATCAAACAGGTTAAGGAAGAACTTAAGGCAAGGTTCAAAATGACTGATTTAGGGGCACTTCATTATTATCTTGGAGTTGAAGTATCTCAACATCCTAATCAAATATTCCTTAGTCAAACTAATTATGCCACTGAATTGTTAAAGAAATTTGGCATGGAAGATTGTAAACCTTCTCTTATCCCCATGGAGCAGAAATTGAAACTTTGAAAATTTGAAGGGGGGAATTGGTAAACAGTACAAGGTACATGTAATTGATTGGAAGTCTCATTTATTTGACAAATACTCAACCAAAATTTTCATATTAAGTCAGTATACTTTCAAGGTTTATTCAGGAACTAAGGGAAAGTCACTGGAATTCAGCAAAAAGGGTATCGAGATACATTCAGGGTACAAAATATATTGGTCTTATCTACAAAAGAAGCATTTTTTTTTTTACAGTTGTTGGATATTCAGATGATGATTTTGCAGGTGAAATTGATGATAGAACATCCACTTCAGGTTATTTAATGAATATGGGTTCAGCAACAGTATCTTGGAATTGCAAAAAGAAGACAACAATTTCCAATTCTTCAGCAGAGGCAGAGTACATATCAACTTGTGAAGCAGCGTGTGAGATTGTATGGCTACGCATAATTTTACAGGATCTTGGTGAAACTTAGAAATCACCAACTACTTTATTGATCGATGGTCAATCAGTAATAAATATGGCCAATAATCAAATATTTCATTCAAAGACTAAACATGTCGACACCAAGTACCACTTAATCAGATCGCTCATCATCAAAGACATCATCAAGCCTTAGTTTTGTCCATCTGAAGATCAAACTTTAGATATTTTTACCAAAATTCTTGGTAGAATAATGTTCACTAAGTTCAAAGATGAACTTGGTATTTGTAAATATGAAATTTTGGATTAAAGGGGGGAATGTTACCCTCATAAGCCTAAAGTTCTATAGTCTAAGTATTTTCTAGTTTAAATATTTTTAGAAATTAGTTTATTCTAGTTTGTTAGGATAAGGACACCTAGCTTCTATGTAAAGGACACCTATCATAATCATGTGGTGATGTGATTGGTTTTTCTCCTAGATTTTAATTTGGAGTTGAGCTATATAAACAAGCTCCTTCTTCAAGTGAGGTTAAGTAGATAATGAGTCATCACTTCTTCTTGTAATTACATTTTCCTTATTAATAAAATTACGTGTCTGAGGACACTTTGTCAACAAAACCACCATCTAGTTTTCCTTCAGAAACACTTTCATGAACATGGTCAATGCTGGTCACAATGTATAGAATATCTATGTGGACTTATCTTTTATTTTTCATAGTAGATACCTCAACCATGCCAAATTTCAAAGTTCCATACATCACTCATAAAGGCTTTGGAAAAATGTGTAGAGTTGTCCTCAAATTTCATTCCTAGCTGTAAAAAATCCTTCAAGGTTTGAAGAAGTTATGCCCAGAATACTGAACGGAAATTATATGTATGTTGCACAAAATATAGCATCCTCCACTTGAACTTTTTATTTCATCAACATTCTCTACCTTATGGTAAAAATTTCTCAAACATGATACAACAACAGTCTTGAAGAAGTATGAACACTGTTACCAACAATGCAATATAATCAGTCTCAGTCGATCTGGAAAATATCTGTATCCAATATAAGCAATAGTACATCTACAACAACAATTGAACATGGTTGGGTTGGTCTCACTAAATCCAAATCGATTCAATAAGAAATAGTCAATTCAACAAGAAGACATCAGTTGGGTTCACATATCAACAAATCAAAGTATTACCTCTCTAAGGGTTCAATAAGTAGCAACAATAGTTATTGTCAAAATTTATAGTTGATGGACAACCCAGTCAAAAATCTAGTCAACTGTCATGTCGGTTCGATTCCTGGTCGACCACTTCCAAGGAAATCATCAGTAAGTAAGAGAAGCGCAAAATCACTAGTCTTCTTCATTATCACTACTTTTATTTTTCTCACGTGGACACTTAGAAGCAAAATGTCCTACTTTTCCACATTTGAAACATTTAAAAGGAAACTTACCTTTATATTTGCTAGATCCCTTTTTGAGTTTTCTAAGAAAATTTGCTTCCTCTGTGTTCGATTCATAGTTGGAACAATCACTTGATTTGTTCTCTTTTCTTTTCATCTTATTTGAGGCTTTGAAACTTGCTTCCCTTTTAAGTCCTCATTTAATATGCAGTGAGGATCCCATGCAATTCATCCATTGTTAATTGATCAAGATCCTTTATTTCCTCAATGGAATAAACTTTGGCATCAAATCTTAAGGGGAGTGACCTCAACAATTTTTGCAAAATCATCGAAACTTTCATGTTTACTCCTCTTTTATGTAAATTCCACTTCCACCTAACTTTAAAAATTTTGTTATTTATTAAAGTCATATTTATATTAAATCTACTTTCATTTTTACTCCACTTTTATGTAAACTCCGTTTCCACTTATCTTTTCCACTTTTGTATTTATTAAAGTCACATTTATATTTGATCACTTACTAACCTTTGAAATCAAGGAAAATATTTTATTCAACAATATCCCCCTTTGTCATTGATGTTAACACTATACTCAAAAACATGTAATCCTCTAGAAACAGATAGAGTTCTCCCTTGTATTCAACTCCCCCCTTATCTGTAATTTTCCTCTCCATGTTTGTGACTCTCCCCCTGTATGTAATTATCCCCCTTTGAAATCAATGGAAAATGTATGCACCCCTTGATCTTTGCTTCTTTATTGAAAATATGAGATGGATATCAATCCTAGCTTTTGTTTGAGATATTCATATGTTTCCCTATGAAGGGGTGTGGTAAAAGTATCTGCAATGTGTTCCATCTTGACACTTAGTTAGACTACCTATTTGTAACACACCCAACCCCTAAGTACCCTTTTAAGTGATGGAGCATTAAATTTTTGGTTTTCTTCAACCATATAAAACCCTCTTCTCGAGGTCTCCATTGTCTCCTTCTCGTCAAGAGCTTTCTAACGACTATGATTTCACTCAAAATGGAGCTCTGGATCAAAATTTATGGCTCCTGAAAGTTATGGCCACTTCACTTCCAAGTGTCATCCATTTGTCACGCTATCACTTGGTATTTCTATGTGGTTTTGACATGTCCTTATAGGTTCATACGCTATGATTCATAGTGCATACGTGGAACCTACCATACTCTTCCTCAGGCAACGTTTATTGCACCCCTTTTTGTCGCTCTCCATTGCTATCAAGATCCTACAGTTGGGATGTTCCCACGATGGTTTACCTCCATGCTTCGATAGCCAAGCTAGACTGGAATCTACTTCGACAGATCGGATGAATATAAGGACTTGACATTAGATGGATATGATTTCATCAAAGTTCTTCAGTTGTGCCTCATACTCATGAT
The DNA here is from genome assembly GCA_009831015.1 of Picea engelmannii. Taxonomy (NCBI): domain Eukaryota; kingdom Viridiplantae; phylum Streptophyta; class Pinopsida; order Pinales; family Pinaceae; genus Picea; species Picea engelmannii. The sequence goes on from ML781793.1 coordinate 96,863, forward strand.
GAATGGTGCCACCTCAACAAGACATGTGGCACTACTGCCGCCTGACCCATGGCATTCGTATTTTCCATAGAAGGTCACCCTCATGTGCTGACATACTATGTCATTGTTGGATTATTGAGAGGGGGGTGAATCAATAATAGAGAAATTTAATCCTTTTTAACCATAAAATGCAAGTGTTATATCAATGTAGCATTATCATCCAATAGTTTCAGAGTAAATAAACAATGAAAAAATGAGCAATCACACACATAGATAGTACACCAATGTTTTACGTGGAAACCCAAAGTGGGAGAAAAACAAATAATGCTTTTTATTATTGGAAATATGCCTACAACAGAGATGACGCAGATGATCAAGGCGCAGATGATCAAGGTTGGCGCAGATGATCAAGGTTGTCATTGATGGCAATCGATTGTTTATGAAGAACAGATGCTGAAACATGCTGCAACATAAAT
>ML781793.1:97417-163771 GCA_009831015.1 Picea engelmannii
GTAATCTAATCTAAATTGCTGAAATGAAATTAATCTAGGAAAGCATTGAAAGACTAACTAGGAAAGTAGGAAATTAATCTAGGAAAGCAATACAACATGTGAAGAGTTGAATGACAAAAGACATATGTGAGCTCACACAATAATGCCATCTCAAATTACTGTACAAGAATCAAATGACAAATCATGAAAGCATGACAAATGAAATAATACAAATCAAAACTAAGAATCCCCTTCTAAGACTTCAAGCTAATCTAAGTCTCATCTCTCATCTCTAACTCTAACTCCCTAACTCCCCCCAAAATGAAGAGACAACACTCTCTTTTATACATGAGAGTCTCATAATTACAGATCCACTATTCTCTCAACCACTTTCCTATTATTACAAGATATAATCCCTTCAAATCCTCCACACATCTCTCACAAATCTTGGATAAGATATGCCATCAAAATCTCCATGATCTTGTCCTTTGAATATGCTTGAATGATTGTCCCAAATATTCTTCAAATCTTCAAAGCTTGAAGATGAAATTCTAATTTGAGGCTAGGTGGTAATATTTGACTTTGTTGAAATCTTCAAATATACCTGTGCACATCATATAACTTATCCAACCTTGAGATATAATGAAAACATGTTATTTTTCTAATATTTAATCATAAATTCACTTATAATACTAAAATGAATAAAGTGGAAAATAATAAGGTGAAACCCAAATGTATGTATGGAAATGGTATGATAAAAGGTTTATTATGACCATGAAATGTAAGGAATGGTGAAGGGAAAAGAGGATATAAATGTGACATTTATGAGTCCTAACATCCCCCCCAACTGAACTTGTTGCATGTCCTCATGCAACCGTGCATGGATTTTCTTAGGAACTTTTGGCATTCAGACTTTGGCTTTGATTGATGATGTCTTTTTAATAATAAATATTTCCAGGATCTGAAATACAGGAGTAGCAGCATGTAAAATACATGTGTAACAACATGTGAAATTTTCTTATGGTTGGTTCTTGAGTGACAACCATGAATACAAAGAATGTTGGTTCTTGTGTTAACAACATTCATTTCACTTATTTGTTTTCTTGCTGCAATAATTTAACATATACTTACTGAAAATAATAATAAGCTCTCAATGTGCATAAGAAATCATCATTGTGTATAAGAAAGCCTTTTCTTTATCTTTATGAATCATGCCAATATGTATATCAATCGAAATGCAACAACGTGTCGTTGGAAAAGAAATGTTAGTGAATCATAATTGGAATGATGAGATGGTAAAATGGAATAATGGTAATGAATATGTAGTGAATATAGGTTCCCTCCCCCCCAACTAAAGTGGTTGCATATCCTTATGCAACTTGGAATATGTTATGTAAGTGAAAAGGAAGTAGAGCATGATGAGGGAATTTTCCAAAGTTATTCATTACTAGAAAATAAGGAATTACATGATTAAAGATTAGAAAAGAACATATTTCCACTTACCCAAGAATGACGATGAACAATGCAAGAGGAATATGGTTGATGTTGATGCTGGAGCATGGAAAGTGAAGGAATTTGAACTGCTACTTATGAATCATGAAAAATGTGGAAGGCAGAGAATGTGGAGTTGTGGTACTCTCATAGATCTAAAATCAAACTACTGTAATTGCTGAGGGGATCATAAAAAAGTGTATAGTCTTCACTTGCTACAAAACGATGGTACAATTCTAGTCATGCAAATAAATGTGTCGATGTCGAGCATGAAGAGAAATCATTGGATTACCGACCATTGATGAATGTCGTTAACCAATGCAAGACAAACTCACCAGTGATGTCAATGAGTGCCAAGGTACTCGAGTACAACTTGTGAAATGTGAGTAGATGTGTTGATGTCGAGCCACTTGCAAGATCTAATGATCAAGGGACATTGATGTATTTCCCATGATTGTCAGCGAGAGAGTTTTCCATTAAGGCATGCAAGCCTCTAGGTACTCCAAAGGAACTCTAGTCTATATCCCAGATAAGGTGTTGAGGTCGATGGGGCAAGACTTGTTGAAAGGTGGGCCTTAGGGAATCTCACATCAGTCAACACGAGATTTTGATAAAAATATTGGTAGGACTATAATAAAGATCTCAGTAGCAACAATGTTTATGGCAAGGCAATGTAATCATGGAAAGGGAGTTTGTTTTATTCAGAAGGAAAACTGGAAAGACAAAAATGAACTGAAAAAGATAAGGGAATGTATGCAACTCAGAAAAGAATAGGCATGTGTGAAGTCATGAAAGTTAAGGCAATGGAAGATGGCTTCAAGACAGGGATGACCAATGTATGTTTGAAGGAAAAATGGGGGTAAACATTCATGACGCAAATGGGTATATTGAAGGTGTAGTGTAACATCATGTTACAAATATAGGAGTAACAACATGTAAAATACATCATGAAATGTATAATGAAGATAGACTCCTCCAAACTGTTAACAAACATGTTTTTCTAAAAAAATGTTGTGATTCTTGAAGATCACTACGGCATGAATTATGAGCATCTTGTTCCTGCAATCAATCTTAATACTAATCCTGCAATCAATCTTGTGAGAGCAACGTAAGATGTGAAATGCAAGATTAAGTACAAATGCGAACAAATTCAAATTAGAAAATAAATGTAGTTATACCTGTTGTCCGCACTTGTTAGTTTCGTCATTGATTCCACCAAAGTGACTTAAGAAAAACAAAGAAACGTTAAACGTAAAAACATGTATTTATTATTGTTTTCAGGAATGATTTAAAACATCCATTTGCAATTTTGCTTTTGTTTTTAAGTTCGAATTGTTTATTTATTTATTTTTTAATTATATATATATATATATATAGTTATTGTTTTCCAAATTTTAAATTTGTTTGTTTAATTGTTTTGTTTTTGTTTTATAACAAAATGAAACAAAAACTCTTATTATTTTTACTCAATGTGAATAGAAATACAATGGCCTAAACATGTTGTTTTATACAGTTGGTAATAGCATGCATAGTGCATCATGAAAATATCTCTCTGCTGCAACCAAAACATGGAGACTTGTTCCTCTACCTCTTTGAAAAATCATTGCCAAATAAAATCCAGAGATGGATGATTGCACACAAGAAAAGAAAGGTGAACTATGGCTTACCGGACTGATATTTGATTAACCTCTCGTGATATGCATCAAGCTCCTCATGTAGCACCTACATCAACAAATGTATATATCTCAATGATAAAGAGAATGATCTCTCCATTAGATACCGTTTCTTCTTTTCATAGTGTGAATCCAGGCCTACGGTGGCAAACCGACCATCTCAAAATCTGCCTTCTTCAGGATCTGAAAAATCAGAACTGCTCTCAAACCAAGAAAAATTTTCAAAAACCACTTGTGAGTCAACTAAATAAGACCCTTCTGCACAAAACCCATGTCCCGTATTTTTTAAATTCATCATGGTTTGCTCACAAATTGCAGCCGAAGTTGACTGTCTGCAAATGGATGTTAATTGACAGAAAAATCAGAAGTTGATTGTCTGCAAATTCCGAAGCTTCAACCAAAAAATCATTCCACTCACCATTCCAATAATACATCAGCCTCTCAGGAACCACACTCAACTGAGAATACAAAGTGGCCATTGTGAATTGGTGTCTGTCGTGTGCTCCGTTCCCATACTGGTTTCCACTGCACATATCAAATTTGTACCGGGTTAGATTGAGATCTAAGTCTCGTCATGGAAGATCTTTGTAATTGCAGGCGACAGAAGGACTCATGGTTGTACTATACTTAGTGTATATCCATGGAAACCGTATCCCAATCAATCAAAGTTAATAACACTCGTGCCCTCCAACCACTGCGTGTTCGTACACAATCTTCTCTTTCTCGGGTATCGTTTTTATGAACTCCAGAATTGATGCCACCGCCTCTTCCACTAGATGAGAAAGAAACTGATACGTCTTCTCTTCGATTTGAAATTCGCCCATTGACCACGTGTCTCAATTAAATGGGAATTCATAACAGTGGAGCTGCATGCCCTCATGGAAAACTCGTAACCCATTCCAATCGCAATCCCTGCATTTCGTTAGAAATACACTCAAAATTTACTGTTAGCATATCATTTTCGATTTTGGGGAGTGCAACAAAACTAATTTTAGATATAGCATGAAGGTTGACAGTCTGGAGATAATACCACACAAAAATTCTTCATTGATTGCCAAAAACTGCTAGATAAATGCAAACACCAACCATTATAATTATCCCATCTAAATATGTTGTTTTGGAACTATAAACATGGGCCGCTTTGAAATAAATGGAATTTGCAACCTCGGGCGGAAAGTCTCTCTATTGGGTTGGACGTATCGAATATACGAGGAGATAAACATGAATCAAAAACTAAATTTCAGTGGGCTTGACGTGGGATCCGCAGATCCGTGTAAGATCCACCATGTAAATGGATCCTATGCTGCCGAAACAGATCCTGTACCAGCTATCCCTCACACACTGTATCATTTGCAAGTTTAGCACGAGCATATCATTTGCAGGTGAAACTAGCTATTTTATGTAGTTTTAGGTATAGATCCAAGCTTTTCTTCCAATTTCCTTTACCCGAAGAAATTTCAGAGTAGGCCATTAACATTTTCTATGTGCAGGGAAAAGAGGATATAAATGTGACATTTTTGAGTCCTAACATGTACCTCAACCTGTAATCAACATGTACCATAAACAAGTGCATCAACCATGCACCAACCTTTACCTCAACTTGTAATCAGCCTATACCATAAACAAGTGGATCAACCATGAACCAACCTGTACCTTAACCTTTTTTTTTCTTGTAGCGTTCTGTTGCCGTGGTTTTGTTGCCGCGATTTTTTTGTCGCACTTTTTCTGCTGCGGTTTTTCTGCCTCACTTTTTTTGCCACACTTTTTCTTCCATAGTTTTCCTACTGCACTTTTTCTTCCACATTTTTCCTGCCACACTTTTTTTGCTGCACTTTTCCTACCGCACCTTTCCTGCCGCACTTTTTTCTGCCGCAATTTTCTTGCCACACTTTTTCTACTGCAATTTTTCTGCCGCACTTTTTCTGCCACAATTTTCCTGCCGCACTTTTTTTGCCACACTTTTTCTGTCACACTTTTCCTACCACATTTTTTTTGCCACACTTTTTCTGTCGCAGTTTTCCTTGCCGCACTTTTCTCTATCAAAAATACATGCCCAAATAACCTTTCACAAAATAGATATTCAATAGGTGATTTGAATGAGAGACCCTTGCCTCTTATTTATACTTTTATGTATCTTCCTCAAGGGGTTACCTTCTAACCATCTTAACCTACTTTCCTTATTTTAGAGTTAACCCACTTATAACCACTTGTCCACTTAACTTAATTACTTTGCATAATTTATTAATAAGTTCTCCATTAACTTTATTATTTAAATAATTTCTTTTGCATCCTCTTTGACTTGTAGTACACTCATCATTTCACTTTATTATTTAAATAATTTATTCTTTGCAAACACTTTGACTACTTTGACATTTTGGGGCTTCTAGATGACTCATGAGGGTTCTCCAACTTCACATGGTCATAACTCTCTAACCATGAGGAGTTATGTGACGTTCCACATACCACCAGAAATGGCATGACATTTACTATCCATATAGAATAGTTTTACTTGCAAATATATCAAAACTCATACCATTATCCATCAACCAAACTTGGATCCATTACCCAAACCTTTGTGCTACCGAAATTCTCTACCAGACTTTCTTCAAGCGTTGACATCAATGACAACCAACCCAATTAATCAACAATCTCCCCCTTTGGCATTGATGGAAACACTCTGATGCAATATTGAAGTCATATCACTCATGCTTCCCCTATGAACTTTGCTCCCCCCATTGCCATTGTGCCCCCTGGAACCATGCCTCTATGCTCTTTCTCTAAGAATTTACCTTTGCATCTGATAAATCTTCCAACCATTTACCTTTTCATATGATAAATATTCCAAGCATTTACCTTTGCATTTGATAAATCTCTCCCCCTTTTTCATCAATGGAAAAGGTATATTTCCATCTGGGGTTGCTTCCCCTGACTGAACTCTTCCTGAAACTGATCTCCCAACCTGAACTTTCCTCTTTATGGTGCTTCCTCGTGTAAATCTAAGACATAGAAGATAAGCATTAAAAAACATTCATTTTGGAGTAGAAATTACTCTGAGTCTCCAACGAAGATACTTAAAGGCTTCCTATGGAAGCAATTTTGTCAAGATGTATGCCACTTGTTCTTTTGTTCCCACATATTCAACTCTGATGTTCTTCTCTGCAACTTATTCCCATAGAAAGTGATACTTCATTGGAATGTGATTTGTCTTGGACTGCATCATCAGGTTCTTTGAGATACCGATGGCACTTGTATTATCACAATAGATTGGAATGGGCTCATCATACTCAACATGCATATCTTTCAAAGGTTTTTTTAATCCATAGAACCTATGTACAACATGTTGCTACTGCAATATATTCTTCTTTGGCTATAGATAAGGATACTGATGATTGTTTCTTACTTAGCCATAATACTAAACACTCACCCAAGTAGAACACTACTCCACTAGTGCTTCATCGATCATCAATGCAACCTTCTCAATCTGTATCTGTGTAGGAAATAAGTGATAGATCCTTTCTTTTTGGATACCATAATCCAAACTCTTATGTTCCTTCGAGATATATGAAAATCCTCTTTACTACTACGACATGTGATTCCTTTGGTGGTGCTTGAAATTGTGCCACCTATCCAACTACCTGCATTACATCTGGTCTGGATGTTGTCACATATAGTAAGCTACCAATCATTGACATGCATTTCCTCTGGTATGTAGACTTTGAATCATCATCTTTTCTCAACTTACAACTAGTTTTCATAGGAGTGGCAACTGGTTTGCAATCTTCCATTCCGAACCTCTTTATCATTTCTATGATATACTTAGTCTGAGAAATAAAAATTCCTTGGTTGATTTGACGTATCTAAAGACCCAAAAAGAAGGATAGTTCTCCGAGTAATGACATTTCAAATTCATCATGCATATCCTTTGCAAATTTTTGGCTTTACTTGTCATCATTGCTTCCAAAAATAATATCATCAACATAAACTTCAATTAATAAAATACTATCTTGAGTTACCTTGATGTAGAGGTTGTTGTTTGCACTTCCTTTTCTAAACCCTGCCTGTTGTAAATATTTATCCAGTCTAGAGTACCATGCTCTAGAATCCTATTTTAGACCATACAAGGCCTCCTTCTTCAATTTGCACATGTAATCTGTGTTCTCTGACAACTGAAATCCTTCTGGTTGTTCGATGTAGAATTCTTCTTCAAGCTCCCCATTCATAAATGTTGATTTCACGTCCATCTGATACACTTTAATATTCTTGGAGCATGCATAAGCTAAAAACAATCAGATTGCTTCCATTCTGGTAACTAGGGAAAATGTCTCTTCAAAGTCGATTCCTTCAACTTGTGCGTATCCTTTACATACCAATCTATCTTTGTTCCTTGTAACTTGTCCATATTCATTCAATTTATTTTTGAATACCCACTTTGTGCCAATCACATTCTTATTCTTTGGTCTTGGAACCAATTCCCAAGTGTCATTCTTCTCTATTTGATCCAATTCTTCATCCATGGCCTTATTCCAAAATTCATCCTTGCTGGCCTCTTCAAAACTGTTTGGTTCAATCGTAGATGAGAGTGCTAGGTGTGTTTGTTCTGGTGAATGGATTATTCTTCTAGTCTCAACTCCTTCTTCTTTGTTTCAGATAATATGATCTAAAGGATGATTCTTCTGTACTCGTTTTCTAGGTGTCTTTGGAGGCACTTGCTGATCTTGCTCTTCCACTTCTGTCTGATCCTCTTCATCTTCCCTTCTATTTCTTCTTCATCTTCTAATTCTTCTTTGTAAAGTTGTTCCATTGATTCATTTTATTCTTCCTTTAATTCTCATCCACTTGTTTCATCAATTGTTACATTGATTCTTTCCACAACTTTGTTCAACCTCAAATTGTAACACTTGTATGTTTTCCTTGTACTTGAGTAACCAACAAGTACTCCTTTTTCCACATGAGAGTCAAACTTTCCCATTCTGCCATCTTCTCTTTTGATGTAGCATTTTCTTCCAAATAGTCTGAAGTGCTTCACATTTTCTAGTGTTCCTTTCCATAGCTCGTAGAGAGTTTTGTCATTGTTGTTTCTAAGCATTACTCTGTTTTGAATGTGAACTGTTGTATGCACTGCATGTGTCCAAAAAATATCTGTCAATTTGGAATCCATTAGCATTGTTCGAGCCATTTCCTATGTAATTATAATCCATTATGATAATGTTCCTTTATCTCTGAACCAATCTATGAATCCATGCTCTCGTCCATTGTCATATATTTGTCCAAACCTGCTAACTGTTCTTACAAATCCATCTCCGTCAAAAACTCTACTTGCGCAATTGTCCATAATGCTGACCCATTTATCACTATACTATCATCAAGTCTTGATTAATATATCAAATTGTACTTCTGCTAACTAACTACTCTGGATTTGTCTTCTCAAACTCCGCAAGATGCTCAAAGGATGGTTCTTTGGTCTAACACAGCTATTGCATAGAATCCCTCTATCTAATATTCATATTACCTAGGAGTTTCTAAGCTGGATGGCTCAAAACAATTCCTTCTCTGATATGTATTCATCATCATCTTCATTGGTAAATTCATCATCTCTCTGAACTCTGACTTCTTTCTTTATGTCTATGGATTCATCTTTCACTACAATTCCTAAAAGTACAATCTCTTGAACCTATTCCTTATTTACATGTCATTCTTTTCTTTTAGTTATTTTCCAAACCTTTATGTATCTAACATCTTTCTTTTTCTCTATAGAATTTTCTTCATCTCGTTTTATTGCCAATCTTTCGATCTCTAGTACCTAGTCTTTGTTCACATGTTCTTCCTATTTTCTTATCCATACCTTCTTATATCTGATATCAGTGTTCTCTTTCATGGACGTATCAATCATGCTTCTACAATAACTAGCTATGTGTCCATAATTATGTCATTTGTAACATTCAATGTTACGTGGGGCCACATAAGCATTTCTTGCTTGAACATTTCTTTATAATCCTTGCAATCTACAACCTTATGTCCAAATTTAGTACAATAAAAAAAATGACCATAAAATAAATTTTCATACCTGGGAGTGAATGATCTTCTTTGTGGCGTAGTCCTTCTGAATCTTTTCCTTGACTGATCATGATCATAATTGAAGCTTCTTTGTGGCTTGAAAATTGATGGTCTTCTTGAAGATGTATCTTCAACAGTTTTCTTAGATTCTGGTTGACCAGGATTCCTTCCTTTGAGTACTTCTACATAACTCTTTCTATTTTCTTCATTCTTCTTTTCTAGCAACCTAGAGTGATTCTCTTCATTCTCTATAACTAACATGGATGTTTTTGTTTCTTCAATGTTCTTGTTGAGCTTGACGATTTTAATTCTCAATGCGACAAATTCTTCTTCAATCTTCTCAACCTCTTCTTCTTTCTTCATTATCTGAGACTTCATGACTTCTTATGTTCTTTTCACTTCTTCAAGTTGAATTTTTAATGTGATTATTTATTCTTCAAGTCCTTTCTCTTCTTGACCAAACTCTTCCTCAAGATGGTTTAGATCGTTAGTTCTTTCCTTAAGATGATATGTCAATATCTCCTCTCTCATTAATGATTCTTCCTTTTGTGCTTCTATGCTGGCTTCCAAATACTACTTTTGATATTCAATATTTTCTTTGATCTTTCTGGCTTCTTCTAGATGAGTTCTTAAGTTCTCAATGACCTGTTGGGATTCTTAAAAAATGTGAACACTTTCCTTTTATTTCATCAATTCTTTCTTGAGTGACTTTTTTTCTTCTCTTAGTTCATCTAAAGAACTAATAAATTTTGATTCATAATTGTCTTCCTTTTAAATTAGTTTTTCTGTCTCATTTCCTTCATGGCATTCTATTTCAAGATGTCCACGTTTTTCACAATTAAAGCAAAACAAAATACCTCTGGTGATTATGTACTCTTCATCTTCTGAAATTGTTTGACATGGTGAACATAATTCTTCTTGATCTATATCTGCATCTTCTTTGGAATTTTCTGAATCTACGATGGGTGAAGAATATATGTCATATAACTTATCCCAAATTTCTTTGGCTGATGAACATTTACCAACCTTTTCTCTTACCGAATTAGGTAATCCTTCCCAGATGAAATCCATTGCTATTTTTTTATTCTTCTTCAATTCCTTCTTGGCTGCAGTCTTTTCCCTTTTTGAACTATCATATACTGTAACAATTGATAACCAAATATAATGTCCTTGTGGCTGTAAAAATACTTTCATCCTTCTGCTCCACATCTCATACTTTAAACCATTCTGACCATTAAACATTGGTACTCCATTCTCAGAATAATCCATGATCTCCTTCCAGTGGTTAAATATTTTCCTGAAGGAACCTTCTCTGATACCAATTGTTGGATTACTGAGATGGGGGGTTGAATTAGTAATAGAGAAATTTAATCATTTTTCACCATAAAATGCAAGTGTTATATTAATGTAGAATTATCATCCAATAACTTCAGAGTAAATAAACAATGAAGAAATGAGCAATCACACACATACATAGTACACCAATGTTTTACGTGGAAACCCAAAGAGGGAGAAAACCACATAATGTTTTTTCTCATATGTATTTAATAATTACATTGATTGTAAGCACCAACTTCCTTTGTTTTCCAGCAACAACTGGAAGGAGGCTCCAACCCCCTAGTTTCTCAGGCTATAACCTGAAGGAAGCTCCAACTCCCCAATTCTCTGTCTAAAACGAGAAGGAGGCTACAACCCTCTAGTTTCTCAGGATACAACCTGAGGGAATATCCAACTCCCTAATTCTCTGGCTACAACCAGAAGGAGGATACAACCCCCTATGTTCTCCGGCTACAACTGAAAGGTGGCTACAACCACCTTTCCTTACCTCGTCCAACCACCCTGACATAAAAGTAGAATGATGGAACCACTACCACACTATCATTGTGAGATATACTGTTGTAAACCTGTACCAATCAACATGTAATCAACATGTACCATAAACAAGTGCATCAACCATGCACCAACCTGTAATCAGCATGTACCATAAACAAGTGCATCAACCATGCACCAACCTATACCTCAACTTGTAATCAAATTGTATCATAAACAAGTGCATCAACCATGCACCAACTTGTACCTCAACCTGTAATCAGCCTGTACCATAAACAAGTGCATCAACCATGCACTAACCCGTACCTCAACTTTTTTTTTTCTTGTAGCGTTTTGTTACTGCAGTTTTGTTTCCGCGATTGTTCTGCCACATTTTTTCTACTGCGGTTTTTCTACCTCACTTTTTCTTCCGCACTTTTCTTGCCACACTTTTTCTTCCACACTTTTCTATTGAAAATTTTCTTCCATAGTTTTCCTGCCACACTTTTCCTACTGCACCTTTTCTGCTGCACTTTTTTTGCCACAGTTTTCTTGCCACACTTTTCTGCTGCAATTTTCCTGCTGCACTTTTCTTGCCACACTTTTTTTGCCACACTTTTCCTACCACACTTTTTCTACCTCTCTTTTCCTTCTGCACTTTTTCTGCTGCACTTTTCCTTGCCGCACTTTTTCTTCCACACTTTTCTCTATCAATAATACCTGCCCAAATAACCTTTCCCAAAATAGATATTCAATGATATTCAATAGTTGATTTGAATGAAAGACCCTTGCCTCTTATTTATACTTTTATGTAGCTTCCTCAAGGGGTTACCTTCTAACCATCTTAACCCACTTTCCTTATTTTAGGGTTAACCCACTTATAACCACTTGTCCACTTAACTTAACTAATTTCCATAATTAGTAAGTTCTCCATTAAATTTATTATTTAAATAATTTCTTTTGCATCCTCTTTGACTTGTAGTACACTCATCACTTCACTTTATTATTTAAATAATTTCTTCTTTGCAAACACTTTGACTACTTTGACTACTTTGACCTTTTGGGGCTTCTAGATGAGTCATGAGGGTTCTCCAACTTCACATGGCCATAACTCTCTAACCATGAGGAGTTATGTGACATTCCACATACCACCGGAAATAACATGAAATGTACTATCCATCTAGAATAGTTTTACCTAGAAATATATCAAAACTCATACCATTATCCATCAAACAAATTTGGGTCCATTACCCAAACCTTTGTGCTACTGGAATTCGCTACCGGACTTTCTTCAAGGGTTGACATCAATGAAAACCAACCCAATTAATCAACATCCGTGTGGCACCTTTTGTGTTAGACATGTGGCATCCTCACCTTATGACATGTTGCACCATCCATGTCATCTGCTTGAGTACTCAACTAAATATTAATGGTCCATATCATCTACGGGGTTCCTTAGTCCTTAGCAAATTATCGATCCAGATGTTACCTCATGGATTTCCCATCAGATTAAACATCCATAACTCATTTCAAAAACCAATTGTGATAGATGATCAAGATCTCCCTTCGTAGTTCATTCGACCTCAACATATCAATGGTTAGATATTTTTCTCAGAAGTCCTTCACCCTGTTGAATCAACAATGAGATCCGTATAGTGGAGCCGCTTGGATATTGACAAATTGATGGTATTGATTTAACCTTGGAGTACTCCCATTGGAGTTAAACCTTTCTCGGTAGCATGATCACTCCGAAGGATGGTTGAGATCTCCTCTCAGAGCTCTTCCTATTCGAGCAGACCAATGATCACGATTTGAGCTCAGAGCTCATTTGGTTTTCGTAGATCAATGGTTGTCATTTCACCATGACCCTCTTCCATCAATGAATTTGATCTTTCCTTGGAGTTCCTCCATCAGAGTGTCTCCCTGGAATTTACTTCGAAAGGTACTCTACGACGGATGGTTTAGATCTCCTCTCCTAAGATCTAACGTCCAGGTTTTCTAGGTGAGAGCATATGGTTTCCCAGCCACCAAAACATGTTGGAAAGATACATGGCACACCCCATGTCATATTGATTCCTTCACTATGCCACAATACCACTACGCATGTCATCACCATTGATCGACAAGTGGAATTTTGTGTGTACTCGATGTGACATACATGTCATCATGGATGTACTCAGCATGCTCTCCATATACTAACACCTGGCCTCAAGGTATTGGTGGAGTGACATCATCCATGTTAGCATGACATCACTTTCCTCCTCACCTCATGCCTAAAGACCTACCATAATATACAATCAAGATTTCTTTCAGCTTGGTCCGAGTAACAATTAGTATTGCTCCTGAGAGTCTTTCCTTCAGAGTGTTTTCCTCCTAGTGGAATAAATTACTTTGAACGTCCCAGTATGATGGATGGTCATGATCACTCTGAATTCTTCCCTGATATATCGATGGCTTTGTTTAATTCAAAGTCTCATCCCTATCAAATCGTGGTGTAATATCCCTAGGCTGAACCCAATTGTAAATGTAAATATAAATGCACTTAAGCTGGTGAGTTGATTAATATCATTTTTGTATGCACCTTTCATGGCATAGTGTGCATAGGTACTGCACAGTAAAATGATGAAGTGTGCACATCCCATGATACCGCACGCAACAAATTAAGTGCACGCGATTTTGAGTCTAGGGAGATTTTGTGTATATGTTGTGTTTTATAGGATGGTCAACCAATTATTATAAGCTAGGAGGCTTATGTTTGTATTAGGCCAGAGAGCCTAGATGCTAAAGGCCAGTGCACCTATTTTTGTATATGACTCAGCAATAATATAAAATACATCGTTGTGCGCAGACCAACCATGATAAAAGAGTATGGGGGACTAAAATCCACTAGTTAGGGAAAGGGAGGGGATAAAAGTTAAGGAAAAAGGATAAGCTATGAAGCTTAAGCCAAAAAGGAATATTATATTAATATTTCTTAAATTATAAAGTATGGATAATTATTTTATCCTAAGTTCTAAATATGGGGACAAGTGGGTCAAAGTAGCTCCCAACATGACAAGTGTCAAGTTGGGGACATCCATACATATTGTTTGGACTTAGTTCATTTCCCCATCTCTTCCATCATTCCTTCCATCATTCAGCTATTTTTCCATGAGCATTCACACAGTCATTGAGCTATCCTCCATACCTTCATGTTACTATACTTGATCTTGTCTCCATAACCATACCTATTTTGAATAGCTGGTTAGCTTGGGAGCTAGATTGAAGAAGCGGGTTGTCAGGCCCATGGAATATTGAAGAGGCGGGTTGTCAGGCCCATGGGATATTGAAGAGGTGGGTTGTTAGGCCCATGAGAAATTTCTCTCTGGGTGAGAGAATTGTTGGGAATTTATTTCCTAAAGGTGCTAAACTGTAGCTACATGGCTCTGAGACTTCCATTCTGGTCTGTTGTTGAAGCCCGAAAAGGAAGTGGGGCAGCTGAAGGACTATTGAGCAGAGAAGGGGCACACTTTCTAGGGTAGGACAGGCATGTGGGGAGTGAGGGACTATAGGCTTTTAGTTTGATTTGACACCTGTGATGGATTCTTTCATGTTGTCTTTGAGCCATTAGCCTAGTTAAGAATCCCTTTACCTGGGTGGAGCTTATTCCCAGCTTAGGGGTGACCCACTGCTGAGAGTGATGAGCAGTGTGGTCTAAGGCTGGGAGGCTCGTGGAAGGTCTACATGTAGTTGGTGATATTCTTACAAAGATAAGTGTCAATTGTGTGATAAATTTACATGCCGCATTATTATTTACGTGTTTATTTTTATGGGTATTGTCTGTATATGCTACATGTATATGTTTACTTTTATTTCAGTATGAAACTATGCATTTACATAATGTATTTGTTTGTTTACATTTTGTATATAAATTTATGGAAGAGTTCTATGTGTATATGTTTTAATTGCATGCATTTCAAAAAATTTATGTGGCATAGCTCAGTTGGATGTCGGGTATGTTACAGTATGTTCCGCAGAGAGAAATGAAAGAGTTTCTCTCGTGTATCGTGGCCTGACCTGGGTGGTCGGGGACATTAAAATATGGTATCAGAGCTTCAATTTCAACACTAAGCCTGGATGGGATGAACAAGTTGAGTTGAAGCGAAATTTCACAGAGGATTGATTTCAAAGTGGCCAAATTTCAAGTCACAAAGCGTCCATGGTAAATTTTGGAAGCAACGACACGGAATTGGGAAAATCCCCAATTACTGTTGTTTAATTCATGAGAAAATGCATAAATTTTTCCAAGTGGTGAGATATTATTGGTTTAATTTCTGTTCTATCAAACTCAGATCTGGAATTGGTCGAATTTGAAGTTACAGTGAATCCATGATAGATGGAGTGAGATTAGTAAATAAAATTCTCAATTTATGAATTGATTTTGGGTAAATTCATTCCAGAAATGTCAACCCACAATGATTTGTTGTTGTAGAGGTTGAACGCGTGTTATCGGGCTGAAATTGAATGAATTTCATAGTTGCAAAATGTCTATGGTAATTGGGAAAAAGTTAGGAAAAAGCCCCAATTTCTACAACGGAATTCACGAGGAATTGATGCGCATAAAAATGAATGTGCGTAGGTGGGAAAACTAAAAATGCATGATGCACAGTGAAAATCTTGTGATATGTAAAATTTGGTATGCGCACTAAATTTTGGCACTACGCAGAAAAATGTTGGCGTGCGGGCGCGTGCGGAAAAAGGTTGGTATGTTGTTGCGTGCGCTAAATTTTGGCATCGTGCAGAAAAATGTTGGTGTACACGAGCACACGCTAAATTTAGCATTTCCTGGTGTGCATACACATATTAAGGTGCACGCGGTCTGCACACACATAATAATGGCGCACATGGTGTGCACAGTATTGACAGAGCGCATATAAACTTTGTTGGTGTGCGTGCAATGTGGATATATGTTGTCGCGTGATAGTTTAGTTACTAGTGCACGCAGAGTATTGGTGCGCGGTGGGGGCATACTAAAATTTGGAAGGGTGTAGTACGTAGAGTGAAATGTGCGTGGAATATCAGCGCATGATACAAAAACTGCATACAACAGGTAATAGTGCAATAACCAAAATTTTGTGTGGTGGATATTGGTGCGCGACACAAAAGTGGTGCGCGCAGATTATTGATGCGACAGAGAAGTGATGCACAATGGTTATAGGTGCGCAAAGCATGATTTACCTTGTGATGTTGCTGTGCATGCTACATATGGGTGTACAAGTTGAATTTTGTCCCCGCGAAGTCATTTGGAGGGTGAACAACAACAAAAAACCAACAATTTTCTGCGACATTTTATATCATTTGAATGTCATCTTTTTGCAGCGCGTTTTTGAGGGCCTTAACAACGTTTTTAGCTACTCAAAAACCATAAGAACAAAGTGTGCAACTCAAATAGAAGAGCTAAGAGAGATATTTCTAATAGTGTAAACTATTCATCAAACAAAGCTTTTATGAGAAAGTTACATCATAAACAATGGAAGGTAAATTTTAAAACCCAACTAGCTTCAAAGAGCGATAACTTTCTGCTCCAGAATCAGATTGAGGTGCAAGAGTATTCAATGGAAAGATATTGAACCATAGAAGACATTCCCGGAGCTCAATTAAAAATATAGACATGTTAACGATGTTTAATATGGCAAAGAAGGTACATGTACCATTCCAGACCAAAAACACAAATTGGCGTAGAACCGCAACAGGCTGTAACTAGCAACCAAGAACCCAAAAAAAGGTGAAACTTGGAAAAAGTGTCAATAATATGTATATGAAAAAACCCAATTGATCTCCTACGAAAACGCCAATGGAGTAGGTGCAAAAATGCATAATTACAGTGCAGAGTTGTACCAAGTTGAAAAATGAACAGAAAAATTAATGGGCAATTTTTAAATAGCCATAACTTTCTTCTCAAGACTCGGAATTGAGCATGTGCTTAGGCATTGGAAAGGTCTCGGACAGGAGAATATAATTGTTCGCCTATAAAATTGATTTGCGCATCCAATTTTTTAGTAAATCAGAAGAAATAATTCTGATATATTATTGAACCAAAATGGTTCATATTTTTCATGAAATTGTTGAAACAGTTAGCCTGACAAAGTGTTGGCTACACATTTTACAGAGTTAAAAACAACTAGATCATATCAGGATCAGCCCAGATTCCACAGGAATGAAAGAGGCACATGGGACATACAACCAGGAAGATGAAATCATAGGGATGGATGTCCATTTGGACATTGAAGGAATAAGCTCCAATGGACATGGAGAAGGAAGGGATGAAAACATGAATATGGTAGAAACCATTAAAAATTTGCAGAAGGATGTCCAAAGCCATAAAGATGATAATGAAAGGCTTATGAGAGCCAAGGAGAAGCAGGATGACTTCAACATGAAGTTATTGGAGAGATTGAACATAATAGAAAATAAATTGGATAAGGAGAGTGGCTCAAGCAAATCAGGAAGTCATAGGTCTCCTGATGAGAAAAGAAGAGAAAGAAGTGTTAGCAGACATCACCATCACTCCCCGAGGCATTCCAATAAGAGGGCACACAACATCTCAAGTCCATCCCCTGTTAGGAAGCATAATGGGTCTGGTGTGGATGAGCTACGAGGAGAAATGAACAAAATCAAACCTCCTACATTCAATGGTGAGCACAAGAAGGATGAAGATGCAGAGACATGACTGCTGGGCATGAGAAAGTATTTCCAATTACATAATTATTCTTCTCATGCAGAAGGTAGAATTTCCATCTATCAACTCAAGGGAAAGGTATTCATGTGGTGGGATTAGCTTGTGTAGGTGCAACACATTAAAGAGAAAAGTGTTACTTGGAGGGAATCCAAGAAGTATTTTGAGAAGAAATACTTGAATAAGAGATACTACGACAAGAAAATGAAAGAGTTCTTTGAACTCAAGCTTGGGAGTATGACCATTGATGAATAAGAAAGAAGGTTTTTAGAACTGTTGAAGTATGTCTCTTTCATCAAGGATAAGACAGTTAATATTCAAAGGTATTTGAGTGGATTGCCATTATTCATCAGTGAAAAAATATAGTATGATGATCCCAAGACATTGGAGGAGACCATAAGGTGACCTAAATGCCTATATGATCAGCAAAAAGCAAGGCCAAATTTCCAAAAATCTTGGGAAGACAAAAAGAAATTCAAGATGGATCAAAGGAAGAAGGGATCTAAGAAACCAATCTTCAGAAATAATACTCAGGGACAACAAACTCCTAGAGAACCCAGAACGATTGATACGGGGGGTCAAAGTCCAAGGAAACCACCTATTCAATGTTGGGATTGTAAAGGAGATCACATGTGCATAGATTGTCCACATAGAGGTGAAAAAGGGAGGATTTTTCACAATGTATAGCAAACTGAAACAGTGGAGGAAATGGGTAGAAATGTACCAAGGATTTATGCAGCCCTGGACAACAAGCAAGCAAAGTATCAGTCACATATGATTGAAGTGGAAGGTATGATCAACAACCAAACCATTACTATTTTAATTGATTTATGAGCTAGTCATAGTTATATATATCGTAATATGGTCGAAAGTTTGCATTTTCCAAGAAGCAAGTATGGAAAATCTTAGTTCGTCCAGCTGGCTACCAGAGCCAAAAGAAAAGTTAATGAGATGGTTAAGTCATGTCTTATGGACATGAATGGACTAAACACCAGGGTAGATTTGAACATCTTTCCTTTAGGTTCCTATGACTGTCTAATTGGGATGGATTGGTTGGACCAACATCATGCTATCTTGGACTTTCATAAAAAGGAATTTAATTGCTTGGATGAGGAAGAGAATAAAGGAAAGTGTAGGGAATTCCCAGGGCAGTATCCATCAGATAAATTTCAGCATTGCAGCGGAAGAAATGTTAAAGAAAAGGGTGTCAAATATTTGCAGCTCACATGGAAGAGAAACCTAAAGATAAGGTGCCAAATTTGGAATATTATGCAGTTCTGGAAGAGTTTAAAGATGTGTTCAAGGAGGTACCAGGACTACCCCCAAAGAGAGATATTGATTTCTCTATAAATTTAATGCCTGGAGCAGATCCAGTGTCAAAGACTCCTTATAGAATGAGTACACCGGAGTTGAAGGAGTTGCAAATGAAACTTGAAGAGCTTCTGAAGAAGGGGTATATATGCCCAAGGTATCACCTTGGGGTGCCCTAGTCTTGTTCATGAAGAAGAAATACAGGACATTAAGATTGTGCATTGATTTCAGACAATTGAAAAAAGTGACTATAAAGAACAAATATCATATTCCAAGGATTGATGATCTCTTTGATCAATTGAAGGATGCCAAGATATTTTCGAAGATAGATCTCAGGTCAGGATACCATCAGGTAAGGATTAAGGAGGAAGATATAAGCAAGACCGCCTTCAGGACAAGGTATGGTCATTATGAGTTCACAGTGGTGTCATTTGGGTTGTCAAATGCACCAGTTGTTTTCATGTGCTTAACGAATGGTGTTTTTCAAGAATATTTAGACAAGTCAGAAGAAGATAATGAGCATAATTTGAGGATGGTGTTGCAAGTATTAAGGGAGCATCAATTGTATTCCAAATTGAGCAAGTGCTCATTTTATCAGAAGCAAATTCACTATTTGGGACATATCATTTCAAAGGATGGGATAGTAGTAGATCCTAAGAAGATAGAAGCCATTAGAGAATGGTCAGCGCCAAAGAATGTGATAGAGGTCAGATCATTCATGGGCCTTGCAGGCTACTACGGGAGATTTATTGAAGGATTTTCAAAGATTGCACACCCAATCTCTTCCTTGCAAAGAAAGGGTGTGAAGTTTCAGTGGACATTATATTGTGAAAAGAGTTTCCAACACTTTAAACAATTATTGACAAGTGCTCCAATACTAAGGATTGTAGACCCAAATGAAGACTTCATTGTATGCATAGATGCATGTAAAGAAGGACTTGGTGGAGTCCTCAGTCAAAATGTGTTTGTTATGTGTTATGAATCAAGGAAGTTGAAGAATCATGAAAGACACTATTCCACTCATGACTTGTAGTTGGTATCCATAGTGCATGCCTTGAGGAAATGGAGACACTATTGAGCTAAGGACAGACCATAATGGTCTAAAATATTTATTTTATCAACCAACTCTAAATGCTAAGCAAAGTAGATGGTTAGAATTTCTAAGTGAATATGACTTTGATATAAAGCATATCAAAGGGAAAGAAAACAAAGTGGTTGATGCACTTAGCAGAAGAGTGCATGAAATGCATGCTACAACCATTAGCATGTACCAATCAGATTTGAAACAAAAAAATTTAGAGGCTACAAAATTAGATTTGCATTACAAGGAATTAGTGGCAAAATTACAGCAAGGTAATTTGCAGTAGAAAAATGAAGAATACAAGCTAGATAATGATGAAATTCTCATGTATAGGGGCATAATTTATTTACCAAGTTCCCAGGAATTGAAAAATCTGATATTGAAAGAAATGCACAATGTACCTTATGTTGGGCACCCAGGTTATCAGAAAACTATTGCAACTGTCAAGAGCCAATATTATTGGCTAGGAATGAAGAAAGAAGTTGTTGTTTTTATTGCCAAATGTTTGGAATCTCAAAAGGTGAAAGATGAGCATAGACACCCAGTTGGTTTGCTACATCCATTACCCATTCTTGAGTGGAAATGGGAAGTTGTAACAATTGATTTCATCACCAAACTTCCTAGAACAAACAAACAACATGATTCTATAATGGTAGTGGTGGATAAGCTTACTAAAGCTGCCCATTTTATTCCAGTTAAGCTTACTCACAAGGAAACCAACATTGTTGATGTTTATATGAAAGAAATTTCTCGATTACATGACATACCCAAGACAATTGTGTCTGACAAAGATCCAAAATTTACCTCAAAATTTTGGAAGGGATTATTTAGTGGATTTGGAACAAATTTGAATTTTAGTACAACTTATCATCCATAATTAGATGGACAAATAGAGAAGGTGAATCCAGTGATTGAGGATATGTTGAGGATGTATGTGATGGATAAACCATCAAAATGGGAATACTACCTACACTTGGTAGAGTTTTCTTACAACAATGGGTACCAAGCATCACTGAAGATGAGCCCATTTGAGGCACTTTATGGCAAAAAGTGTAACACTCTAGTAAGCTGGGATAATCCAATAGATAGAGGAATGGTTGGGCTAGATTTGCTTAGGGAAATGGAGGAGAAAATGATAAAAGTAAAACAAAATTTAAAGGTTTCCCAAGACAGGTAGAAAAGCTATGATGATAAGGGAAAAACTCACAGGGAATTTAATGTGGGAGACCATGTATTTTTAAAAGTGAAGGCCAACAGAAGTTCCCTGAAGTTGGGAAATTGTTCAAAGTTGGCAGCTCGCTATTGTGGGCCATTTGAAATCCTAGAAAGGATTGGGCCAGTAGCTTATATGATTGAATTGCCTGCATCTATGTCTGTTCATAATGTATTCCATGTATCATTTCTCAAGAAATATATACCTGATGCTAATCATGTTATTGATTGGAATGTGATTCAGGTGGAGCAAGAAGGCACTTTTCAAGTGCACTTGGTACGCATTCTGGACCAGAAAATCAAACAACTCCGGAATCGAGACATAGGGCTTGCAAAGGTCCAATGGACTTGGTACAGTCCTAAGGATGCTATTTGAGAGCATGAGGATGCAATGCGGGCATAATACCCACATCTTTTTGAGGATTTTTGAAATTTTTGTTGTATGTGTGTACATCATGCACTGAGGACAATGCATACATAAGGGGAGGGGATTGTAATATCTCTAGGACGAACCCAATTGTAAATGTAAATGAAAATGTACTTAAGCTGGTGAGCTGATTAATATCATTTTTGTATGCACCTTTCATGGCATAGTGTGTGCAGGTATTGCACAGTAAAATGATGAAGTGTGCACATCCTAGGATACCGTGTGCAACAACTTAAGTGTGTGTGATTTTGAGGCCAGGGATCCTTTGTGTATATGTTGTGTTTTATTGGCTGGTGAGCCAGTTATTATAAGCTAGGAGGCTTATGTTTGTATTAGGATAGAGAGCCTAGATTCTAAAGGCCAGTGCACCTATTTTTGTATATGACTCATCAATAATATAAAATACAACGTTGCGCGTAGACCGACCATGATAAAAGAGTATGGGGGACTAAACTCCACTAATTAGGGAAAGGGAGGGATAAACGTTAATAAAAAAGGCTAAGCTACGGAGCTTAAGCCAAAAAGGATTATTATATTAATATTTCTTAAATTATAAAGTACGGATAATTATTTTATCCTAAGTTCTAAATATGGGGACAAGTGGGTAAAAGTAGCTCCCAAAATGACAAGCGTCAAGTTGGGGACATGAATACATATTGTTTGGACTTAGTTCATTTTCCCATCTCTTCCATCATTCCTTCCATCATTCAACTATTTTTCCATGAGCATTCACATAGTCATTGAGATATCCTCCATACCTTCATGTTACTATACCTGATCTTGTATCCATAACCATACCTGTTTTGAGTAGCTGGTTAAATTGGGAGTTGGACTGAAGAAGCAGGTTGTTAGGCTCGTGGGATATTGAAGAGGTGGGTTGTCAGGCCTGTGAGCAATTTTTCTCTGGGTGAGATAATTGCGGGGAATTGATTTCCTGAAGGTGATAAACTGCAACTACAAGGCTTTTAGACTTCCTGTCTGGCCTGTTGCTGAAGCCAGAAAAGGAAGTGGGGAAACCGAAGGACTATGAGAAAAGAAGGGGCACACTTCCTGGAGTGGGACAGGCATGTGAAGAATGAGAGGTTGTAGGCTGTTAGTTTGATTTGGCACCTGTGATGGATTCTTTCATGTTGTCTTTGAGCCATTATCCTAGTTAGGAATCCCTTTACCCGTGTGGAGTTTAGTCCTAGCTCGGGGGTGACCCACTGCTGAGAGTGATGAGCAATGTGATCTAAGGTTGGGAGGTTCGTGGAAGGTCTGCACGCAGTTGGTGATATTCTTACAAAGATAAGTGTCAATTGTGTGATAAATTTACATGCTGCATTATTATTTACGTGTTTATTTTTATGGGTATTGTCTGTATATGATGCATGTATATGTTTACTGTTATTTCAGTATGAAACCGTGCATTTACATAATGTATTTGTTTGTTTACATTTTATATATAAATTTCCACAAGATTTATGTTTGTATGTATATGTTTTAATTGCATGTAGTTCAAAAATTTTATGTGGCATAGCTCAGTTGGATGTTGGGTATGTTACAGTATGTTCTACAGAGAGAAATGAAAGAGTTTCTCTCGTGTATTGTGGCCTATCCAGGGTGGCTGGGGATGTTACATGTGGGGTACTCCGATGGATCCTCTACGATCAAGGGTTGAGGTATTTTTAACCTTTAGATCCACCAACCTAGGTCAAAGAAGAGTTTTTAAGGCCCTTCTCACCCAATGAAGGCCATGCTTGGCCCACAAGACAATCAACTATTTCCATGTGTTAACTCAATGACATGTATATTTCCATGTTATCATCCCATGTAGACATGATGTCATCCCATTTTTAGACTCTTGTTCATAATGGGTCATCATAGATCCAATGGATGAGGTTTCTTCCTGGATTCTACCTAATCTATGGTCAATATTACCACTCAGAGTCCTCACATTGGAGTCTCGTTACTACAACCTACTCTCAAGGTTAGATTTTTATGCCACCTTTTGGTATGGATCCAACAGTTTGTATTTTCCATAAACTACTCACCGATAGATCCAACGGTTGAAAACAACCTGGATCTGTGACAATCCTCGTACTTAAGGCTCCTAATTTATGACCAAGGTATTTTGATCCACCTATGGGGAATTAAACGGTTGGAAAATACCCTAATTATTTTCATGCCCTAGAGTGCAAAGGAATCCAATCAACAACCAAGATTAACCCATTGTGTAGAGATCAACAATTACGATTCATTTTGAGAAAGGCATGGGTTTTTGTATCCCTGTTAGTTCTCTTTAGGACTTAGTGTGTCAGGGGTTTTGCTACCTGATTCTATAAATATTATCGAACCACCTCAAACCTCTGTAAATCATCGTTAATACGATGGTCACACTGTGATTCACCCAACTTACAATTCAACATGACTAGATAGTTGCAACAACTCTTATTAAAATTAGAGACAATCAACAAACACAATATGAAATGTCTTCCTCATCATTCTATCATTAGTTAAACTCAAGGACTACGAGAGGAGATGGTATTATCAATACCACATAGATATAACTATTCAATTTCACACAATTATGTCGTATATAAGTATAAAGAGCTTCAAGGGAAATACAAAACAAACCCATACATCAAGAATTCATATTCAACATTGTTTTGCAGGCATTTTTGTACCATGAATTCAATTTAATACATGTATAATAGAATTAAAAACTTATTTGATAAATAATTTTCCAATACCGACTGACTCTAGGTGTCTTCCTCCCTTTCCAAAAACCTATAGGATTTGCACGCTTCGTAAATGTGGCAGTAGGCGACCCCTGTGCCAAGCCATGATACCACCAAAAGGTTCTTTGTTCTTACCTTTCCTAGCTTAGACCTCTTTGAGGTTTATCAGATGCTTCTATGAAATCAAGCTCACAGTCCCTCAGCTCAAGATGGGTTCTTGGGTTCTCAAACCTGTCCTACGACTCATTTCTTCCTCTCCCCACTCCCCCCTTTCCTCGTGTGTTTCCTACACATACCTTTCTAGGAAGGTTCTCAACCTATTCCCCTTTCTTTTGTCAAAAGGCACTTGTGGGTCAATATGATTGTAGACTTGGTAATCTCTTGTACCTCTAGTTGGTGTCCCCTATTGTCTTAGCCACATTCCCCATGCATGTATTCATTGAGGATGGTTGGTTTATCAACCACTAGTCCTACCTCATTAACTGCTTTGTCTTAATGCTAGGGATGAGGGGAAATTATGAGTATTTATAAAACAATACATTAGTAAAGTGGCTTATTACTTTATCCAAATAAACCCTTCTCTCATTCCTCTAGTGGTATCATGGCTAGTACTCAAGGCTTTACCCCACAGTCAATTGGTTGGAATTTTCAATTAAGCAGAAATATATTTACAATATTTACATGTCATGTCATGGAAATCATTAATTATGATTAATTACAAGTTGGGGGAAACAAGGGTGTTACAATCCCCTCCCCCTTAAAGGAACACCGTCCTCGGTGTTCTTTTCAACCACTCCTTCCATGCCATTAACTTTCAACTACTTCAATAATGTTTTCTTCTTCTTGATATGGTCCTTTCCCAGTCTCTTGGCATTTAGCATAGACCTACAATAATTTCAAACAACATGCACATTAAGTCCAATTTTATGCAGGAACATTTCATTACTGTTTATAATTCAAGCAAAAAATATTTCACATATCAACATTGTACTTATCTAAGTAGTTCATGGAACTGCATACATATGGATGCCATACTCACTTGACTCACCATATTATTTATCATACCCATTATGTGCATGATCCCAATCAACATATGACAAAATTTTAAAGACTCTACCAAGTCCTTCAGATGAGATATCAAAGTCTCCCCTTCCTTGTGATCACTCACCTTTCAGGGTCCAGCTTAGGCATCCCCTTCTTTGCTTATGAAGTCCCTTGGGTGATCCATGTTGTCTACCCAAGATTTCTCACACAAGAAGAGTTTTAGAGACTTTGTTGAGTCTTATAGGTGAAGTGTCCCCCAATATTCCTCTACTGAGGTGTTCCTCTGGCTTGCTCTTCCGAAAGCATCCCTTCAACCCATGTTACCACAATACAACATTATTTATGGTGATCATGAATTATCAAAAAATTGTTTTGTTACAACAATAGCCTTCTTCCATGACTTATTATTTGAGAGTCACCATATACCCTCCATGGACATATCCTTTTTATCTCACCTTTGTTCACATTCATACAAATACTAGTGGGATACTTTCATTAAATTTCAAATCGAAATTCTTTGAAACCTGTCACCCAGAGATTTTTAAATTTCACAATTCCATTTTCAGATTTGTTCCTCATTGGAATCAGATTCCACAAATATGATATTTCCTTCTCTATTCAGTTTGGTCCTTTTATAACCAACAAAAATTAGTCTCCCTTATGGTCCTACACTGCTTCCATATACTAGACAATCTTTCAAAAACATTAGCAGGTAATTACCGTGCTTCCTAAGGAAACAAGTTAACAATTCTAGACTCTCTTCATTCCAAGCCATATTCATATGGCTACCATTTACTTTTGGTCACCATACCTTTATCAATGGAATCATTTCCTAAATTTCTTCTTTCTGCTATATAAGCATACCCAACCTTCCATATATAACAATCATCCTTTTCTGGATGACAATCTAACCCTCTGGTCATCTAGAAAAGCTCCAGCATTTCCTTAACCAAACTCTCACTAATCATTTCAGCCTTATCTTCATAAGATATTTGATAGCCAACATCATCAGTGTTTTACTATGCTAGGGTTATCAAATCATTACTAGTCTGCATAGAGAACAACGTTATCCTCAAGAGTTTGCTTCTATTATCAAATCATTACCATACCACATTTTATATCTAATCACAAACTATAATAGTCCCATTTCCATGTCAATTGTATGTTTAATCATTACGATATGCTTCCTAGCATATCCGTGTGTGCTAAGAATTTTGTTCCTTCCCTTGGTGCAAATGCATTTCAGTTGTCTTCCCTTGCATTCATTTGCATAGATAGGATCTTAGGTTAATAGGATCATACATGTTCTTAGTACAACCATGAGATCATAACTTGCTCATGTTCATATCATTTACCTCTCATATGAGGAATATCAACAATCCAAGGGAATCCCTTTCTTTGCTTAACTAGGTTATTCCAATAACATGTTCTCATCTATTACGAGTAAAGTAGATTGACCTTACAATTTTCCACTAATCCTATAGACATGAGGAATTACATATAAATAGTTTACTCTTTTATTTAAGCAGTAACTAATATCTCCAAAGATGCTATCAATCCACACCAAATTCCTTTAGCCACCATAAATCCCTTCATAAGGGTCTTATCCCTTATATGAATAGTAATCACTAATGCTTACATGAAACATTATAATCACTAGCTTATTTATTATTTTGAGCCTAAGCAACCCTTAAAAAGATTCTGCCACTTTACATAAGATTTTCCCATGAATGCTTACCAAGATATTCTCACTCCTGTAATAGTAACTATCAATTTGTCAAGCGACAAAAACTCTTCTATTGCACGAGATTTCCAAAACAAGATTTTAAATCCGCCGTCCTTCTTTTCAAATAAATTGTTCAGATAATAAAAAGGATTTTAATGTAAAGAAACTTCTTCCAACAGTCCTATCCTAGTCTTAATGTACTAGTTCGATGATTGATATATGGCCCATCCAGGCCTAGTATTGTATCTTTCTCTAATACCACTTTGTAACACACATAACCCTTATGTACCCTTTTAAGGGATGGAGTATTAAATTTTCCCTTTTCCTCAACCATATCAAACCCTCTTATCGAGGTCTGCATCGTCTCCTGCTCGTCAAGAGATTTCTAACATCTATTATTTCACTCAAAATGGAGCTTTGGATCACAATTCATGGCTCCTCAAAGCTATGACCACTTCATTGCCAAGTGTCATCCATGTGGCACACTATCACTTGGTCTTCCTACATGGTTCTAACACGGACTTCTAGGTTCATGTTCTATGCTTCGTAGCGCATACGTGGAACCCACCATACTCTTCCTCAGACAACATTTATCAGACCCCTTTTTTCACTCTCCATTGATATCAGGATCCTCCAGTTGGAGTGTTCCCACAATGGTTTCTTTGCATGATCTGAGAGCCAAGCTCGAAAACAATATCCTTTGACAAATCAGATGACTCTAAGTACTTGATTTTATACGACTATGATTTTGTCAAAGTTCTTTAGTTGTGCCTCATACTCATGATGCATGGCTCCACCTCTACAAGACATGTGACACTACCGCCACCTGACACGTGGAATTCATATTTCCCATAGAAGGTCACCCTTGGGTGCCAACATACTATGCCACATGGCACATTCTATGTTCAACACATGGCATCCCCACCTTGTGACATGTGGAACCATCCATGTCATCTACTTGAGAACTCAACTAAATATTGATGATCTAGATTGTCTACGTGGTTCCTTAGGCCTTAGTAGGTTAACGGTTTAGATGTCACCTCAGGTCTTTCCCATCGTAATAAATCTCCATAACTCATTCCAAAAACCACTTGCAATGGATGGTCAACATCTCCCTTTGTAACTCCTTCGACCTCAACATATCAACGGTTATATCTTCTTCTCAGAACTCCTTCACCCCATCGAATCAATAGTCATATTTGTATAGTGGAGCCTCTTGGGTTTTGATAAATCAACGATATCGATTTAACCTTAGAGCACTCCCATTAGAGTTAAACCTTTCTTGGCAACATGATCACTCCAACAACCTTCTCCGAAGGATGGTCGATATCTCCTCTTGGAGCTCTTCCTATTCGAGAAGACCAATGGTCATGATTTGAGCTCAGAGCTCATTTGGTTTCGATAGATTAATGGTCATCATTTCACCACAACCCTCTCACATTAATGACTTTGATCATTCCTTGGAGTTCCTCCATCAGAGTGTCTCCTCGAAATTTACTCTAAAAGGTACTCTACGACAAACGGTCTAGATATCCTCTCCTGAGATCCAATGATCATATTTTTGGGGTGAGTGCGTATGGTTTCCCAACCCCCTTTCTTGTATGACCCTTAGTATTGGGCCACTCCTAGGCAAGATACGTGGCACACCCCATGTCACAGTCATTCCATCACTATGCCACAGGACCACTACATGTGACATCACCACTACTAGACAAGTGGACTTCCATGTGTACTCGACGTGACATGCAAATCACCAAAGATGTACTCAACACATCTCTCTTGATACTGACACTTGTCCTCAAGGTATTGGTGGAGTGATTTCATCCACATCAACATGACTTCAATTTCCTCCTGGCCTCGTCCCGAAGGACCTACCATGATCTACGATCATGATTTATTTCAACTGGGTTCGATGGACAATTAGGATTGCTCCTCAGAGTCTTACCTTTGGAGTGTTTTCCTCCCAGTGGAACAAATTTATTCGAACATCCCACTATGATGGACAGTCATGATCACTCCAAATTCTTCCCCAATAGATTTATGACTCTAGTTAATTCAGAGTCTCGCCCCTATCTAACTATGGGGTACTCCGATGGATCCTCTATGATCAATGGTTGAGGTATTTTCAACCTTTAGATCCAACAAACCAGGTTCAAAGAAGATTTTTTAATTCCCTTCTCTCCCAATGAAGACCATGCTTTGCGCACTAGTCAATTGAATATTTCTATGAGTTAACTCAACGACATGTAGATTTCCACACTAGCATCCCACGTAGATGTGACATCATCTTATTTTTGGAATCTTGTTCATGATGGGTCATCATAGATCCAAATAATGAGGTTTATTCTCAAATTCTACCTAATCTATGGTCAAGATTACTGCTTGGATTCCTCCCATCGGAGACTTGTTACTATGACCTACTTCAAACGTTAAAATTCAATGCCACCTTTTGGTATGGATCCAATGGTCTGTATTTTCCCTAAACTACTCTTTGATAGATCCAACGGTTGACAACAACCTAGATCCGTGACAATCCTCATACTTGAGGATCCTGATCAGCGATCAAGATATTTCAATCCACCTTTGGGGAATTCAACGGTTATAAAAGAGATCGATTCTTGGCATGCCCTAAAGTGAAAATGAATCCAATCAACAACCAATATTAACTCATTGTGTTGAGATCAATGGTTACGATTCCTTCTGAGAAAGACATGGGTTTTTTTAGCCCCATCAGTCCGCTTCAAAACTTAGTGTCTCAGGGGTTTCACTACCTGATTCTACAAGGCTTATCAAACCCCCTTAGAACTTTGTAAATCCTCGTTAATATGATGGTCACACTATGATTCACCCATCTTACAATTCAACATGACTAGATAGTTGTAGAAACTCTTATTAAAATTAGAGACAATCAACAAGCAAAATATGAAATGCCTTCCTCACCGTTATATCATTAGTTAGACTCAATTACTACTAGAGGAAACAATATTATCACTACCACATAGATATACCTAGGCAATTTTATACAATTATGTCTCATATAAGTATAAAGAGATTCAATGGAAATATAAAACAAACCCATAAAGGAAACATTCATATTCAACATCGTTATGTAGTAATTTTTGTACCATGAATTCAATTTAATACATGTATAATAGAATTAAACACTTATCTGATATATAATTTTCCAATACCGATTGACTGCGAGTGTCTTCCTTTCCACCCAACCATAGGATCTGCATGCTTCATAACTACGATAGAAATCCACCCCCATGCCAAGCCATGATACCACCAGAAGGTTCTCTGTGCTTAACTTTCCTAGCTTGTGCCTCTTTGAGTTTTATCATATTCTTCTATGGCATCAATCTCATGGCCTCTCAGCTTAGGATGGGCTCATGGGTTCTCAAACTGGTTCTGTGACTCGTTTCTTCCTCTCCCCACTCCCCCCTTTCCTCGTGCATCTCTTGCACATACCTTTCTAGGATGGTTCTTGACCTATTATCCTTTCTTCTGTTAGAAGGCACTTTTCGGTCAATATTACTACAAACTTGGTACTCTATTGTACCTCTAGCTGGCATCCCCTACTGTCTTAGCCATATTTCTCATACATGTATTCATTGAGGGTGGTTGGTTGATCAACCACCAATCCTACCTCATTAAATGATTTGTCTTGATAACAGGGCTAAGGTGAAATTATGAATATTTCTAAAATAATACATTAGCAAAGTGGCTTGTTCCATTAGCCGAATAAACCCTTCTCTCATTCCTCTAGTGGTATCATGGCCAATACTCAAGGCTTCATGCCACAATCAATTGGTTGTAATTTTCAATCAAGTAGAGATATATTTATAATATTTACATGTCATGGCATGGAAATCACTGATTATGATTAATTACAAGCTAGGGAAAACACGGGTGTTACAGTCCCCTCCCCCTTAAAGGAACACAATCCTTAGTGTTCTTTTCAACCACACCTACCATGCCATTAACTTTAAGATACTTCAACAATGTTTTCTTCTTCTTCCTCTAGTCCTTTCTCAGACTCTTGGAATTTAGCATAGACCTACAATAATTTCAAAAAACATGCATATTAAGTCTAATTTCATGCAGGAGCATTTTATTACCATTTATAATTCAAAGGGAAAAACTTTCACATAT
The DNA here is from genome assembly GCA_009831015.1 of Picea engelmannii. Classification (NCBI taxonomy): domain Eukaryota; kingdom Viridiplantae; phylum Streptophyta; class Pinopsida; order Pinales; family Pinaceae; genus Picea; species Picea engelmannii. Next base: position 128,815 of record ML781793.1, read on the forward strand.
CAACACAATACGTATATACATAGTTCGTGGATCTGCATACATATGGATGCCATACTCACTTGACTCACTATATTCCTTATCATACCCATTGTGCACATGATCCTAATCAACATAGGACAAAATTTTAAAGACTCCATTGAGTCCTTCACATGAGCTATTGAAGTCTCCCCTTCTTTGCGGTGACTTGCCTTTCAAGATCCATCTCAGGCATCCCCTTCTCTGCTTATGTAGTCCCCACGATAATCAATGTTTCTTTCCCAAGATTTCTCAAATAAGAAGAGTTTTAAATACTTCATTGAGTTTGAGAATTGAAGCTTCCCCCAAGATTTCTCTGTCAAGGCGTCCCTCTGTCTTTCTCTATCAAAAGTGTCCCTTTGGCCCATGTTACCACAATACAACATTCTTTATGGTGATCATGACTTATCACAAAATTCTCTTTTTACAACAATAGCCTTCTTCCATGCCTTAGTTTTTTACAGTCACCATCTGCCCTCCCTGGACAGATCCTTTTCATCTCGCCTCTATTCACATTCATATAGAAATTAGTGAGACACTTTCATTAAATTTCAAATTGAAATTCTTTGAAACCTGTCACCCACAAATTATTAAATTTCACAATTCAATTTTGAGATATGTTCCTCATAGGAATCAGATTCCACAAATATGATATTTCCTTCTCTATTCAGTTTGGTACTTTTATAACTAGTGGAAATTGGTCTCCCTTATGGTCCTACACTGTTTCATATCCTATACCATCTTTCCCACAACTTCAATCTTCACACAACCAACAAAATTTTATTTTCTCATGCACATATATTTTCATAATAAACAATTATTAATTTGTGCAGTCTAACAATTGCATCACATTCATATATTCAAGGAACTATGATTCCTTTCTTATGCTTCATCTCAACATACCAAGTTGTTCCAATGCAATCAATCATCAAATGAATTTAATCAATCTGCGACTGTCCATGGACGCATCCTCACACAATGCACCCTGGCATTGATTTCAGGTCATCACTTTTCATATTAGGCACTTTGCCTGGATGTGTTGGGTCTCAGCCAACCTCTCACCAGATGGATTCTCTATCTATATTCATATTATGGTAGGACTATTCTTCTTTCTTCAGACTGATCATAACATCAAATTAGCATATATTTTATGAAAATATCATATGAATGCATTTCAAAATTCTTTCTTTCTTTGACAATCAGGGTGTCAATATTCTTGGTCACCCAATTCTCTTCTTTACCATTCTACAACTCTGTAGAGTACTGTAATATACTTCTTACACATTGGGTAGTTCTATATATTCCCATTCTCTTACAACATGCCCTCCTTGATGTAATCAATCGATGTGCTTCTTATGAGCACTTTTGTTCCCAACCAATCCTTGACTGGTCATTGTATTCATGACATATTTGTTCATGAATTTATCTTGCAAGGATATTAATCATCCTTGATTTCTAGAGGTTCATACCTCCACCATTTAGGTCTCTCTTTAATGAATTATTCCCTTGTTTGGATATCAATGACATACAACAACCATTCAAATTTTATTTTCATTTTATTAAAATATTAAATTTATTTCCGTAGGGATTCTTACTCAATCCCTTTCAATCCTCATGCTACCTAGACATGAACTCTTTATACCTATTGTGGCTACCAAAACTCTTTATGATATTACTTCATCAATGGTTCTTCCTGGGGATTTCCCAAAGTTCTTTCATAAGTATTTTCTATCAATAGCCTTATGGTATTTCTCCTTTCCTTGATAATGTCCATCATTGGCATTTGTCCTTTCCTGACATCTCCAATTATTTTCCTCTACATATATGTATCATTACATTCACATTTTACATTAGCTATCATGTAGAATAAATTTTATGCACTACATATTTAAATTTAACAAAATATTTTTCAGATATGTTCTGCCACATTTATGTGAATCCCATCTCATTGCCTTCAACATTTCCATGAGTGTAAACAAAATCAAATTTTCAGTTGTTTATAAAGTCATGCAACCATCAACATTTCTCATGCCCAAAGTATTCACATACAACAACATATCAATCTCTCATCCCAGAGGAACATAATAATAGTTAGGAAAGGAATTAAGGGACTCTTCCCTTTTCCAACTCCTACATTGTCGAAACTCTCATTCCAGTTGATTGCTTTCCAATATCTCACTCTATTTACATGTCATGTCTTAACAAGGGCCAATCAAATGCATTCAATATTTTATCTTTCAATTACCAGTTGTGCTTAATCTCAAAAATATCCTTTTAAATCATACACCTTGTCTCATTATTCATAGTTTCATAATAAGAATAGTATTAATTTTCTCCTCCTTATTTCCTTTACAAATTATCCTTCCTGGAATATGCCTGCCATATTCCTTGATCAGTTCTAATCAGATCATCCTTGACCTTATTGAATACTTCAACATTCTACAGAAGTAGCTTTTCGTTCATAATGAATTAAGGACCTATGTATTTTATACATGTACCAATTAGATTGGTCATCATTCATTTTCATGTGTTCTGTGCATGCATTATATTTTATAATGTAATCCATGATTCTTATGGAAATGAGCTTTGCAAACCACTGCCTAAATTTCAATAGTCATTAAGGTTATTGCTTTGTTCTCCTGACAGATTCATCACACAATTTCTCCACAGGGAGCTCCTTCAACTGGTGATCCCCTTGTGGTATATCTAATACCATCTGAAATGATCTCAACCTAGAACCAATTTAAACTTTATTAGTTATGGGATTTACCCAATATTCTATAAGGGATATAAACATGCATTCATTTAACTATACATTGAAACATGTGCATCTATTTTTTTTCTTCCCTATTGTACTTTCATGCATTCAACTACATGCATCAACATGTTGGATGTCTGTCACAGGCACACTTTACCGTTGTCCTATGTACATTCATTTAGACCATCTTACTCGTGATTCATTCACAATGATTTCCATGAAATAATCAAAGACACAATCATGTTTCCTTCCATCATGACAATGGGGCATCCATGCTCCTTTACTATTTCATTAAGTACACTAGATTTTCTTGAGGAGATGGAACACATTCTCCCCAAGATATTATTTTATTAGGACAAATTCAGATCCTTCTCATAGGTCAACAATGTATTCATGGTATTTATTCAATCCCGACAAGTATAATCTCCTTCATTACCTTCTACCTATCCTCCAGTCACATAATCCCTTAAAAACACACATACCCATACATTACACATGTGCATTACTTACACATTTTTATATTTATTCATTCATGTAACACCCTAGATTTCAAACCCCCATTTTAAATAATCTATTGTTACAATTCTGAGAGGCCTGAGTGCCCAAACAATTATTAAAGGGACAGTATGCCCAAGAAATTTAATGTTTGATCATCATTAATAATAAACACATTGCTGGCTGCTAGACAGACAAGGACTAGAGTTATAGGGGACTATGGTTCCACAAGAGAGGGGGATTGAGGGGATAAATATCTATTTCCTATTTTAACTACTCTTTTTGTCTAAGGAAGGGGATTAGATATGTGAGCATCTTGGGGAAGGCCAGGAGGTTCTTGATCCCCCACAAAAATACTTAAACCCATCCCTGGTCTGATTGTGGGGTTGGTCGTTGGCTCATTGGCTCCTTCACTTATGCATTCTTTCCATTCTTTCCCTCACGCCCTTTCATGCATTCACTTACCATTCATTGATCCATCCTCACCTGCGTCTTGATTGGGAAAAAGGAAGGGAACTGTTGAAGATTAGCCATGGAATAGTTGGTTGTAATGGTCGCTGGTGCAATCCAGCCATGACTTGGGGCTTGCATCTCTGAGATGCGTTGGCATGTGCCCTATTTTTCTCACAACTGCGAGTCCTGAGAGTTCCAGCATTAAGATTCTGGACTAGCTTTGCTAGAGGCCCTGAAAAAAGGAGAATGACTTCCTGAGGGACTACATGGCAGAGAAGGTTGAAGGTCCATTCTCTTGGGTGGTACAGGCTAGGTGGAAGAGAGTTGGGTACTTGGATTGTTGTGGGTGATGGGAAACCTGTGAGAGCTTGAGAGATGATTGGTTTGGGAATAAAAGTACACTCTGGAACCGTCCTAGTGGTTTCATAGCCCTGGCTCAGGGGTGATATTATTGTTGAGAATTGGATCAGTGGTGTCTACAGTTTGGTGGAACATCCTTGGTCTGCAGCCAGTTGGTGTCTCCTTTTTATAAAGATAAGTGATCTCTGTTGTGATATTATTATCTGTGTATGAATGTATTCTGCTGTGTATTTTAATTATAGTCTAACTAAATATTAGATTATGCATGCTTGTTGGATATTGTTGTGCATGTCATTAAATCTTTTATCTTATGTGTCCTTATTAAATAAAGAAGGTACTGGTAAGAGTACGAAGTCCAAGGGTGGGCTTGAAGGTAGCATACCCCAGCCTGTGGGTAGCTGGGGATGTTACAGATTGGTATCAGAGCTTCTGGTTGAAACACCAGGCCGGTATGGGCCGGGTCTATTTGTCAGAGTCTCGTGGTCGAGATCGAACTCTGACCGCGAAGTTGAAAATCTCAGGAGGAATGGCGTTGCAGAATCTATGTAGGAGTTAGATTGTCAGAGATCTGTTATAAGGGGTTTGAAGGATCATGACCGTCCCCCTTCGAATTCAAGAGCGATCGCCACTGTGGGATCATGAGAGATCAGGGATTGTTGGATTGGAGGACAAGTGAACAAGGGTCATCCGATGAAAAGGAAGCAAGGATTAAGGTCACAGCCATCGGATCCCATTAGAGAGAGAGATCAAAGGACAGGAGGCAATGTGGGGAACCAAGTTGCACAGGAGATAATTCCCCAAGCCGGTCCCACAATCCAAACCATGGTTTTGTCGAGGGGCTATATGTCAGTGTAAGGAGAATTGCAAGGCAAAAATCAGGTTACTCCAAACTGTTGATGCGTGCCACCGCAAATTGAAAGGCATGCATCGATGTGACATGTTAGTACTCGAGCGACAAACCTCCGAAGAGCAGAAGTTGTCGAGGACCATCAATCTATAGGAGGACACGCATCAACCAATCGTGTGCTCTGGGTGAAAGAACTCCAGGAAAAGGCAAGCGAGTAGAAGTTGAGAATTGAGATTTCTAGACCCTGGAGATCCGAAGTGAATCATAGTTGTCCAATCCAGGAGGGCATGGGGCAGAAATCCGCACACTTCGAGTAAAAATGAAGTTTGAGGGTTGAGATTTCTGAAATCCGAAGACCTGAAGAAATCATAGTCATTTATCCATGGGCGACACGCATCAGTAGATCGCAAGCTTCGGATAAAAACATTTTGGAAAACATTGAGGTTTGAGTCTTCCGAAGTCCGAAGGCCCGAAGGAATTGCAGTCGTTGATCCTTGTAGCAGTAACCTCCTAAGACCCAAAGTTCAGGGTTAATATTTGTCATTTGATAAGGGAGACACATGGCAGTAGTTTGACCAGTTCAGGAAACTGGAGTTCGGGAGAATTGGAAGTGTGTTAGTGTGGAAACTCTCGAAGTCCCGAAGCCTGAAGAGCCTAAGTAGTGGGGCACAATGACATCACCGGGAGGTGTTGTGGACCCCATAATTTTTGAAGTGACGTGGCTTGCAAACATCACCAGGGATGACATGGACATAGGGGATGTGTGCCACATGTCAGTAAGTTTTGAGCATGCAGATGATTGAAATGTCAGCTAGGACGTGACACCTGTCACCCACCTGATTGGACCACGTGTCTATTTATAGAATTTTTCTACGTGGTGATGGATCATGGACTCCGGAGAAACTCCCAAAGCCTAGAGAGTCGGAGACCCAAAGTAAACATCGACCATCGGATCGTCCAAAGTAGACCTGAACCCTCAGATCAGGAGAATAGGTGGCGTGAAGCTGTGGATTCTGGGTAAGGACCCGAAGTAAAAGACGATTGTCGGATCATCCGAAGTAATTCCCCACCGTCCGATTCAAAAGTACATGTGGCAGAATCTCGTGTATTTCAAGGGAAGTAAAGTTTGAGACTTGAGAATTCCGAAGTTTGAAATTCTGAAGCGACCACAACCATTGATCTGGGAGAGGTAAATATGAACCATTAGTTTCCCAGAGGTAGACCTTGGTCGTCCGTTTAGAAGCAACGTCAAGATCACGATATCAACGGTCACCTTGCATTGTGGGGACAGGAGGTGCTCGGGCTTTACGAAGTCGAGGGCAGGCTGCAATTAAGACCATGGTTTTGGTAAAAGGACACGTGGTGTCTCCAGGTGAATTGCGGGGAAAAACATAGTTTGGCTCCAAACCACCTTTGAGTGTGGCTGCAAATTAGCATCTACATGAGGTCACCGCCTAAGGTCACATATAAGGAGGGGCCAAGAGAAAAGGAGCTAGCGCTAACTCTGATATTTTCTCAAGGGTGAAGGAGAAGGTCGCGGGGGCCATCGAACCTGTGCCAAAGAGTCAGAAGGGAATGTGTTTAGATATAGAATGAAGCCATCAAGGTTTTAGTGAGCCAATTTGGCTCGGGATTGAAGACCCTTGACCGAGAGGTCGCACATCCTCAGGAGATAAGGGGGTCTGCATTAAGAAGCAAAAGGGACTGTAGCATTGTTGACAATTTTGTTTATCATATGCATAATTCTAACAAAATGGTCGCTTGCACATTTTGCAGAATTAAGGGGCTTAAGCAAATCAGCTCAGGATGCATATTGAGGAAATGGAAGAAGGCGAGGGAGCCTCTAGTCACGATAAGGAGGCCGAAGGCCAAAATAGTAGAGTTGGTAATGCAGAGAGAGAGTCCAATGGACACAAGGGAAAAGGAGAACATGAAACGTTAATAGAAATGGTAAGAAGCCTGAAGATGGAAGTGCAGAGCTACAAAGCAGACAATGAGAGACTGATGAGAGAGAAAATTCAGATAAATGCTCGAGTGTTGTAGAGCTTAAATCATTTGCAGAGACAAATGAAGAAGGGATCAAACTCAAGACAAGAGGAAGAAGGCAGGCGCCATGAAAGAAGGGATGATCATGGAAGAGTTGGTTATTCCAGAAGTGCTAGCAGAGCTCATGGACACCACTCACCTCCTTACTCAGAAATAAAGTTTTATGCATCGGATGATCCCATAAGCAGTTTAGAGGTGTCTCCTATCAGACACCAAAGAAGGAAACAAGAGGTAGATAGTTTGCAAGGATATTTGAGGAAGCTCAAGCCACCTTCCTTTGAGGGTGAAAGAGAAAGGGAAGATGATGTTGAAGCATGGTTGCTTGGGCTCAGGAGATATTTTCAATTGCATAACTATTCATCCAACCTGGAAGCCATAATGTCCACCTACCATTTACATGGGAAATCTGCAATGTGGTGGGATGAACTGAAGCAAGTGGAACATGTTAATGAGAGTAGGATCACTTGGAAGCAATTCAAGAAGTACTTACAGAAGGAGTACCTCTCAGAGCATTTCTATGACAAGAAAATGTAGTAGTTCTTTGAAATCAGATTGGGAAGCATGACTATGGCAGAATACAAGAAGAAGTTCTTGGGATTGTTAAAATATGTCAGGTTCATTGGTGATGCGAAGGTGAAAATACAAAGATTTCTAAGTGGACTGCCAACCTTTCATAAGGAAAAGATAAAGTATGGTGAACCCAAGACCTTGACTGAGGCCATCAAGAAGGCTAAATACCTATATGACCAAGGCCAAGGAAGCAGATCCCTGCATAAATCTTGGAAGGACAAGAAGAATAAGAAGTCCGATCAAAGGAGGAAAGGATTTAAACCTCCCTTCAATAGGAATGAACCTAATAAAAATCATCAATATCAGTATGTGAAGGAAGATTCCTTGGGAAAAAGGAGAAGACCACCAATCCAATGCTGGGGATGTAAGGAATATCACTTGTACTAGGATTGCTCACATAGAAAGGACAGAGTGAAGACTATGCACAACATCCAAGAGGCTACAACAGTCGAAGATATGGGAAGAATCTATGTGGATTTAAATGATTGACAAGAAGAGTACCAGTCCAATATGATTGAGGTGGAAGGTAAGATCATAAATCAGCCTATTGCTATTTTGATTGATTCGGGAGTAAGTCATTGTTACATTGATCCTAAGATAGTGGATATATTTCATTTGGAGAAAAGTAAACTTGGAAAAGAAAATTTGGTTCAGTTAGCCACTGGAACCAAAAGAAGAATCCATGATATGGTCAGAAGTTGTTCCATAAGTCTTAATGGCGTGAATACTAGTATGGATCTAAATATCATACCATTGGGGTCTTATGATATTCTAATTAGAATGGATTGGTTGGACAAGCATCACGTTATTCTAGATTTTCATAACAAGACATAACATGTCTTGATGGAAATGGAAAACAGAGCATTGTGAAAGGAGTTCCAAGACCCATCTCTATAAGGGAGATTTGAGCCTTACAACTGAAAATATGTTTTAGGAAAGGATGTCAACTATATGCAACTCATGTGGAAGAGCCAGATAATACAAAGGGTCCAAACTTTGAATATTTCTCGGTGCTATAGGAATTTGAAGATGTATTCCAAGAAATACTCGGATTGCCACTAAGAAGGGAGATAGATTTCTTAATTGATTTAGTGCCAGGAGTTGCCCTGGTGTCAAAAAGACCTTACAGAATGAGCTCACCAGAGTTAAAAGAATTACAAATGCAATTGGAGGAATTGTTGAAGAAAGGGTACATACGTTCAAGTGTTTCACCTTGGGGAACACCGGTACTTTTTGTCAAAAAGAAGGATGGAACCTTGAGGTTGTGTATTGACTTCTGATAGCTAAACAAGTACACTATAAAGAACAAATATCCTCTACCCCGAATTGATGACCTCTTTGATCAGCTAAGAGGAGCAACGATATTTTCAAATATTCACTTGAGGGCAGGATACCATCAAGTAAGAATCAAGGAAGAAGACATTCATAAGACAACCTTTAGGACCAAGTATGGGCATTATGAATTTGTAGTGGTGCCATTTGGACTGACCAATGCACTAGTTGTCTTCATGTGCTTAATGAATGGCATATTCAAAAATTATTTGGATAGGTTTCTCATAGTATTCTTGGATGACATACTTATCTATTATAAGTTTGAAGAGGAGCATGAACATCACTTAAGACTAGTATTGCAAGTACTGAGAGAACATAAGTTGTATGCCAAGTTGAGTAAGTTTTATTTTTATTAAAAGAAGATCCATTACTTGGGATACATTATTTTAGAGCAGTGCATAATAGTAGATCCAGAGAAGATCGAAGCCATTAGAGGATGGCCAACACCCAATAATGTGTCAGACATCATATCTTTTATGGGATTAGATGGATACTACAGAAGGTTCATAGTAGGGTTCTCTAAGATTGTTCATCCCATCACTTCCTTGCAAAGGAAGGGAACTAAATTTGAATGGATACTCAAGTGTGAAAAGAATTTTAATCTGTTGAAGGAATTACTTACTAGTGCACCTGTGTTAAAGATTGCTGACCCAAATGAAAGTTTTGTGGTATGTATAGATGCATGTAAGGAAGGACTTGGGGGAATCCTCACACAAAATGGACATGTCATTGGATATGAGTCCAGAAAGATTAAGGAACATGAAAGGAACTATGCCACCCATGACTTGGAACTTGCTGCCATTGTCCACGCCTTGGGGATGTGGAGGCATTATCTCATAGGGAATAAATTCAAATTAAGGATAGACCACATTGGCCTGAAGTATCTTTTTGAACAACTGACCATGAATGCCAGACAAACAAGATGGATGAAATTTTTAAGTGAATATGACTTTGATATCAAGCATATCAAAGGAAAGGAGAATAAAATTGTCGATGCGCTTAGTAGAAGAGTGCATCTCATGCATGCTACTGCTGTCAGTATGCATCAGTCAGACTTGAAGAGAAAAATTTTAGATGGTCTTGTTACAGATCAGCATTACCTACAGGTAAAGGAAAACTTACAACAAGGAAATGTGCAACAGAAAATAAAGGAGCATGAGATAAAGGAAGACAAATTACTCATGCATAAAAATAGAATCTATGTTCCTAGTTCCAGAGAACCGAGGAATTTGGTACTGAAGGAAATAAATGATGTTCCTTATGTTGGACATCCCAGTTACTAGAAAACAATTACAGTAGTGAGAAGCCAGTTCTTTTGGCTGGGAATGAAGAAGGATGTTTCTGATTACATTGCCCGATGTATGGAATGGTAGAAGGTGAAGGCCGAGCATAGGCACCCAACGGGTTTGCTGCAACCATTGCCAATCCTAGAGAATAAATGGGAAGTGATCACTATGGATTTCATCACAAGATTACCCAGAATGAATAAGCAACATGATTCAATCATGGTGGTGGTTGAAAAATTAACAAAGGCTTCTCATTTTGTGCCTGTGAAGAAAACACATACAACGGCTAATATTGCATAAATTTTCATGAAGGAAATTGCTAGGTTGCATGGGATACCTAGGACAATCGTCTCGGACAGAGATACGAAGTTTACCTCCAATTTTTGGAGGGGATTGTTTAAAGGATTTGGCACGAATCTAAACTTTAGCACCACATATCATCCCCAAACAGATGGGAAAACAAAGAGGGTCAATCGAATAATTGAAGACATGCTGAGAATGTATGTGACAGATAAGCCATCTAAGTGGGAAGATTACTTACACTTGGTTGAGTTTGCATAAAATAATGGCTATCAAGCTTCATTAGGAATGAGCCCATTTGAAGCCTTGTATGGTAGGAAATGCGATACTCTAGTAAGTTTGGACAACCCAGCATATAGAGTGGTACTTGGGCCTGAGTTGCTCAAGGACATGGAAGACCAGGTGGTTAAGATCAAGCAAAATTTGAAGGTAGCTCAGGATAGACAAAAAGTTTATGCAGACAAGAACAAGACAACTAGAGAATTTAAAGTAGGGGAGCATGTACTTTTGAAAGTGAAGCCCAAGAAAATCTCTTTGAAATTGGGTAGTTGTACAAAGCTGGCAGCCAGATTCTGTGTTCCATTTGAAATATTGGACAAAATAGGGCCAGTTGCATACATGCTTGCATTGCCTGCTTCCATAAATGTGCATAATGTATTTAAGGTATCTTTACTAAAGAAATGTGTACATGACCCTAACCATGTTATTGATTGGCATCTAATTCAGGTAGAGACGGAGGGAGACTTTCAGGTTCAACCAGTGCGGGTATTGGACATAAAGGTAAAAATTCTCCAGAATCGAGTTATAGAGATGGTAAAAGCTCAGTGGACCTACTATGGTCCTGAAGATGCTACCTGGGAGCATGAAGATGCCATGCAGGCAAAGTACCCGCAACTTTTTGAATAAATTTGAGATTTTGATCTCTATTTTGTATATGCACCGAGGACAATGCCAAGATAAGGGGGAGGGGATGTAACACCCTAAGTTTCAAACCCCCATTTTAAATAATGTATTGTTACAATGATGAGAGGCCTGAGTGCCCAAACAATTATTAAAGGGTCAATATGCCCAAGAAATGTAATGTTTGATCATCATTAATAATAAACACATTATTGGCTGCTAGACAGACAAGGACTAGAGTTATAGGGGGCTATGATTCCACAAGAGAGGGAGCTTGAGGGGATACATATCTATTTCCTATTTTAATTAACTTTTTTGTCTAAGGAAAGGGATTAGTTACATGAGCTTCTTGGGGAAGGCCAGGAGGTTCTTGATCCCCCACAAAAATACTTAAACCCATCCCTGGTTTGATTGTGGGGTTGGTCATTGGCTCGTCCACTCCTTCACTTCTGCAATCTTACCATTCTTTCCCTCACACCCTTTCAAGCATTCACTTACCCATTCATTGATCCATCCCCACCCACGTCTCGGTTGGGAAAAGGGAAGGGAACCACTGAAGATTAGCCACAGGATAGTTGGTTGTAATGGTCGATGGTGCAATCCATCCATGACTTGGGGCCTGCATGTCTGAGATGCGTTAGCCTGTGCCCTGTTTTTCTCACAACTGTGAGTCCTGAGAGTTCTCACATTGAGATTCTAGACCAGCTGTGCTGGAGGCCCTGGAAAAAGGAGAAGGACTGCATGAGGGACTGCGTGGTAGAGAAGGGTGAAGGTCCATTCCCTTGGGTGGTACCGGGTGGGTGGAAGAGAGTTGGGTAATTGGATTGTTGTGGGTGTTGGGAAACCTATGAGAGCTTGAGAGATGACTAGTTTGGGAACAAAAGTACACTCTAGAATTGTCCTTGTGGATTCATAGCCCTGGCTCGGGGGTGACACTTTTGTTGAGACTTGGAGAAGTTGTGTCTACGGTTGGGTGGAATGTCCTTGGTCTGTAGCCAGTTGGTGTCGCATTTTTATAAAGATAAGTGCTCTTTGTTGTGATATTATTATCTGTGTATGAATGTATTTCGCTGTGTATTTTAATTATAGTCTAACTAAATCTTAGATTATGCATGCTTGCTGGATATTGATGTGCATGTCGTTAAATATTTTATCTTATGCATCCTTATTAAATAAAGAAGGTACCAGTAAGAGTACGAAGTCCAAGGGTGGGCTTGAAGGTAGCATACCTCGGCCTGTGGGTGGCTGGGGATGTTACAATTCATTTTTATTTGTTCTTTAATATCATTCTTCACCCGAGGAAACCTTATAATGTGTTTAACCCTTGCACTCTAGCATTTGCAACGTAGAGAAAAATTCAACATGCAAGATCATTGCTTGCACTCTTTTTCATGCCTTTCACAGACATGGAATTTCCAACTTCCATATCATAATTTTAAGCATGTATGTGTATATTTACATATATGTAGGTGCATCACTTTGACCTTCTCAGCTCATTCATTCATATTGATTTAACTTTATCCATTTTTTTTTATGAGACCTTACAGTCACTTACCTAACTAATCTCATCATAATTATGCCGCCCTCTTTACAAGATAACAACCAACAAAAGGTCACTTTTTTTCATTTCTCTCTTAGTATTTCCTATTAGCTCCGTTATGAGGAATTCCATACTTCCTCAAGCTATTAGTTTGAACAAAATATTTTGACCTTCCATCATAGGGTCAGCCATGCATAGATGGTATTATTAGTCCTAGAAAGCACTCTCCTTTCTTCATTGCCCCCTCTTACTCAGGAAGTCAAACCTACACTCAAACCTTATGTATGTGCCTCAATTGCACATTTTTGTATTAATCATATACATTCATCAAGTTTTAGCTTATATCAATATTTTTTGATGAGGTTCTATAGTTATTCACATGACTAGTCTCATAGATGTGATCATATTTCTGTTGCCTTCCCTCATGTAAACACCCAACAAGAATCCATCCTTACCCATCTGCTATAAAAGCCTTCCATAATGGAGAAGAATACGCAAGTAATTACCGTGCTACCTAAGGAAACAAGTTAACAATTCTAGACTCTCTTCATGCTAAGCCATATTCATATGGCTACCATTTACTTTTGGTCAACAGACCTTTATCGATAGAAGCCTTTCCTAAATTTCTTCTTTCTGCTATATAAGCATACCCAACCTTTCCTATATAGCCATCATCCATTTTTGAATGTTAATCTTCTGGCCATCTAGAAATGCTCTTGCATTGCCTTAACCAAACTCTCGCTAATCATTTAAGCCTTATCTTCATAAGGTATTTGAAAGTCAACATCATCAACATTTTACTATGCTACTACTAGCACAACCACATTAGTAAGGTGATTGATATACATATAGACTTCATTTTCAAACATTTAAAATATGATTTTATATTTAATATTTAATACATTTAAAACTTATAATTCATTATATTATGCTTTAAAAATTAAACCATCACTTACACACTATTATAATTTTTAAATTTTTTTAATTAAAACACATGTTCTATAATAAATATTTATATAGAATATAATAACTATAAAAATGAAAAAATACAATTATAAGTTTACATAGAATATAATAACTATAAAAATAAACATTATACATTTAAAAAAATACAATTATTAATAATTTATATCAGTTATAGCATTTTTCACTATTTTTTCTTTTTCAAAAGCATTTTATAAAAGGTTTTAAGGTAAAAAAAAGTTTGTGTGCCACAAAGCCTGCACAAAGTTGGACAACTGGGTGATATAATTTTTCAAAGACTGCACAAAGACAGACAACTGGGTGATATAATTTTTCAAAAGAATTTTATTAAAGGTTTTAGGGTAAACTAAAGTTTGTGTGAAAAAAAACAGACAACATAATGGAAACCGTTACATTTCTTAAAATCATATCTTCCTTATATTCATTTATGATATTTGACATGCAGCAGCCAAATACATAAGAAATAATATACATTGTTGGAAAACATAATTTATTAACACAAACATAATAGAATTGAATTATAATTGAACTATGTTACAGAAACTTGGATTTATACTTCAAATATTAAATATATCAGTGTCCATTAACCTAACAAAAAAAAATTCTCACAAATACTTGTAAAATAGGCGGTGAATGCAGTCTCCAATGAATCCGCGGGCCGTGCATCTCGTCCTTTGAGGATCCATCTATTCTCTTCCCTTCTCTATTCTTGGGAAAGAGACCCACTCACCAAGAAACAAAATCTAAGAATTTTTAAAGTTGTTCATTACATTTTTGTGCATTGAAAAAAGATATAATATAATTTGTAGTTAAATGGATTCAAATGGGTTTATAATAATAATAATCTATTTTTAAGGTTATTGCCAAGTTACACTTACTTGGTATATGAGATTCCTTGTTTATGGGACAAGGGATCTCCTCAATCCAACTATTTCACTATAAAGTTTAAAAAAATATACATACCTGAGTATATACTTTATCATTAAACAGATTCAAACTAAGTTCATTAAACATATTCAAACAGTTTTTATACTTTGTTTTATACTTTGTCATTAAACTAGTTTTATACTTTGTCATTAAACGGATTCAAACAGGGTTCGCACTGGTGATTGTGAAGTTGATAATACCTGAAAAGGAAGAGCTCGAAACTCTGTTAGCTCTAGGGCTTTTATGATATACAGTCTGAGTGGGCTTAATGGTTAAGAACATATGTTTCCTCTTAAAAAATTACAGGTTTAAATCCAGAAAGAGTAGGATATGTATACCTTTGGTTTAAATCCAGAAAGAGTAGGATATGTATACCTTTATAAACCACCATATCTGCAACATTACAGATGGAAGAATGCCATGATTTTCTGCAAAAAAGATTTAAACATTAAATTAAATTTCTAGATGATCTGAATATACATCCTTACAACTATAAAAAAAAAAATCTCCGGAAGATGGCATTGTTCCAATATATTCGCAATATAACCTTAATCTTCAACCAAATATAACTTATAGGCGTATATAAAAAAACATATATTTCTCTGGGTTTTGCAATCAGCACACGAAAGACAGGGTCGATGGTTCTGTCTTGCAAGCGGTTCCACTTTGCAGATGAAACGTTGTCACAAGCCTGTTATGAAATGTTACTCGGTAAGGAAGGAGACGATGCTCATGTTACCTCGTAAGGAAGCACACGATGCTCAGGCACTAAGCAGACACGCATAAGGAAGGACACAATGCTCAGGAATTAAGAAAACACATCATCAGTTCATCGACATCTGGTACAACACGTGGTAAAAAACCACTGTAAAAAACCTAAAATAGATTAGTTAGAAAACCTAAATGTCCAGTAAAAAGTTACCTGGTAAGAGATAAAGTAAAAAAAATCCTAAATGTCTAGTAAAAACCTTGGGAGCAGGGGCATTAATAATTTGATTGGTCATTATTATGCTAATCACTCTAATCACTAGCAGGGGCATTAATAACTTGATTGGTCATTATTATGCTAATCACTCTAATCACCTTTTTTAATGACAAACTAACATGTTTTGTCATGCAAGGACTTTAATAATTGAAATCACAGCCCTTTATTTCTTGTAACGATCAAGAATATTCCAAGCATATGAAATCTTGTCCATTAAAAGTCCATATGTAATTAAAAGGCCATTAAATCTAGCCATTTCCAATAGGTGTACGCCTATAGCATAATTATCAAATCATTACTAATCATATGATCTATGACCATACCACATTTTACTATGCTACTATTATCAAATCATTACTAGTCATATGATCTATGGTCTCGATTTAACCTCAAATTACTCCCATTAGAGTTAATCCTTTCTCGACAATGTGATCACTCTGAACAACCTTCTCCAAAGGATGGTCAATATCTCTACTCGAAGCTCTTCCTTTTCGAGCTGATCAACAATCACGATTCAAGATCAGAGCTCATTTTCTCTTGGTAGATAAATGCCCGTCATTTCACCATGACCCTCTCCCATCAACAGCTATGATCTTTCCTTGGATTTCCTCCATCGGAGTGTCTCCCCATAATTTTCTCTGAATGCTACTCTGCGACGAACGGTCCATATCTCCTCTCCTCAGATCCGACGACCAAGTTTTTTGGGGGTGAGTGTGTATGGTTTCCTAGCCCCCTTTCTCATATGACCCTTAGTATTGGGCCACTCCTAGGGAGACACCTGTCACCCCAAAAACACGCTGGCAAGATACGTGGCACACCCGATGTCGCTGTCATTCCTTCACTACGCCACAATACTACTACACATGGCATCACTACTACTCAACAAGTGGACTTCCATGTGTACTTGATGTTACATGCACGTCACCATGGATTTGCTCGAAACTTCTCTACAGATACTAACACCTATTCTCACGGTATTGGTGGAATGACATCATCCACATCGACATGACATCACTTTCCTCTTGTCCTCGTCCCAAAGGACCTACCATGATCTACTATCAAAATTTCTTTCAGCTGGGTCTAATAGATGATCAATATTGCTCCTCAGAGTCTTGCCTTTAGAGTGTTTTCCTCCTAGTGGAACACATTACTCTGAACATCCCACTATGATGGACGATCATGATCACTTTGAATTCTTCCTCGATATATCAACGACTTAAGTTAATTTGGAGTCTTTTCATTGTCTAACGGTGGGGTACTCCATTAGATCCTCTACGATCAAGGGTTGAGGTATTTTCAACCTTTAGATCCAACGAACCAAGTTCAAAGAAGAGTTTTTAAGGCCCTTCTCTCCCAACTAAGGCCATG
Organism: Picea engelmannii; assembly: GCA_009831015.1. Taxonomy (NCBI): domain Eukaryota; kingdom Viridiplantae; phylum Streptophyta; class Pinopsida; order Pinales; family Pinaceae; genus Picea; species Picea engelmannii. The sequence goes on from ML781793.1 coordinate 145,981, forward strand.
TTGGGCCCATCGTCCAATCGAGTATTTTCATGTGTTAACTCAACGACATATAGATTTCCACACTATCATCCTTCATAAATGTGATGTCATCCCACTTTTAGAATCTTGTTCATGATGGGTCCTCATATATCCAACGTATGAGGTTTATTCCCAGATTCTTCCTAATGTACGATCTAGATTACCACTCAGAGTCCTCCCATCAGAGTCTTATTACTACGACCTACTCTGAACGTTAGAATTCAATGCCAACTTTTGGTACGAATCCAAGAGTTTGTATTTTTCCTAAACCGCTCTCCAATAGATCCAACGGTTGACAACAACCCTGATCCATGACAATCCTCATACTTGAGGATCCTCATCGATGGACGTGATATTTCGATCTGCCTTCAGGGAATTCAATGGTTGGAAAAGACCCCGATTCTTTGCATGCCCTGGAGTTCAAAGGACTCTGATCAACGGCCAAGTTTAACTTGATGTGCCGAGATAAACAGTTACAATTCCTTCTGAGAAAGACATGGGTTTTTGTAGCCTCGTCAATTCACTTCAGGACTTAGTGTCTCAAGGGTTTCACTACCCTATTCTTTAAGGCTTATCAAACCCCCTCAGAACTCTATAAATCCTCATTAATACGAAAGTCACAGTGTGATTCACTCAACTTACAATTCAATATGACTAGATAGTTACAACAACTCTTATTAAAATTAAAGAAAGTCAAAAAGAAAAATACGACATGCCTTCCTCACCATTCTATCATCAGTTAGAATCGAGGACTACTAGAGGAAATAGTATTATCACTACCACATAGATATACCTATGAAATTTCATACAATTATGTCTCATATAAGTATAAAGAGCTTGGAGGGAAATACACAACAAACCCATAAAATGAGCATTCATATTCAACATCGTTCTATACGCATTTCTGTACCATGAATTTAATTTAATACAAGTATACTAGAATTAAAAACTTATCTGATACATAATTTTCCAATACCGACTGATTGTGGGTGTCTACCTTTTCACCCAACCATAGGCTCTGCATGCTTCGTAACTGCGGTAGTAGGCCAACCCCGTGTTAGGCCATGATACCGCCATAAGGTTCTCTTTGCTTACCTTTCCTAGCTTGGGCCTCTTTGAGGTTTATTAGATACTTCTCTGACATCAAGCTCGTGACCTCTCAACTTAGGATGGGTTCTTGGGTTCTCAAACCAGTCCTGCAACCCATTTCTTCCTCTCCCGACTCCTCCCTTTTCTCCTGTGTTTCCTGCACATACCTTTCTGGGAAGGTTCTCAACCTGTTCCCATTTCTTATATTAGAAGGAACCTCTGGGTCAATATGACTATAGACTTGGTACTTTGTTGTACCTATGGCTGGAATCCCCTACTGTCCTAACCAAATTTCCCATGCATGTATTCATTGAGGATGGTTGGTTGATCAACCACTAGTCCTACCTCATTAACTGATTTGTCATGATGTCATGGCTAAGGGGAAATTATGAATATTTCTAAAATAATACATTATAAAAGTGGCTTGTTCCTTTAGCCAAATAAACCCTTCTCTCATTTCTCTAGTGGTATCATGGCTAATAGTCAAGGATTCACTCCATAGTCAGCTAGTTAGAATTTTCAATTAAGCAGATATATATTTACAATATTTACATGTCATGGAATGGAAATCACTGATTATGATTAATTACAAGCTGGGGGAAACAAGGATTTTACATTGTTCTCTTAGGAAGTGGTACTTGATGGGACTATGCTTCATCTTTTTCTGCATAATTTCTTTTGTTGTGTTTCTCCCCCTTAGATGATGCTTTCTCTTGTATTTTTTTGGACTATCTCCCCCTGTGGATATATTATAGTTTCTTGCTATAATTGTTGAGTCTTCTGAGCCTGTCACTCTCATGAATTGCACCTTTTTATATTTATTAAGAAGCTTCCAAATACTTGCTAGATGGTTCACTATCACAGTACTGTTAGCTATTCACAACTAATAGGATTAGCTTCCTTCAACATTTGCTCACAATCTACTACTAAAAAATGAATAATGTCCATCTACAACTTATCACATCTCCATGTGCTTTGAATATTCAAGTTGCTATGTGCTTGCATATCTTCTAAGGGATATTCCACTGTCACATCTATGTTTTTGAATTGGTAGTGCTTGAATGTCATCAAACCACCATCCAAATGTCCTTCAGAAACACTTTCATGAACATGGTCAATGCTAGTCACAATGTATAGAATATCTGTGTGGAGTTGTCGTTTATTTTGCACAGAAGATACCTCAACCATGCCAACTTTCAAAGTTACATACACCTCTCAAAAAGGATTTGGAAGAATGTGTATATCTGACGTCAAATTTCATTCCCAACTATAAAAAATCCTTTAAGGTATGAAGAAGGAATGTCCAGAATACTGAATGAAAATTATATGCATGTTGCACAGAATATAATTTCCTCCACTTGCACTTTTTTTGTCATCAACATTGCCTTCCTCAATGGTAAACAATTCTCAAACATGATACAAAAATACTCCTGAAGAAGTTTGGACAGTGTCACCAACAACGTAAGATAATCAGTCTCTGCCAATCCAGATAGTCTTTGTATCTAATATAAGCAGTAGTACATCTCCAACAACAATCAAACATGGTTGGGTTGGTCTCAACAAATCCAAGTTGATTTAACAAGAAATAGTCAAGTCAACAAGAAGACATCAGTTGGGTTTACATATCAACAACTTTAAGTATTCCCTCTCTAAGGAATCAATAAGTAGCAACAATAGTTCTTGTCAAAACTTCCAGTTGATGAAAAATCCAGTCAAAACTCTAGTCGTCTTTCATCTCGAGTTGATTCCTAGTCAACCACTTCCAAGGAAATCATCAGTAAGTAAGAGAAGCACAAAATCACTAGTCTTATTCATTATCAATACTTTCATTTTTATCACGTGGACACTTAGCAACAAAATAATAAAGGGAAACTTACCTTTGTATTTTCCACATCCCTTTTTGAATTTTCTCAGTAAATTTGCTTCCTCTGCTTCTAATTCACAACTGGAACAATCACTTGATTTGTGCTCTTTGTTCTTCAACTTCTTTGAGGCTTTGAAGTTGCTTCACTTTTTGATGGTTTTTCTTTTGCAATCCTCATTTCATGTGTAGTGAGGATCCCATGCAATTCATCCAGTGTTAATTGATCAAGATCCTTTATTTACTCAATAGCAGAAACTTTGGCATCAAATATTAACGGGATTGACCTCAACAACTTTTACACAATCATCGATTCTTCAATTGTTTCACCAAGTACTCTGATGGTGTTGACAATTTTGTCCACATAGAGGAGATAGGATGCAACATTTCCCACCTCTCATCTTCAGACTCTCGAACTGTCTTCTATGGGTTTGAAGCTCAGCCTTATTGACCTTGTCATCGACTTCATGGATGTTTTGAATGTTGTCTCAAATTTATTTCACTTATTTGAAATGCATTACTTTGAACAACTTTGATTCTAATAGTCCGCACAAGATAGCGTTCATGGATTTTGCATTATTTTCACTAGCCTTTTTCCCAATCACATATGTGGGTGGAGTTGTTGGGGTTGTATAACCAGTCACAACTTATTTCCAAATATCAAAACCAAGGGCCATTATATATGTTCGCATTGTTATACTCTAGAATGCATATTTTGTTCCTGTTATTACCAAAATTGTAGGTTGGGAAAAGCCTAACCCAATCCATGAGATGTCAATAATTGTGGGAGATTCTACCCACTGTCACCTTAGATAAACCCTCCCCTCACTTTAGTGAATGAGAAATCAAACACAAGGGGGGAATCTCGGGTGACTCTAGGGGGAAATGAGATGGAAAGTGAGGTTATGCAAGTGATACCCTATAGGTCAATGATAGAGATGATGGAAGGATTGAAAATGAGTATTGTAGAAGGACACACGATTGTCAAGTTATAGATACTTGCAAAAAAATGTTATCCCTGCCTGGAACAAGACAAATAATGAATATATAAGCCTTTAAACCAAGGGGAACAAGAAATAAACCTTTATGTCCCAAATTTGCAGCAGTTATAGAAATATATATCTGCAATATAAAATGAAAAAGACCGCAAATTTAACCATCCAAAATATAGTACAAGATATCATAAATAAAGCTAGCAAAGACTAGCCTAACTTCCAATGATTAAAGTGAGATTTTAATGGTGATTATGGTTGATTATTAAATGTTATTAACAATTTATTATCACATCCAAGTGTCTATAGCAAACAATTACTGCAACAGAAAAATCCAACCAGAGAAATTAACAAGTAATCCATAAAAAAGATAGACATTGAGCAGTAGAACAATAATAGACATTTGCATGTAAATTTCAACGGTTGGTAAGTGTACAACAAGTAAAAGAGAGAGTTTTCTTCATCCCTATTGGTTGTAGCTTTAATTTTATAGTAGTATCAAAATTATTGGTCTAAAGAGGATTCCCTTAGGGCATAAGCAAGCTTATAACACTAAGTAAAGATTCCAACTTGAACAAATTCAATATCTCGAAAAATCATGCATTCCAATGCAAGTATTTTATTTCTCCAATGCAATAAATAATTAGTGCCTTTCCAAATGGATTATTGAGTCCTCTTGTAATAGGTTATATCTACTATCTCCCTAGGGGTGTAAACCCTTTTCCTTCCTAGGGAAAGTAAAATCTAGAAAAGGTAAATCTAGGAGGGTGTAATCCCTTTTACTCCTCCTAGCAACCTTTGGAATAGCTTCTTTCTCAAACAAAAATGATAAAACTTGGTGGAGGGTGTATTTGCTTATACTCCTCCAAGTATCTAGCCAATAATAACGATGGAATAAGAAAGAAAACTAACAATATGCAGATTTTTCTTATAGATTCCAAAAAATGCCAAGACAAACCCTAGTTACAAAGTATTTTTTATCACCAAAGCAACAAAAAGAACCTCCAAGAGATAGCGCACCACTCCACTCCACAATACAAGAGATAAACCATAACACAAGAGAGAGAGAAGATGGATTTTCCCAATAGGGGCACAAATTTCAGCCAAGATTCCTCTCCAAGATGGGAGAATTATGATGATCAATGAAATAGAAATGATCCTTATTTATACAAATCCTCTAAAAAGTGTTTGTCCACTTAAGTTAGGGTAAACCACAAAATAAGGGAGACATTTCCCTTTATTTTTCCCCTTTACAATATTAAATTCAAATTTAACTTAAAAATTGCACATAAGAAACCATAAAGATTGTCAGGAAATGAGAAACACTTCCACACAAAACCTAGCGGAAGAGAAGAATAATTTAATCAAGAACGTAAATGACAAAGAAATCACACAATACATAGATATTTTACCCTGGAAACCCAAACCGGGAAAAACAACATTCCTTGAGTGTTCTGCTCTCTTGTTGTCTTATTTAATCTGAATAAAAGGTTACATGTCTAACCTTGGTCCACACCTAACACACAATCGGCATCATACCCTCTTCCCTGCACAAGAACAACCCTTTATCCAATCTAGCTTGCATATGCATGACCAATAACCTACATCTAAAGATTTCTCTAAGTATCGACTATCCTATGATTCATTCATTTTCATTACCCTTTATAGCCTTACAACACACCTCTTTATAGGCTTTAAAACAAGCAAAACCCTAAAGACTTAGCACCCAAAAATGGTTACATATCCATGCATATCATTGGCTAAAAATCCCACAAATCTCAGGATTTTGTTATAGTCAACTCCAAGTCGGATTACCAGTCAACTACCAATTGACCTTCATTCGGTCTTCAGTCGATCACCACATGCCTACCTCTTCAACTTGTTGTTGATGCATTTAACTTTTTGAACCACTTCGACCTTCGACTTCCACTTTACCCAGTTGACTAACCTCAACCTTCAAATTTCTATTGATCTACCTCGACTCTCGACCTGCTGTCGACCCACCTTGACTTCAACCGATAGTTGATTCACCTTGACTAGGATTTCACTGCAAATAATATAACAACCCAACATTCTCCACCTTGTTGTCTTCTTTGCTAAAATAAGAGATTCCTTAAATTTCATTCACAGACCCAAGGAAGCGATGCCCATTGCCTCTCTACACCAAGAGAACTTCACAACACTCACAAACTTAGTCAACGAGTCTGTTATGTTTTCCAACGTGTCTACTTTCTCTAGTAGCACCCTGTTTCTTTCCACCATGTCTCTTAAGAAATGGTATTGTAAATCAATGTGCTTAGTCTTCAAATGATAAGCAAGGTTCTTTGCCAAAAATATTACACTTTGACTGTCTAAATTATTTTCATATCTCTCTGGTCAAACCCGATTCTTGAACACAACCTTTGCAGCCATACCACTTCTTTGCTTCAATGAGTGGTCATTGTGTATTCAATTTCTATTATTGACAAGGATATGAACACCTGTCGCTTACTCATCCAACTTATTGCTCCATCGAACATCTTGAAGACATATCCATTGGTTGAGCTCCGTCGATCTAGATCTCTAGCCCAGTTGGAATCGAAAAAGACATGTACATTTAATTTACCATTGTCATCTCCTGGTTTTCCTTGGTAGCATATAGCATAATATTTCAAGCCACACAAATACATGAATACTCTCTTGATAGTTGTCTAGTGCTCCTTTCCATGTGTCGACATGTACCTTCTCAACACTCCCATTGCATGGGAAATGTCTGGTCAAGTGTATACCATCGCATACATTAGAATACCAAAAATGCTTTCATAGGGAACACGTGACATGTACTCTATTTCTTCCTATGTCTTTGGACACTATTCAACAGTTATCCTTGCTCCCATAGGAATTGATACCTTCACTGGTTTGCAATCTTGCATGTTGAACCGTTTCAGAACTATTTCAATATACTTCGTCTAATTTAACTAGATATTTATAGAAGCTCGATCTCTCTTAATCTCCATTCCCAGAATGAAGTTAGCTACACCGAGATCCTTCATTTTGAACTTGGAGGATAACTTATTCTTCACCTTCTTTATTCTATCCATGTTGTTTCCAATCAACAACATGTCATGAACATACAAAGGTACATTTATGAAACGCCCACCTTCTTCCTTGGAATATATGAAATGATCAACTAAAAATTCCAAAATAAGGATGTATGTGTCAAACTTATGGTACCACATCCTTGGCGATTTCTTTAGATTGTAAAGGGATCTTTTTAGTTTGCACACCAACTCTTGCTTTCCCTTTACTACAAATCCTTCAGGATGTTTCACATGGATTTCCCCTTCCAATTCCCCATGTAGGAATGTTTTTGTCACACCCATCTGTTCTATTTCTATATCGAATGTTGTAGCCAGAGACATTATTACTCTAATGTAAGTTAGTTTTTAAATAAGGGAAAAAATCTCACTGAAGTCGACTCCCTCGACTTGGGAATAACCTTTCGCTACTAGTAGAGATTTGAACTTCTCGACTTTTCTTGCGACATTTATCTTCTTGAATATCCGTTTTCTACTGATGAGCTTTATTCCACTAGGTAACTTGACTAAATACCATGTCTCATTCTTGTGCAAGGATTCGATCTCTTCAACCATGGTGTCCTTCTAGAGTTTACTCTCTGCCGATTCGAATGCCTCACCAAACGAATTGGGCTCATCATTGATGGCAGTTAGAATGAATGAGGAACAACAGTTAGGAGGACTATACCTTTCGAATGGTTTTCTTACTCTTTCTAACCTCCTTATCACCAAAGTATGTTGTTCTAGCTCTTCCTTAGATTCAATTGACTCATCTGAATCATCTTCTTCGTTCCTTAGTTCAAACTGCACCATCTCAGGATTATTCTTGGTCTGAACAACTTCCCGAGGCTCAGACTTACCTTCGATTTCTCTGAAGACCACATCTCAATTGTACACTATTCTCCTTGATGTAGGATCCCAAATCTTATATCCTTTCACTCCTTCTTTATATATAATGAAAATACATTTGATTGAATTTTTGTCCAGCTTTCTCCTCTTTTCCTTGGGAACATGCACAAATGCATCACAACCAAATAATTTGAGATGTGAAACCGAAGGATTCTTACTTGACCATACCTCATGTGGAGTTGTGTCGACTAGAGTTGATGAAGGAGACATATTCACCATATATATTGCAGTGTCAACTGCCTCTGCCCATAATTCTTGTGTGATTCCAGCACCACTAAGCATGCTCCTTGCCTTATCCATCAACGTTCTATTCAGTCTTTCGACAACTCCATTTGTTGCGGGGTATATGGTGTGGTATTTTGGCATGATATGCCACAATACTTGTAGAACTGATCAAATTATTTTCCACATAATTCACCACCATTGTCAGTTCTCAACACCTTAATTTCTTATATGTTTGGTTTTCTACAAAAGATATAAACTCTTTAAATTTCTCGAAAAAATCTGATTTCTTCGTTAGGAAATATATCCATGTCTTCCTATAAAATTCATCTATGAAGGAGACATAATACAAGGATCCACCAAGTGAAGGAACTGTAACCGGTCCAAACACATCACTATGACCCAGTTCTAGAATCCCATTTTCCCTTGTTGCTCTAGATGGGAACATCACCCGACTTTGTTTTCCATATATGCAATGTTCAAACAATTCAACCTATAAACCACATTAAGGAAAACCTTCAACGATACCTTTTATATGCATAGCTTGAATTCCTTTTTTCTCTAATGTGTCCCATCCTCTTGTGCCATATCCTGGTCGAGTCGATTTTATCATGTCTTGTTGAGTTGGCTTGTACCGAATCAGCCCCACTTGGGTCTAGTTGAGTCGACTTTAGTAGAAATGATGTTGTTGCATCCAGTCGAGTCGACATTCCCTAACAACTTACATAGGGTTCCAATCCAAACTCCTTTAATTAATACCATCACACCTCTGACCATATTTCATGAATCCTTATGAAACATAGTGTACACTCCAACATCACTCATCTTACTGACAGATATCGTATTTCTTTCCAAACCTGAAATGTGTAGCACACCTAAAAGGGTTCTTTTCCTCCCATCCTGCAGTATCAATCGAATTTTTTCTCCTCACAATAATAGGAAAATAACATAATAGTCTTATACACTTCTCCTCCTCAGTGATTTTAATATCCACAGATGATATCTAGCTTAAATTTGTGTTAAATTCATTTAAATGCTCAGTCATCGAACTACCATCATTCATTCTTAGAAGATACAATTTATTTATGAGAAACAACTTATTTACCATAGATTTTGACTGCTATAATATTCCTATATTATCCCATAGTTTCTTGGTTGAATCTTCACCTGAGACATTCAACGGTATTGAATCTGCAAGACAAAGACGAATCGTACTTCATGCTCTTCTTTCGAGTTTCTCCCATTCTTATGTCAACATGCCTGTCGACTGGGTACCTGGAAAAACCATTGTCCATTATTCTCGATCTACAAGAAGACCTTCCATTTTAATCTTCCAAAGCTCAAAATTATGGCCATTGAATTTTTCTATCTCTATTCTTGAACTGCTTGCCATTCTTTACCACGATCTTTAACACAATTTATGACTTACAACTCTTACTTTACCTAGGGTTTAGTTCTCAGATTCAAGATTAGTAAATCAAGATTTGATACACACATCAAATCATAACAAAAATCTAATACCACTTGTCAGGAAACGAGAAACACTTCCACACTAAACCTAGCAGAAGAGAAGAAGAATTTAATCAAGAACGTAAATGAGAAAGCAATCTCACAGTACAGAGATATTTTACCATGGAAACCCAAACCAAGAAAACCAACATTCCTTGAGCATTCTTCTCTCTTGTTGTCTTATTTAATATAAATAAAAGGTTACATGTCTAACCTTGGTCCACACCTAAGACACAATTGTCATCATGCCCTCTTTCCTGTGCAAGAACAACCATGTAGCCTGTAATGTCCCCAAGCCCGAGCCTTGTTGTAAATCATGTCTATGAAGTATAAAGCTTGTTTATGAAATGTAGTTCAAGTTTATAAGGCTAGTGAGCCAAGTTTTATAAGCTAGTGGGATTATGTGTTATTAGGCCAGGGAGCCTAAGTGCTGAAGGCTAGGAGCGTAATTTTTGTACATGTAATTATGCACAGTATTAATACAAAACATCTCTACGTGTAGACCAACCACGATGAATGAGTTATGGGGGACTAAGAATCCACAAATACTCAGTAAGGGAGAGGGGGCTGAGAGGTTGGAAGAGGGCCTAAGTTGCAGGGGCTTAAACCCTTGAGAATAATATTAAATTCTTATTCTAAAATGATGTGTGAAACGTGTTTTCTAGATCCCAAATCGCTGGAAGGGGGAACGTGTGCCCAAAAATGCACACCAGCTGATGGAGTGCATGCAACCTCATGGGCGACATGTGTCGGCCCAGGCACATGCAGTTAAAACCTAAGAAGAAATTTGTGTTGGGGGTTCGTTTGGAATTCATCCATCCATCACCTGAGTCGGGATTATGTTCTCCATCCTTCGTCGGAACTGGCGGGTGTCCATAAGTGACCTCTGTCTGGTGTTCATACTCAAATCCATCACCTGAACCGTCTAAGCCTCTATGTGGGATCTCTGTGTACCCTTACGCATTCCCGAAACTAGAACCAAGAAGTCGTCCCGTGTTGTCGGTTGAGAAAACCAAAGTGTCCCGTAATTGCTGAGCCTTGTTATGTTGTTTGTGCCTGTCTATTGTCATATTTGGGTGGCCATGACTATGTTTCCATTTGACTAATGTGGCCATGCAGTGATTGACTGTGTGTGTCTTGTTGGCTAGTTTATGATCATGTTGAACTTCGTGGTTGCCCGACTGTGTGGGAAACCGAGTGGAAGAAACAAGTTGTTTGTCTTGAGTATACAACACTCTCTCCAAGTGAGAGAGGTGGTTGAGGTTGAAGGGACAGGTTGCCTAGCCTGTGAGCGACCCTCTCCAGGTGAGAGAGTGTGCGGAGGAAGGAGAGAGCTCCTGGAAGGAGCCCTGTAGCTGCCACAAAGCTTGGAGATTTTCGGTCCAGTCTGTTGCTAAAGTCCAAGGAAAGGGAGGTTAGTAGCTGAAGGACTGTCTAGGTGACAATGAAGGTGTATACTCCTGGGGTGGGATAGGCATGTGGGGAAGGAGAGTCTGTGAGCAGTGGGAATAAGTGGCTCCTAGGAGAGAATCCTCCTTCTTTTACTGTGTATTCTTCCTGTAAACCTTACATAGCCTAGGATCCCTTACTCGATGGAGCTTAGTCCCAGCTCGGGGGTGACCTACTACTGAGAGTGATGAGTAGTGTGGTCTAAGGCTGGGAGGTTCGTCGAAGGTCTGCATGCAGTTGGTGGTGTGTGACAGTTTCAAAGATAAGTGTCACTATGTTTTGTAATTATGTAACTAAATTAAATTGCATACCTGTGATTCTTGCAATGTTATCATGTATTCCACTATAATCATGAGTTACTGTTATTTCCATTAATTTGGAACTACTAGCAGTAATTCTGTGTTTAATTGTAATTAAGCATTTAAAATTCATTAGAATGCATAATATGTTACTGAAGTGTTTTCCGCGTAGTAGTTTTTTCTCAGCCGTGGGGGTTGATGGATGGGGAAGTTACAGTATGGTATCAGAGCATACTTTCAACACTGAGCTTGACTAGGTTGGTTAAATGGTCTTTGGACCCAAGGTATCGAGTGAAATTGAGTTTGGAAGAACCAATTTCAGACCCTAAAATGTCTCTAAATGCCAAGAAGTTACTTGGATGTGTTAAGAAGCTCAGGAGAAGTAGTGGTATATTAAACTATAGCCGACATGGTATTTGACCACAGAGAGAGATAGTTCAACGTACGAAGTGTTGGACTCGTTGGATCTGATCGGGAGGAAAGGAGATCCCTTACGACTGTCAGGTCCAGAGAAGGTGTCGGAAGGATATCCGAGAATCCTTGCGGGAGTTTAGTAGTTAGGAGTTGGGATTTGGAGAGGGAAGCGAGGGTGAGAACCTTCGAAACCAAAATGCCAAAACCCAAAACCTTGGAATCCCGAAAAGATCTACACCATAGATCTGGGAAAAGATCTTGACCGTTGGATCAAGGAGAGAATAAATCAAGATTTCGTGATTTCAGATTTGGAAAAGTGAGTTGTGCTGATGCACAAACCCCGAAACCCAAATTCCCGAAGTTCTGAAAATTTTGAAGACAGAAATACCCCGATGGATTTCAGTCGTTGGAGGAGGGGTAAATGTGGACCATTGATCCACCTGATTTCACGAATTTAGTAAATCAGAACTCTGGGAGATAGTTGTGTGTGCCTTAAACTCTTCGAAGGATAAAGGCATGAGTAGCACCTAGTCACGACCCTTGGTCACATGGGTAGGGACTAAGAAAGAGGGAGCTATCACCTGAAAGTTGTAGAGTCGAGCAAAGCCCGAAAAATTTCGTGAAATCAAAACTTTTTTCTTAATTTGGATTGGTTTTGATTGTGTGGATTTTTTTTGTTGAGGAGAGACGGCCTAACAAAATTCAAGTTGTTCACACATTGTTATTGTAGAAGTTTGACAAGTACCAGAATCAGTTAGAATTAACACTGAGTGCAAAGAAATGGAAGAGGTGTGGATTGCCTCCGGTTCAAAGAACGAAAGAGAAGGAACGTACGTCCACTTGGGAGTCGAAGGAGCGAACTCCAATGGACATGGAAAAGAGATGGATAAGGAAGGACATATAATGAAAATCATTGAAAGATTACAGAAGGATGCCCAGGCTTGCCGAACTGATAGCATAAGGCTCAAGAAAACTCAGGATAAACAGGGTGAACTCAACTTGAAGTTGTTGCAGAGCCTCAATAGAATCGAAAATAAATTGGAAAAAGAGGGTGACACAAGCAAAACAGGGAGTCACATGACCCCTAAGAGGAAACTAAGATCGAGGAGTGTTAGCAGACATCATCGTCGCTCCCAAAGCATTCTAGTAAAGAAACACACAGTAATTCAAGCTCATCCCCTACTAGAAAGCACAGGAGATCTGGAATGGATGAATTGAAGGGGGAAATGAACAAGATCAAGCCTCCAACGTTTGATGGAGAGCATAAGAAGGAGGAAGATGCTGAAACTTGGTTACTTGGTATGAGGAAATACTTCCAACTGCAGAATTATTCCTCTCATGCAGAGGGCAGGATTTCCATGTATCAACTAAAGGGAAAGGCATCCATGTGGTGGGATCAACTTGTGTAGGTGAAACACATCAGAGAAAAAGACATCACATGGAAAGAATTCAAGAGGTATTTCGAGAGGAAATACTTAACTAAAAGATATTATGACAGAAAGATGAAAGAGTTCTTTGAACTCAAGCTGGACAACATGATCATTGATGAGTATGAACGAAATTTTTTGGAACTACTGAAGTATGTTCCGTTCATCAAAGTTGAATCTGTCAAGATTCAGAGGTACCTGAGTGGATTAGTGCCTTCTATTGGGGATAATATTTAGTACAATGACCCAAAGACTATGGAAGAAATGATAAGGAGAGCGAAGTGCTTATTTGAACAACTAAGAGAGAAGCCTACCTTTTGGAAGGCTTGGGATGACCAGAAAAAGTTCAAGAAAGAACAGAGGTAGAAGGGAAATAAACCACCCTTTTTCAGAAACAGTCCTCAGGGAAAACCATCTTTTAGAGAGCCCAGGAAGGCTAAAGCGGGTGGGAAAATGTCAAGGCCACCACCTATGGAATGTTGGGACTGTAAAGGAAACCATAGGTATAGAGATTGCCCCCACTGAAATGATAAAGCGAGGACTATCCACAATGTGCATCAAGATGAAAAAGTGGAGGACATGGGTAGTAGAATACCAAGGATCTACGTAGCCCTGGACAACAAACATGCTGAATATCAGTCTCACATGATTGAAGTGGAAGGTATGATCGAAAACCAACCAATTACTATTTTAGTTGATTCAGGGGCTAGCCATAGTTATATAGACCCTAGAGTGGTAGAAAGTTTGCATTTGATAAAAATAAAACATGAAAATTCTTGGTTAGTGCAGCTAGCTACAAGAACCAAGAGGAAAGTCATGGATTTAGTCAAGTCCTGTCCTATGGGCATGAATGGACTGAGCACGAAGGCTGAATTGAACATTCTGCCATTAGGCTCTTATGACTGTCTAATTGGGATGGATTGGTTGGACCAAAACCATGCCATCTTCGACTTTCAGAGAAAGGCATTCACTTTCTTATATGAAGAAGGGAATCAGAGAGCAGTCCAAGGAATTCCCAGAGTCGTAGCTATCAGGGAAATCTCAGCAATGCAGCTGAAGAAGTGTTTCAGGAAAGGTTGTCAATTATTTGTAGCCCATGTGGAGGAAACAACTAAGGATAAGGTATCAAGTATTGAGGATCATGTGGTACTTAAAGAGTTCGAAGATGTGTTCCAGGAAGTACCTGGACTACCTCTAAAAAGGGATATCGATTTCTCTGTGAACTTGATGCCTGGAGCAACTCTAGTGTTGAAGGCTTCGTACATAATGAGTACGCCAGAACTAAAAGAGTTTCAATTGCAGCTTGAAGATCTTCTAAAGAAGGGGTATATACGCCCAAGCATGTCGCCTTGGGGTTCCTCGGTCCTGTTCGTAAAGAAGAAGGATGGAATGCTAAGATTGTGCATCGATTTTAGTCAGTTGAACAAAGTAACGGTGAAGAACAAGTATCCCCTGCCAAGGATTGATGATCTCTTCGATCAGTTGGAGGACGCAAAGATCTTTTCGAAAATAGATCTAATATCAGGATATCACCAGGTAAGAATTAAGGACGAAGACATCAGCAAGACCACCTTTAGAACAAGGTATGGTCATTACGAGTTCACAATGGTGCTGTTTGGACTTTCAAATGCACTCGATGTTTTTATGTGCTTGATGAATGGAGTATTCAGGGACTATCTAGACCAGTTTGTCATCGTCTTCCTGGATGAAATTATAGTGTATTCCAAGATAGAGGAAGAACACGAACAACATCTGAGGATGGTGTTGCAGGTGCTAAGAGAGCACAAACTATATGCCAAGCTGAGGAAGTGCTCGTTTTATCAGGAGCATATCCATTACTTGGGACATATTATATCAAAGGATGGGATAGCAATAGACCCTGAGAAGATTGAGGCCATTAGAGAATGGTCAGCGCCAAGGAATGTAACAGAAGTTATATCCTTCATGGGATTGGCTGGTTATTACAGAAGGTTCATCGCAGGGTTTTCCAAGATAGCTCACCCTATCACTTCCTTGCAAAGAAAAAGGAAGCAGTTTTAGTGGACAGAGGGATGTGAGAAAAGTTTCCAGCGATTGAAGCAACTGTTAACCAGTGCTCCAATATTGAGGATTGCATATCCAAACGTAGATTTCATGGTATGCACTAATGCATGCAAAGAAGGACTGGGAGGGGTCCTCAGTCAGAATAGATTCATAATCTATTATGAATCTAGGAAATTAAAAGATCATGAGAAGAACTATGCAACCCATGACTTGGAGTTGGCAGCCATAGTTCATGCTCTAAAGAAATGGAGGAATTACCTCATGGGAAGGAGGGTCAAGCTCAGAACAGACCATAACAATCTGAAATATTTGTTTGATCAACCAACCTTAAATGCTAGACAAAGTAGGTGGCTAGAATTTCTGTGTGAGTACGACTTTGATATCAAGCATATCAAAGGAAAGGAGAGTAAAGTGGCCAATGCACTTAGCAAGAGGGTGCATGAACTACATGCTACAACCATTAGCATGTATCAGTCTGATATTAAAAGTAGAATTCTGGAAGCTGCAAATGCAGATCTACAATACAGGGAATTGGTAGCAAAGCTACAACAAGGTAAGATGCCACAGAATTTGGATATTTATAAATTGGAAATAGATGGAATACTGCTATACAAGAACATAATTTTTGTACCCAATGTCTAGGGCTTGAAACATATGATTTTGCAGGAGATGGATAATGTGCCTTATGCAGGGCACCCTGGATATCAGAAAACAGTAGCAGTGGTCAAGAGCCATTACTTTTGGCTAGGTATGAAGAGAGAGATCACTGAACACATTGCTAGATGTATGGAGTGACAGAAAGTTAAAGCTGAGCATAGGCACCCAACAGGGTTGCTGCAACCTTTACCCATTCCTGAATGGAAGTGGGAAATGGTGACAATGGATTTTATTACAGGATTGCCCAGAACAGGCAAGTTGCATGATTCGATCATGGTGGTGGTGGAAAAGATTACAAAAGCTGTCCATTTTATTCCACTGAAAACAAATTACAAGGAAATAGATGTTGTTGATATTTTCATGAAGGAAGAGGCATGATTGCATGGAATTCCCAAAACGATTATGTCCGACAAAGACCCGAAATTCACCTCGAATTTCTGGAAATGATTTTTCAAAGGATTCAAAATGAATCTAAACTTTAGTACAAATTATCATCCTGAGTCTGATGGACAGACAAAGAGGGTGACCAGAGTGATAGAAGACATACTGAGAATGTATGTGATGGACAAACCATCAAAATGGGGAGACTACTTACACTTGGTAGAATTCACCTACAACAATGGGTATCAGGCATCATTGAAGATGAGCCCATTTGAAGCGATTTATGGCAGAAAGTGCAATACTCCAGTGAGCTGGGATAATCTAGCTGATAGGATAGTAGTCGGGCTAGAGTTGCTCAAGGATATAGAGGACCAAATGATAAAAATTAAACAGAATTTGAAAGCTGCCTGAGACAGGCAGAAAAGTTATGATGATAAGAACAGAACCCATAGAGAGTTTAAAGTGGGTGATCATGTTTTTCTGAAAGTAAAAGCCAATAGGAGTCCCCTGAAGTTGGGAAACTATGCCAAGTTGGCAACCAGATTTTGTGGGCCATTTGAAATCCTAGAGAGGATTGGGCTGGTTGCATATATGCTTGCATTACCTACATCCATGATTGTACATAATGTGTTTCATGTTTCATTTCTTAAGAAATATACACCTGATGCTAATCATGTTATCGATTGGAATGTGATTCAGGTGGAACAAGAAGGTGTCTTGCAAGTGCATCCTATGCGCATATTGGACAAGAAAAGAAAGCAACTCCGGAATCGAGCTATAGAGCTTGTAAAGGTCCAGTGGACTTGGTATGGTCCTGAGGACGCAACATGGGATCATGAAGATGTTATGCGGGCAGAGTATTTGCATCGTTTTGAAAATTTTGAAAATCTTGCAGATGCAGTGTAAAGTTGCACTGAGGACAGTGAAAAAATAAGGGGAGGGGATTGTAATGTCTCCAAGGCTGAGCCCTATTGTAAATCATATCTATGAATTATAACACTTGTTTATGAATTGTATTTCAATTTTATAAGGCTGGTGAGCCAAGTTTTATAAGCTAGTGGGATTATGTGTTATTAGGCCAGGGTGCCTAAGTGTTGAAGGCCAGGAGCCTGATTTTTGTACATGTAATTATGCACAGTATTAATACAAAACATATCTACGTGTGGAACAACCACGATGAATGAGTGATGGGGGACTAAGTGTAGAAATTTCGATACAAATTAATGTATTCTTGCGATTCTCCCGATCTAACAATTACCGCAACTTGTTAAATACAGAATCGCTTCTACTATTATTGTGGAAGCAATTTAAACCACGATCATACCACAATGCACAAAGTGAAATATCAATAACACATAACACAATAAGTTTTACCGGGAAAGCGTAAAGCTAAAAACCCCACTATCATATATTATGAATCATGAAACAATCTCATACAAAGCTCTAATCCAAGAGCTCTCAGTAC
>ML781793.1:168649-183637 GCA_009831015.1 Picea engelmannii
TACAAAGCTCTAATCCAAGAGCTCTCAGTACAATACAATCGTCTCACACTGTCATACACAAATTAGCAAATACATGCACCAATTTCCGTGACCAGACAGCCTGCCTCCTCTGCACAAACTCTGCAATCCGAATTCTCACAATGAATCGAATGAATCATTTGCACATGCTCATAAGCATATCCACTGCATGTGTGAACAAATCACAACTGATAGCCAACTATCCCTTTCACCTGTTATCTCAACTGGTGTCCATTGGAATGACATGCATGTATTTAACCGTGGCAAGTCTTTAGTTGCATGCGAGTTTAACTGATTGTGAATTAATGAATAGTTAATTCACTGAACTTGCACTAATACAACTAAGCTTAACTCACTTAACTACACTTACAATTCTGTTACAATTCCAAATCACTCAGTTATGAATGAGATAATAGATTAATATTTATTGTCTAATTTAATTAAGGGAAAACTAAATTAGACACATGTTTCTTGTTGACTTTTCAACACTAAGCATCCACAAAGCCTAGGTAAGGGAGAGGGGGCTGAGAGGTTAGAAGAGGGGCTAAGATGAGGGGGCTTAAACCCTTGAGAATATTATTAAATTATTATTCTAAAATGATGTGTGAAATGTGTTTCTGGATCCCAAATCACTGGAAGGGAGAACGTGTGCCCAAAAATGCACACCAGCTGATGGAGCCAATGCAACCTCAAGGGTGACATGTGTCAGCCTAGGCGCATGCAGTTAAAACCTAAGAAGAAATCTCTATTGGGGGTTCATCCAACATTCATCCATCCATCACCTGAGTTGGGAGTCCATTCTCCATCCTCTGTCGGAACTGGCAGGTGTCCATGAACGACCTCTGTTCAGTGTTCGTACTCAGATCCATCACATGAACCATCTAAGCCTCTGTGTTGGATCTCTGTGTACCCTTACACATTCCTGAAACCAGAACCAGGAAGTTGTCCTGTGTTGTTGGTTGAGAAAACCAAAGTGTCTCGTAATTGATGAGCCTTGTTATGTTGTTTGCGCCTGTTTGTCATCATCTTTGGGTGGCCATGTCTATGTTTCCAGTTGACTGTTGTGGTCATGCAGTGCTTGACTGCGTATGGCTTGTTGGCCAATGTATGATCATTTTGAACTTCGTGGTTGCCCGACTATGTGGGAAACCGAGTTGAAGAAACAAATTGTTTGTCCTATGTATACAACACTCTCTCCAGGTGAGAGAGGTGGTTGAGGTTGAAAGGACAAGTTGCCTAGCCTGTGAGTGATCCTCTCCAGGTGAGAGAGTGCACGGAGGAAGGAGAGAGCTCTTGAAAGGAGCCCTGTAGCTTTCATAGAGCTGGAAGATTTCCAGTCCGGTCTATTGTTGAAGCCCAATGCAAGGGAGGTTAGCAGCCAAAGGACTGTCTAGGTGACAACGAAGGTGTATACTCCTGGGGTGGGACAGGCATGTGGGGAAGGAGAGTCTGTGAGAAGTGGGCATAAGTGGCTCCTGGGAGAAAATCCTCCTTCTTTTACTGTGTATTCTTCCTGTAAACCTTACCTAGCCTAGGATCCCTTACTCAGTGGAGTTTAGTCCCAGCTCGGGGGTGACCTACTGCTGAGAGTGATGATCAGTGTGATCTAAGGCTGGGAGGTTCATGGATGGTTTGCATGCAGTTGGTGGTGTGTGACAATTTCAAACATAAGTGTCACTATGTTTTGTAATTTTGTAACTAAATTAAATTGCATACTCGTGATTCTTGCAATGTTATCATGTATTCTGCTGTAATCATGAGTTACTGTTATTTCCATTAATTCAGAAATACTAGCAGTAATTCTGTGTTTAATTATAATTAAGCATTTAAAATTCATTAGAATGCATAATATGTTATTGAACTGTTTTCCGAGTAGTAGCGTTTGCCCGGTCATGGGGGTTGATGGTCGGGGATGTTACATAGCCAGTCCAAATTACATCTGCATGACCAATAACCTACATCTAAATATTTCTCTAAAGACTGGCTAT
This sequence comes from Picea engelmannii, assembly GCA_009831015.1. Classification (NCBI taxonomy): domain Eukaryota; kingdom Viridiplantae; phylum Streptophyta; class Pinopsida; order Pinales; family Pinaceae; genus Picea; species Picea engelmannii. The sequence goes on from ML781793.1 coordinate 170,656, forward strand.
CCTATAATTCATTCATTTTCATTAGCCTTTACGACCTTACAACACATCTCTTTATAGGATTTACAACAAGAAAAACCCTAAATACTTAGCACCCAAAAATGGTTACAGATCCATGTAGATCATTGGCTACAAATATCGCAAATCTCAGGATTATGTTACAGTCGACTCCAAGTCGGATTACCAGTTGACTACCAACCATCCTTCATTGGGTCTTCAGTCATTCTCCACATGCCATCCTGTCGACCTCTTGTTGGTTGACCTCTTCGACTTGCTCAATGTCTTCACTCTGTCGAACCACCTCGACCTTTGACTTCTACTTTACTCGGCCTATTAGCACTGAAAGTTACACTTTGACTACTAAAGTGCAAGCTTACTACCCATCAATAGGTTTATGAGATAAGTCTTAAAATGTGGTGTCAAATGGATAAAACTCAGTTCAACAATGTCAAAACATAGGAAATTGTAGATGAAATGCATTAGCAAAAGAGGTCTTGTTTAACTTAGGTCAGGGTTTTGAGGATTAGTGTGGATAGAAGGAAGACTTAGTAAGAAAAATGAAGTGAGTCTACCACTAGCATCAAGATTTACAAGTAGACAAAGGAGAGAAAATATTAAGATACAATTTCTTCTTAAATCCAAGCTAAAAAAACTCTAAGAAAGTTATAACAACACCACAATCAAACATCCATTGTAATACAACTACAAAATATCATTTGAATCATTCAATGACAGTAAAAATTCAGAGTGAGAGAGAGATAATATGGCAAGAGAGAAAACTGACTTCCATTAAACAAAATTTCATCAAGTATGATACATCAAACCAGAGTAGACTCTGTTACATTAAAATCACCAAAAAAGTCTTTTACATAAACCATTCGAACCTACAAAATGTCTTCTAATGCTGATTTTATAGCCTAGATAGGGAAAAATAGCAAACAATGCGAGTTCATCCTCTAACATAGGATTATTTCATCTTAAACTGAGGTAATTACACTTGTACAAACTGGAAATAACAAACTGCTACAAAAAAGGCTAATGTTGGCAACTATCTTAACACCCTAATATTGCATAATGAGGTGTCCTTTGAGCGCATTCCTTTTGTTGCCAGGTATCCTCAAGCTTTAAACTAACCTTCAACAATTGTACCATGCTCCCCTAGACATCTAGTGATCATTGATCATATTGAAACCATCAAAATAGGAGTTTGCAACAAATCCCGTAGCACTCACTGTATCAGCCAGTTCGCAGCGAAGTTTGCAGCGTTTGACTTTATGAACTAGTTCACAGTGCAAGGTGCTGCGAACTGTCCTGTAGCTACCCAATTAGTCTAGTTTGAGCCCAAAACACCCAAAAACTTTCCCGAGAGTTAGGTATGCCTATAGAAGCCTCATAATGTGGTGTATGAGTGAAAAAATCAATTATAGGCATTATACTTCTCCAAAATATTCAAAAATGCAAGGATAAGCACTTCCAAAACTAAGATTCTTTAAGACATTTCACTTCACTTCCTGAGTCTAGTACTCCTTTTGGTGGAATCTTGGGCCAACACATTCAAATTTCTCTTGGATGACTCTTCCTTGAAAGGCTGCAATTCCATCTTTAACCCCCTGATCTGACCTTGGTAGGCTAAATTCTATTTATATAGGATTTTAAGTTGCATGTGGAGAGGTCTAAATATCTTAGCAATGAACTTGGCTTGTACAAGATTCTCATGATACATATCCATAAGGTCTCTTAACTTGTTATTTCCAACTAACTCTTCCCTTTTCAATTTAGCAATTTCATCTCTAGCTTCTCTAAGCTATCTGATCATCCTTTTAAAAGTAGTTTTCTTTGGAGGGGTGGTTATATCTATCACCTCAATGTGTTTTTCAATAGCCACAGTTTTACCTTTTCTCTTGATGGGAGATTCCACTACATTCTTTTTTTCAATACTTTATTTCTTTGTTGATGACCTGGTGAAAGGCCTCCTAACTTTAGTTTCAACCACAACAGATGGTGATGAGAAAAGTAACCTCCTTCCCTTTGTGCTTGTGGCTCTCCCTGATGGAATTTCTGCTAATTCTGGAGCTGGTTGGGGTGAAAGTTCCCTTTGTGGAGAGTGATAAAATCCTCCTTCTCCTTCTTGTTTATTAGGAGCCTCATCATTTTTATCAATGTATTTTCTCTTCCTCTTCCTACTTGTCTCTGTGTGAAAAGTGTTATCAGCTTGAAGAGGACTCTATACTTTGGATTGTGGAGTAGGAGAAACATTCAATTGCAAATGTGCAGAGGCAATGAACTTCTCCCAGTCAATGATTTTCTTCTTCAAATCCTCCATTAGAAGCATTTTAATCATCCCTGAGTGAAAAACACTTGTATCAACTACCTTGGACTTATCTTGGACCGTGTCAGCCATTTTTCCAATGTTTCTAAACAAATAGAAAGGAATATTCATGAGTTCTTTTCCTATGAAGTGCAACAAAAGTCTAATGTGGTACTGATAAATCATACTGAACCTGCCCTCACAGGTGAAATATCTTTGGATCACCCTTAACATCTTATCAAATCCTTTAACCATGTGGCTCCTAGGCACTCCCTTTGATAGGTTATCTCCCTGACATTCTGGTTTAAGGAATTCTTTAGAGAAGGATGCATTTAGATTCATGGACTTAAACTATCTTTCACCAGTATTTGGTATCTAAATAATTGCTGCTATGGTTTCTTTAGATACCTCAAGTTCAAGAGTCCCCACCTTAGTTTTTGTTCCATCAAAATTCAAGGAAAATTCTCTAGCTACTTCAGGGTGCCCCCTCTGCATCTTCTGATAGACATTGAAACATATCACTCTTTGGAAGACCTCCCTGATCAAAGGTTCAACAATAAACAACTACATGTCATAGGGTTCAGTCCTCACTATGCCCCCACCCTTGTGAGCCTTCTTCTGTTGTGGAGTATCCATTAATGTTATAGGAAGAAAACTAAAACATCAACTAGAGTGATGCAAGAGGAAAAACAGAAAGACAGAGGTCTTAGGATTTGGATGGATAATATTTTTCAAAGATGGTTTTTGTCTAAGGTTTTATTCTTCTTCAATGTATTTGGCCTCCAGGCTTATGAAAGGACAATTTATAGTCAGGAAATGAAGGAAGACTACACAGGAAAATGGATATGCAAGGAGAAAGTTGTTGCAAAAAGATTTTGTTTAACACTTCACCATCATTTTGCAAAACTCATTTAACTTTATCAACAAAAGACCCCCTTTTTGAAATTTCCAAAGTAGGTAGACTTGAATAAGAAAGGAAATCTTGATGATAACCAGTTGATGAAAGTTATGAGGTAGGTGAATAAAAATGTTGATTTGTTGCACGGGGTTTGTAGCACCAAAATAGGGGATTCACAATAGAATTCGCAGCATAAGCAACAAAATCCAAATAAGGGATAGGCAAGGTGGCCTGACAACAAGGTTTACTTAGTATTTAGTAAAATAGGCTGAGAGTGTTAGAGAAATATTTGCCTCACCCTATGAAATCTTGTAGAGAGGGCCTTATTCCATTTCCCTATGTAGACTTATCTTCCCTATTAATAAAATCCATAGGCAAAAACACAATTTTTCCACTTGTACTCACCGTGCACACTATACAACAAGTGTATACGCAGGCTACTCCACTACAGGCCACGTACATCGAGATTTGTGCCAGAAAATAAAAATTAAATGTCAAGTTTCCATGTCACGACAGGAGATCTCTAATCCTTGGCCTTCCATATACTATAAATGTTTCAACTTGGCCCTTTAGTTCCATTTTGAAGGCTATAAATGGGCCAATTCTGAGCTATGGAAAAGGAGAAAGAATTCAACTTTGAGAGAAAATTTACTCTGGAGAAATTATTACTTCATATTGAGTCTACATCCCTTTGTCTTTTAAGTCTAAACATAGTGTTCAGCCCCCAAGCTCTTCCCTTATTGATGGAGAACCTCATTGTCTCCCTTCTATGAGCTTGCCTTTGGTGGAGGATTGAAGTGGTGGAGGCCCAACTGGAAGGAACTTGGTTTCTCGGTTCCGAACCATGCCAACACGGAAGTCTATAATATTTTCACTTCTGCTGATCATTTATTAATAGAAATACTCTCTTCCCGTCCAATTGATATCTTGCAAATATATGAGTTATTATCCATGGGCATGTTTGTTTTGTATATTAATGGATTATGCTATCTAATGTGCTAACCTTTTATATTATCACTATATGCTTGCTCTGCTTATTTGTTGATAACTTGTTGCAGGTATAAAGGTTTGGGTTGAAGTGCTCAATGATGGACATCATCAAACATCTGGACAAGGTAGGTCCCTTTCTTATCTCGCTTGCACATTGGTTTATATAACATGTTGTTGGGATATATTTGATTTTTGTAGTCATATCCATCCGTTGTGGTCTACCCTAGCCATAGAGATATTTTCCTCATAACAGAGAGCTCTACAACTGGATGAGAATTGTGACAACAGAGGTAAGATGGAGAGTTGGCTGTGTGGACCATCAGTTCGCAGTGCCTAGGAGAAGCAATGATAGAAAACAACCTTTATTTTCCTTCAACAGAGCTTAAAATGATCGTAGAGTACCTAGAGGCAGATGCTTCAAAATCGATATGCTTGATCTTGGACGAATCCACCTGTAGTTGGTCTAACCCCCAACTTACTTTCGGAAAGCAGTTTGCATCAATTTTCATAGAACCTGTCTGAAAACGCCAGTTTTTGCAACACCAAGCTAGGAGCAATTTGAAATCTTGGAAAAACAGTTAGAAAAGGTTTAAATGATGAAATCCCATATTATTTCCTTAAAAACACGAGTGTTGAAAACAAGGAGATCGACTGACAATGAATCATAATTGAAATTATGGCGATGAGAGAAAAGTGTACTTGAGATGCACTGTGAAATGTCTGATGAGATGAAAACATACAAAAAGAACCTGATTTGACCTTCTAACGGGTAGAGGGAGAAAGTGGAGGGGTTTTAGTACATCGTGGAAGTGGTGACATGTCAGGGTGCTGGTGGAGGCATAAAGACAATGGCTTGTCTAACTTTTTCATAAATATGAAGATATAAACCAAGGGTTTGGGCCAACATTAACACTAATGTTATTTGTGATAAAACTTGAAAGACTATAAGGAAGAGGACAAAAGTAAAAAATAAACAACACTAAATATAAAAAATCGAAAAACCTAAGGCTGAATTGACCCAATGAATTCCATGTGATAACACGGTTGACTAACCTTGACCTTCAAATTGTTTTTGATCTACCTTGACTCTCGACTTTCTATCGATCCACCTTGACTTTGATCATCAATCGATTCATCTCGACTAGGATTTCACTGCAAAGAATATAAAAACCCAACAAATATGACATCAACCCTCTCTAGGGTGATGTTTTGGCACTTCTAGCAAGTCGTTGGGGCTGAAGGAGATAGTACTAGGCCTCCAAAGGCCATGTGTCCTCAATACAAGGTCTCCTCCTGTTTGCAAGGGATTTTCCCATCAAAATTTCCAAGTGTCCATCATCACCACTAAAACCCTAGCCCTAGGGTGACATCAAGCCCTCCAAATGTGACATTTTGACCTCCAAAGGTAAAACGTTGGGCTTGTAGGGGCTAGGTGAGGTCATCCAAGGTGTATCTCAATACTCCAAAGGTTGTCATCATTGTTCAATATGTGGGTCATTGTATCCACACTATGGGATTCATGCCCCAAGGAAGCCCAAGCTAGGCTTGTTCCTCCAAAACTGTCCACCAAGCAAGGTCCTACAAAGACAATGAATACGCCCTTCAAGTATCTCAATTCAAATGTATCATGATGAGTAAATCAAATCAATAAAAGAGTCACCTAAGCAAGTGCATAAAAAATCACCTCATCAAATTAAACAAGTTCTCAAATACCCTATGCAAATTACCAAGTAGGTATGGGAGGGTTGACAAAGGGGCCTTATTGGGTGAATCATTCCCTAAGTCAAGGAGTGTTTTCTAGGTGGACCCACTTCTAAGCCATGTATATATGATGAAGCGGATGGGAGAAAGAATTTTGGGCATGGGTTTCATGACATACAAGGGATCATAGCGTCTCATTTATGAGTACCTTTGTAGAGGGTGTGCTACACCTTCATTTTCAATGCATCCTTTTTCCAAGCCCATTTGATGACATTAATTAATTAAGGTCCAGAAAAACTAGGTACTCTCTATGGGGTAACATATAGCTTGGGGGGAAGTACCACAGTGTCAATTGAAGGGAGATGGACATAGAGTTCCATGGGGGTAAATTCCATCTTGTAACGCACTTGTGTAGATCCCTCCACAAGTGAGAAATTTATATATGTGTGTTTTCTTTTGTAGGTCTTTGAATTTTAGGAGGAATGTTTCATTGTTAGGAATACCTCTTTGGGTGAGAATATGGAAGGTTATGATTTGGATTTTATTATTTTCCAGCTACATTCCCTCTAGGCCTTCAACACCTTCTTCCCATGAAATGAGGAACAATCCCTTCTTGGGTTATTACACCCAAAAATCACAAAAGATAAGAAGGCAGGGAGATGGAGTGTGGAAAGTGGTAAGTATGATTAGGAATACACGATGACTTATCAAGGGGACATCCTAATAGAAAAACCATCCCTAGGGGTGACCACTTACTAGGGCACAATGTCAACCAACTAGGTGAAACATGCCAGAGAACATAACTTCCAAGAATACATTACATAATCAAAAGTATCTCTAAATGCAACATACTCAAATGCCTCAAATATTGAAATGACAGTCACCATAATACATGGCTTGTATGTCATGGAACAAGATCCATTACCTTCCGGAAGCAATTTGGTGTGGTGGATACCATCATGATGAATCTGAGATATGTGGTGGTGAGGCGGGCCTCTGTTTGTGCAAGTGGACACTGTCAACCATCTATCTCTCGGTACTCCATGTCTGTAACCTGAGGGCCTCAAGACATAATCTCCTTAGTTATCCCTTGGAAATGGGGATAACATCTAGCTCCTACTTGGGGACATTTACTCGCCATAGAGTGCATGAGAACCTCAACATCTTCTGGTTTGACATGTGCCTACACTATAACATAAAATCATAAAAAATAGGGTGGCTATACTCACCCTTTGTCCATATAATCAAAATCAAAATTTCAAAATTGACAAGTAATCTAGATTTTTTTTTTCTATTTTTCATATATATGATGAAAGAGAAACATGTAAATCAATAATGCAAGTAGAGAAAAATGAAAATCAAAGATGAAATGAAACTAATATACTATGAAAAATAAAGATGCAAAATGAAAGAAAGAAATATGACCTACATACATACATGGGGCCTTGAAGATTAGGTCCTGAAATGTCAGGTGAAGTTGTACAAATAGTGCAACCAACTGATCATATAATCAAGGTATCTCCCCCTATGCTTAGTCATGTAGTACAAAAAAGATAAGTCAAGCATAAAATAGTCATAATCATAAGTAAGAATGTAATTAATCATAGAAAGAAACTCATGGAGATGGGTGGGAGGGAAAAAATCCTGCTGGAGGGAATGGCCACAAGCCTGATCAATCCATCTCTGAATCGGTCTACCACGTATAGACGACAACTCGTCTTCATATTATCTTAGAAAATTACTGTTCCCTGATGGTTGAAAAAAGATAAGAGATCCCAAGAAAACCTTATGATTCCCCAGAGAAGAGGAAACAATATAAGAGACAACCTCATGTCCTAAGAAGGACTCTTTTCCCACATCCAAAACATGTTTCTTCTTCATCTGTAAATCCTTCTAAAGCACCCAAAGATGAAAAGAATATTGCACTGTTGTATAGGTCTTTGAATGGTCTGGAATGGCCACATACTAGCATCCATCTAAATCCGGGGGTGAAGGTGGCTAAAGTTTTTCATAGAACAAATCTATATCCCCAAAATGATATGCATCACAACTCCCAAATGATGGATGAATATCACCCTGAGTATGTTTTGACAACTCATCCTCGAATGGACAGAACAAATCTGTAAATATATAATCATCAGGATACCAAACATACAAATCATATACACATGGAGACCAATCTTCTAAAGATGAAAACTCAAACTCTTTTGCTTGAGAGCTACCTTCAATGTTTTAAATATGATATCCATAAAAAATGATTCAACCCACACCCCATCCACGTCTCCCAACATGTATGAAATCATCAATATGTTGATCAACCACATTAGAAGGGTCTTCCACAAGTCATATGTGTCACTTATGATGATCATTTCTTCATATTTATGTGTAGGAGGAAAGTGAGGCATGATAACTTCACCTTCATCAAGCGGGATAATGGACATTGATGTCGCATATGGGTCTTCATCATTGAGATATTCTTGCCATATTTCTTCATATATATGTTCTTCTTCTGCAATGGGTGGATGATACTCTTCTTTGGTTTTCCATTCCTCATCTATTGTCTTGTCATCCACCAGAAAACCTTATTTACAAAGAGCGTCTTTGAGCTCTTAGAAAGTATCTTGCAAATTCTGAGTAGTTGGCCAGCAATGACTGAGAAATTATTCAATGAACTTTGTAGAAGATGGGATACTTTTCAGATCACATGAGTGTGCAAGCCAACTCCTTTGACTCGATTCCAAAGATGACACAAAAATTTTCATCAAAACATCTTCATGGAGCACATTTAAGCTTGAAGCATACTTCATATAATTCACGACATGGGTGACTGTTAGAGCTAGATCACCATCAAATTTAGGGAAACCTACCCTTCACTCCATAGAGCAATGATTTGGATATCCAGGGATATTTTGAACATAAATAGAAGGATACACCTTATGGAACTCCCATGGTAATTCTCATGACGCTATGGTTCCATTACTTAGGTTATTACCTCAATGGAGTCACCAGATGAACTTTATGAAAAGCTCATCAAAAATAGAAAAGGGAACTTCCCTCAAATAGAGTTTCCAGACAATCTTACAGGAAAAGGATTTGGGATTAAATCTTTCCAAAGTGTCGTTAGAGCATGAAAGAGGATTCAAAATCCTCCTTGACAACAACATCGAAATGTTATCATGCAAACTGTAGGTTGGGAAAATCTTGACCCAATCCATGAGATGGCGATAACTATGAGAGAGTATACCGAGTGTCACCTTAGATAAACCCCCCCTCACTTTAGTGAAGGAAAAATCCAACAAATGGGGGGAATCTCGGGTGACCCTAGGGGGAAATGATATGGAAAGCGAGGTTATGGAAGTAAAACCCCTATAGGTCAATGATAGAGATGATAGAAGGCTTGAAAATGAGTCTTGTAGAAGGACACATGGTTGTCAAGTGATAGATACCTACAAAACAATGTTAGCCCTTCCCAGAAAAAGACAAATAATGGATATATAAGCCTTTAAACCAATGGGAACAAGAAATAAACCTTTCTATCCCAAATTTTCAGAATTTATAGAAATATATATTAGAAGCACAAAATTACAATGGCTGCAAATTTAATCATCCAAAATCTAGTACAAAATATCATAAATAAAGCTAGCAAAGAATAGTCTAACTTCCAATTATTAAACTGAGATTTTGATGGTGATTATGGATGTTTATTAGATGTTATCAACAATTTATTATGACAGCCAAGTTGTTGTATCAAATAATTACTAAAATAGAAAAATTCAACCACAAAAATTAACAAGTAATCTGTAAAAAAGATAGACAATGAGTAGTAGAACAAAAATAGACATTTGCAAGTAAATTTCAGTAGTTGGTAAGTGTACAACAAGTACAAGAGAGATATTTCTGCAGCCCTAATGGCTGTAGCTTTAAGTTTATAAAAGAATAAAAATTATTGGCCTAAATAGGACGCCCTTAGGGCATAAGAAATCTTATAACACTAAGTAAAGATTCCAACTTGAACAAATTCAATATCTCAAAAAATCATGCATTCCAATGTAAGTATTTTATTTCTCCAATGCAATAAATGATTAGTTCCTTTTCAAATGGGTTATGTATTTCTCTTGTAATAGGTTATATCTATTTTCTCCCTAGGGGTGTAAACCCTTTTATTCCTAAGGGCAAGTAAAATCTAAAAAATGTAAATCTAGGAGGGTGTAATCCCGTTTACTCCTCCTGACAACCTTTGCAATAGATTCTTTCACAAAAAACATTGATAACACTTAGTGGAGGGTGTATTCCCTTATACTCCTCCAAGGATATAGCCACTAAAAACCATGGAACAAGAAAGAAAACTAACAATATGAAGATTTTTCTTACCAATTCCAAAAACATGTCAAGACAAACCCTAGTTGCAAAGTATTTTTCATCACCAAAGAAAGAGAAAGAACCTCCAAGAGATAGTGCACCACTCCACTCCACAATACAAGATATAAACCATAGCACAAGAGAGACAAGATTAATTTTCCCAATAGGGGCACAAATTTCAGCCAAGAATCCTCTCCAAGATTGGAGAGTTATGATGATAAATGAAATAGAAATGGTCCTTATTTATATAAATCCTATCAAAAGTGTTTTTCCATCTAAGTTAGGGTTAACCAAAAAATAAGGGAGACATTTCCATTTATTTTTCCCCTTTACAATATTAATTTCAAATTTAACTTAAAAATTGCACACAAGAAACCCTAAATATGACGTCAACCCTCTATGGGGTGACGTTTTGACACTTCTAGCAAGTCGTTGGGGCTGAAGGAGATAGTGCTAGGCCTCCAAAGGCCATGTGTCCTCAAGCCAAGCTATCCTCCTTACTGCAAGGGATTTTCCCATCAAAAGTACCATGTGTCCATCATCACCACTAAAACCCTAGCCCTAGGGTGATATCAAACCCTCCAAATGTGACGTTTTGACCTCCAAAGGCAAAACATTGGGCTTGTAGGGGCTAGGTGAGGTCATCCAAGGTGTATCAAAAGGCTCCAAAGGATGTCATCATCATCTAATGTGTAGGTATTTGTATCCACCTTGTGGGATTCATGCCCTAAGGAAGCCCAAGCTAGGCGTGTTCCTCCAAAACTATCCACCAAGAAAGGTCCTGCAAAGATAATGAATATGCCCTCCAACGATATCAATTCAAACATATCATGATGAGTAAATAAAATGAATAAAATATGCACCTAATAATGTGCATCAAAAACCACCTCATCAAATTAAAAAAGTGCTCAAAGACCCTATGCAACTTGCCAAGTTTAGGTATGGGAGGGTTCACAAAGTGACCTATTGGGTGAATCATTCTCTAAGTCAAGGAGTGTTTTCGAGGTGTACCCACTTCTAATCCATGTGGAGAAGATTAAGTGGATTGGAGAAATACTTTTGGGCATGGGTTTCATGACATACAAGGGATCATATTGTCTCATTTATGGGTTCCTTTGTAGAGGGTGTGTTGCACCTTCGTTTTCAATGCATCCTTTTTCCAAACCCATTTAATGCCATTAATTAATTAAGGTCCAGAACAACTGAGTATTCCCTATGGGGTAACATACAGCTTGGGGGGAAGTATGATGCAGCTGCACCCACAGGTACGCCCACTCACAGGATCTTCACTTCCTTCTCGGCCCAAAGAACTCCACAGTTCTTCTATTTCCTTATCGGGAAATCCACACCCATAGAACTATCGCTCGATCCCCTTCCTTTTCTTGTCTGGGAATCGGACTTCATGACTTCGCGATGTCAAAGGTCAATCACTGGGCTCTCGAATCCCCAAGACCCGATGGCCAGTCAACGCTGACTTCTCCCTTACTCTGTCGGAACTTCTCTTACCACGATTTCGCTACTCACGATATCGAACACTTTGGTCTACCGACTCCCGATACCCGATGTGCCGATTACCTGACACGCGTGCGAGTTAACCTTTCAATGTCCTGTCACCTCTATCAGGATTTTGGGGTTCGCGGGATTGTGAATACTAATGACAATGATCTCCGGACTTTACTTTTCCCGAACTCTGATGTGTGCCACATATCCTCCACTCACCGATTCTTGTAGACCCACTGTCCTTTCCCCGTCGGGATATCGTGTTTCGCGATTCTAAACCATAAGAGTATCCTGTCCTCGAGACTCCCGATACTCCGAACCCCGACCTCTTTGGATCTTCTGACACGTATCCCAAATGATGGACAGTTCTAGGCTCGTCAGGATATCGCGGATCGCGACATCGCAGTTCTTGTTACAATAATTTGGAGCTTCTACTCACGAAACTCCGATTTACGATATGTGCTTGAATCCAACGGCCCTCGTGGTCCTAATCAACGGTTCCACCCCTCGTGAGCTTAAACCTTTGGGAATACACCATGGTATCTCCCCTGCACCTCTCCAATATCTAACGACTCGCGGGATGTCGTGAATTCTCCTCGGAGAATACCGATTGTCTATTCCTTCTAGATGAATTCTACGAAAGGATCAAGTACTTCCTTCACGAAGACTTTTTCACCTGTACACAAACTTACAGCGCCAGCGTGAATACTTCAACCACAACTTATCCTCATTGTTCTCCCACAAACTCAAAGGCCTATTGTTATCACTGAAATTTCGTCCGCACAGAGCGACAAGAACTCCACATCATCAACACAGAAAAACAGTCATTCACGGCACAAGGATTAACTCCACAGCACAACAAAAGGGCCAAAACTATACAAAATTGGCTAAAAAATTCAAAAGCGCATCGCGCCCATGGAAAACAAGCGCATGCGCNCCATACCTTCGTACACAGGGCGCATATGCGCGGCTGTGGGGTGCAAAACCCGCGCGCCTGCCAAACGGCGCATTTATGAAGCTGGTCGGCCTCCCAACCACCAATGGATCGGCTCCCAAGTCGATTTGACATCAAATCCGAGCTCAATTTGCGTGGGGAGGCTGGTCAAAGACCTAAATGTGCCCTAAAGGGCCTCTTTTCACATTCAAAAGGGGTTGCATAATAGCTCAAAGCTTGACTATAAAAAGCCATGAATGACCATCATTTCTTCAAGGAATTCTTTGTATTGTTA
>ML781793.1:204416-216498 GCA_009831015.1 Picea engelmannii
TTTTCCTTTCTTAAGTCAACTTAAAAATATAACTTTTAACTTCTTGACTTTCCCCCCTTCAGTGTGAGACTATGACCTAGTGGGGGTGCCCAGGCCACTGAGTCTCCTCATCACCTCTCTAAGAGGTGGGGGACATTACATATAGTAAGAATCTTCCACTGTTCAGATGGTTACCATTCTCATCTCATCCTGGATATCATATCTCAGGCCATTCATATACCTGGCGACTTTCTCATCATCGCTCTCCCGATGACCTGCCCTGATGTTCAGTCGATAGAATTCCTCAGTGTATTCTTTCACTGTCATCAGCTTCTATCTCAGGTTTTGCATCCTCCTAAACAAATTAATTTGATAGTCCTTGGGGATGAATTTCACTTTCATCTTCACGATCATCATGTCCCAGCTCTTGATCTTCTGCTTTCCCTTGTAGCATCTGTCAACTTGTAGTTCATCCCACCACAATGTTGCATGTCACTTCAAGCGCGTGACATCATGCTTGACTTTCTTGTATTCTTCGACATCTTCGTAGTCAAAGTAGGTGTCCAGAGCTCTAATCCAATCTAGTAGCTCCTCTGCATCCAAGTTTCCCTCATAAACTAGAATGTTCATTTTTGCTTTTGCACCCATCCTGGCAATGGATTTGATTAGACGTTCATTTGAGGCGTCTTCGGCCGCTACTTCCTCCTCTCATTTAGCCTCGATTTCACTATCGAAATCACTCAGATCCCCTGCACTAGCTGTGCGTCTTTGCGCTGTCTCCATGTCCTCAAGTCTTGCTTGGAGATCATGCATTTGTCTCTCCATCTCTGGATTTGTTACCTGCCTGCCTCTTCTTTGCACCTCCCTATCCTCTGGATCAGGTGATTGCCTTTCTCTCCTCAGCGGCATGGAAAATTCTCTTCTTCTCTGCTACAGAAAGCAAAGAGCAATATGTCTTAGCTCTAATACCACTCTTGACGCAGCTGCACCCGCAGGTACGCTCGCTCACAGGATCTTCACTTCCTTCTTGGCCCGAAGAACTCCATAGTTCTTCTATTTCCCTATCAGGAAATCCACACCCACAGAACTATCGCTCGATCCCCTTTCTTTTCTTGTCTGGGAATCGAACTTCGCGACTTCGTGATGTCAAAGGTCGATCACTGGGCTCTCGAATCCTCGAGATCCGATGGCCAGTCAACGCTGACTTCTCCCTTACTCTGTCAGAACTTCTCTTATCGTGATTTCGCTACTCGTGATATCGAACACTTTGGTCTACCGACTCCCGATACCCAATGTGTCAATTACCCGACACGTGTGCGAGTTGACCTTTCAACGTCCTGTCACCTCTATCGAGATTTTGAGGTTCATGGAATCGCGAATCCTAATGACAATGATCTCGAGACTTTACTTTTCCCAAACTCCGATGTGTGCCACCTGTCCTCCACTTACCGATTCTTGTAGACCCACTGTCCTTTCCCCATCGAGATATCACGTTTCGCGATTCTAAACCACAAGAGTATCATGTCCTTGAGACTTCCAATATTCTAACATCGCAGTTCTTGTTACAATAATTTGGAGCTTCTACTCACAAAACTCCGATTTATGATATGTGCTTGAATCCAACGACCCTCGTGGTCCTAATCAACAATTCCACCCCTCGTGAGCTTAAACCTGTAGGAATACACCACGGTATCTCCCCTGCACCTCTCCAAGATCTAACGACTCACGGGATGTCGTGAATTCTCCTCGGAGAATACCGACCGTCTATTCCTTCTAGATGAATTCTATGAAAGGATCAAGTACTTCCTTCACGAAGACTTGTTCACCTGCGTGCAAACTTACAGCGCCAGCTTGAATACTTCAACCACAACTTATCCTTGCTATTCTCCCACAAACTCAAAGGCCTATCCTTCTTAAGCCTTGCTATGACTCTGAGCCCTAGAAAAGACTCCTTGCGCGCACTCCTTGCGCAACCCTTCAACACGTCCAAGTGATGAAGTCACTCAACTTTGCATACACCTGCAGCAACAGTCTTACAACTCTCACTCTGGTTCACAACCCTGAACTTCACCTGGCCTGCGCACCCCTTGCACGACTCCTGTGCCCAATTTCACCTTCTGGGATGAATGCGAACAAAATTTATCTCTATCTGAACCCTCTGTCAACGCCCTCCTTGCGGACAATTCGACTGCACTCCTTGCAGGAATCCTCTAGCTCAAATAGAGAAACAATTGAAACTCATTCCTTCACCCTTTCAGACTTCAATTCAACCATGAAATCACATACATAGCATATAAAAGCAAATGCATAACAGGAAATAAACATTCACGAGCCTAACATCAATACACAGGGAACAGACACATAACCATGGATTTGAATCAATATTCTTCTATTAATTCAAATATCAGTACATGGATGTTCTTTACACAGTTCTCTGCTTGCTCTTCCTCCTGCTTATGAATAATATTACAATGTACAATGAGGGTGTCTAGATTTCGTTTCCCTCTTCCTATCTAGAACTGTCTAATCTAAGAATTCAATTCTACCTACTTGCATTAACTAGATTAAATGCCTCCTATCTACTAAGGACAAGAGTTATCCGCTCAAAGTCCATTACAATATACAAAGGCGCTCCTTCATAAATGGCTTCATTTAAGATTGCGCAACAACTTCAAGGGAAATTTCAAAAACTTGCGTTGGACGTCTTCCAGCTGTCCTTTGTCTTCTGCGCTGGCTCGCTTGTCTCAGGAGATGCTCCTACATCAAAGTACCACAATATCACTTGAAGGGAGAGGTAAATAGAGTTCAATGGGGGTAAATTCCATCTTGTAACACACTTGTGTAGATCCCTCAACAAGTGGGACATTTATATAAATGTGTTTTCTTTTGCAGTTCTTTGAATTTTTGGGAGAAACATTTCATTGTTCTCAAGAACTCTTTGATTGATCATTTGGAAGGTTGTGATTCAAATTTTATCTTTTTCTAGCTACATTCCCTCTGGGCCTTTAGCCACTTCTTCCCATGAAATGAGGGGCAATCTCTTCTTAGGTTAGCACACCCAAAAATCTCAAAAGATAAGGAGGAAAGGGGATGAAGTGTGTAAATTGGTAGGTATGATCATGAGTGGCATGATGACTTGTCAAGGGGACCTCCCAGTAGCAAATCCATCCCTAGGGGTGACCAATTAGTGGGGTGCAATGTCAACCACCAAGGTAAAATAAGGGAAAGAGAATAACTTCCAAGTAGACGTTACATAATCAAAAGCATATTTAAATGAAAAATACTCAAATGCATCAAATATTGAAATGAAACTTGCCATAATACATGGCTTGTACCTCATGGAGCAATATCCAATGCCTTCCGAAAGCAATCTGGTGTGGCGAACACCATCATGATGAATCTGAGATATGTGGTGGTGAGGCAGGCCTCTGTCTGTGCAAGTGGACACTGTCATCCATTTGTCTCTCGGTACTCCATGTCTTCAAATTGAGGGCCTCGAGACATCGTCTCCTTAGTTATCCTTGGGAAATTGGGATAACAGTTCCATCAAACAATGCAGCCCCTTTTTTAGACAAAACTTCTTGACCGACGATGTGTAGTCCCTAGATCTACCTTCTAGTGGTTAGACTGTTTCCAAAGGAACCTATTCTGATACCAATTGTTGAGCACACACTTATACTGAGAGGGGTGGGGTGAATCAGTATAAGGACATATTTATTTTATTTTTCCAAATCTATTTTCTAGAATGCTAGATCTGATCTTCGCCAATATTTAATTGTTGCTCCTTGAATGATGTTCAATCATCACTCCTTGAATGATATTCAATAGTCACTCCTCAAATGGTATGCATAAAAATATTACATTTTCACCTACACACATTTTTTATCATAACCTTCTTCTTTATTTATAATTTTCATAAGCTTTACTTGAAAAGTCGTGTTCTTTTAAAAAGTCACAACTTTTATTAAATAATAATTAATTACCCCCCTTTCTTTATTTTTAATTCCCTTTTTACCATACCATAGGTAAAATACCACCATGATTTGCACATACCATGTGCACTTTCACTATTACCTTTTTTAATCCATTTTATTTTTAACATTCATAAACCATAATGAACAAAATGAAGTAATCACATAAACACAACAACCAAAATACACAATGTCTAATGTGGAAACCCTTTTAGGAGAAAACCACAAAAACTTATTTTTATTAATTTGTAGGCACCGACTTACTAGAGACATCAATCTACACCACTATTTATATGCACCAACCTACAACAGACACTGATACCCTTTGTTGTTTGTAGGCACCGACCTACAGGAGACAACAATCCCCTTTGTTATTTTTAGGAACTGATCTATAGGAGACATCAATCCCCTCTATCATTTGTAGGCACCAACCTACAAGAGACATTGATCCCCTCTATTGTTTGTAGGTACCGAACTACAAGAGAAACCTATCCCATTTGCTACTTCTGTCTTCACAAAATATTCTCTATTCTCTTTACTTCTTCCTTGTCTAGATCTGCTTTGTGCTTTCTACTTCTGCTTTCACTCTTCCTTCACCAAATATTCTTGCTTCTTCTTCAACTTCTTCCTCAGATCTTCCATTGTTCTCGATTCTTTTTCTTTCACTCTTTAACATTCACTCTTCATAGTTTTCTTTCTTTTTATTTCACTTCTTCTGCATTGTGATCGCGTCTTCTTATTTCTCTCTACCTTAGATCTGTACTCACTCCTTTTTCTTTTTCCAGATCTATTTTCTAGAATGCTAGATCTGATCTTCGCCAATATTTAATTGTCACTCCTTGACTAATGTTCAATCATCACTCCTTGAATGATTTTCAATCGTCACTCCTCAAATGGTATGCATAAGAATATTACATTTTCACCCACACACACATTTTTTCTCATAACCCTCTTCTTTATTTATACTTTTCCATAAGCTTTACTTGAAAAGTCATGTTCTTTTGAAAAGTAACGACTTTTATTAAATAATAATTAATTTTCTCCCTTTCTTTATTTTTAATTCGATTTTTACCACATCATGGGTAAAATAACACCATGGTTTGTAAATCCATGTGCACATACCATTGGCACTTTCACTTTTACCCCTTTTAATCCATTTTCATGTTTACTTCACTTTTACATAAACTCCAGTCAAATTAACTTTTCCAGTTTTGTATTTATTAAATTCACATTTATATTGGATCACTTACTAAAATTTTACATCAATGACAATATTTTATTCAACAAGAAAAACAATTAATCACATAAAACCAAAATTTACCTTGGAAGCCATTGATTTGGAAAACCAACACTCACCATATATATGTTTATTGACTTTATCTGAGTTGGCCAAACACCAAGCTGCTTGAGGCATCTTATAATGGAATTCTACAAGCCTTTAATATGGTTCATCACATCAAATCACTATGGGAAAATACCATGGGCCCATAAACCACCAATAGTAAACCCATAATTAATCATATCAAGGTTATCTTATCTACTATATAATCGAGTCAAGATTAACCAAACACATTACCCATGAGATAGGCTAGAGAACTAACAAATTGAACTTTTTCCTCTCATGATCCGTGGATGCTAAAAATGAGGAATAATAGGATCATTGGATACTATATAGGATCCTTGACAAAGCTTCATTTTCCTTTCCTTCTTATTTAACTCGTTCATTTGAACAAGTGGCTCTATCTTATTTTCATATCAAGTTTCCATATGGGTTTCGAGTGAAAATTTTGAAGGTTTGTCACTTACAGTCAGATCTTGAATTATAGGCATAGGGGAAGAAGTGAAAACCACCATTGGATTAGTTGTTATTTTAGGTTTCAATTATTCTAAGAAAGTGTCAAACTCCTCTATCAGATCTTCTTGCAAGAGTGTGCCTAACTCACTACATGCATCTCCTAGGGAAAAATTAATTATTTTCTTTGCTTGATCCTATATTTTCCCTTTCTTGGGCTCTAGGTATCATGTATCCATGGCCTTAGGCTCACTTTATCCTTCACTCACTTTCCTTTTACTTCCAATTTCCAATCACTCAACTAAAACTTTGATTTCCAAGGTAGCAATCGATTCAACTACTTGTTCAAATCTACTTGACATATGTCCTGCTTTTTCTTTGTTTCACTCATAATCAATAGTGTTGGAAACCATACTAGTGGACATTGTGTGTTTGGCTTCATTTACATCTCTATTATTTAATCTATATTGCACCACTTGAATCTACCTCAAGTATTGTACCTCTTCCCACATATCTTTGTTATCCATAATTTCAACCTCAATATTATTTTGATGAATCCAGGTCGAATAATTTAAAGCAACTTGTTTATTTGATATAATGTGATAGTGACCGCATCCAAACATTTCCTAATTGAAACTAAAGGAAGAGATCAATTTATTTACAATATCAAGAGTAGACCTACTTTGAACAACAAATGGAAATATTTGAGCATGTAAAACAAAGGATGAATTATGTTTTTTTGAGGTAAAGTGAAGATAATCAAAAGACAATATTTTTCTGAGATAATCTAGAGCAAACACTCTTCATGGAATGTACATTGGTAAAATACGAGGCTCGAGTTGACACAAATAAACTCTAATAATTGCGCAATCTTTATAGAGATACCACTCCCCAAATCTAGTCTCTAGACTCAATTGAAGGATGTTATAAAATTCATTGGGAATCATAGGGGTTGGTTTGCCCCGAAATATGGTTTGAGTATGAAAGATAATTTTTTTGGAAAAAGCAATAATTCCCCCTTTTAGCTCATTCTATATCAACACTAAGGTCCATTCAACAACTAGAAGAGGATTTCCATTCTTATCTAGCTTCCTCAAATTCAAATGTTCAAAACATTCAAATTGAAAATACAACAATAAATAGAATAAGTACAATTGGCACCTGAGCATTTTAAGGTCATGATCTCCACACAATTATTCATGGATTCCATTTGCCAGAAACTTTGCATATTGTTAATTTATTGGGGTAAGACAAAAAAGAGATTAAATTTCATTCATAATTCCAAGTATGACTTCATCAACCAGTAAATCATTATCATAAACTAAAAGTGAATAAATCATGGATATGACTTCATGTGATTATTTGGAAAAAGTAGAATCTAGTAGAGGGAAGGTTAAGTCAGGAAGAAGGATGCCATCATGTAGATATAATAATATAACTTATTTCTTATCATGGGAAAGACAAACTATTCACCTTAGTGGCTATCTCTTATTCATTAACAAGGAATTCACCCAATGGAAAGAGAGTTGATATGGATTTAGCTATGATAGACAAGATTTCCCTAGAGTTGTCTAAAGATACTATGGTATAGTTAAGAGGGTTATATGAATTTGTGTAGACATTAATGAAAATAGGTGAATGCAAAGTGGAGGGAAACACATATTGAGTTAATTGGCTCAAACAAACCAAAAATTGGTTAGATCCACCATAGAAAAGTTCCTTGGTTAACTCACATACTTTCCCTAAACATCCCATTAAAATGATTTTATTCAAAATGTCTTGGAAAAGGTCAATTAAAGCCTCTAAGTTCATTGAAGGTTTCAGAAACAAGTTGTTGAGCTCCACTTTTTCCATGTTTTCCGCTATACAAAAACATTCATTATTACACCTTTTCCCACATTTCATTGTTTTTTATTTTATTTTATATATATATATATATATATATATATATATATATATATATATTTTTATGCTGGCGGAATCGGCAACTGGGCTGGTCTCGTACTTGCGTGACACAGGGTCGATTCCGACCGCTATCACTATAGCCTCCAGGTGCCATACGTATGCCCCTTCCGCAGGCACAGGTAAGTCGGGGGGATTTGAACTTGGAACCTCATCGTACATAACACGCTATATCACGACACTTGCCAATTGAGCTGCCCCCCGGGGGCTTTCCCACATTTCATTGTTAATACACACCATAAACCCTAATTAAATGGCATCATTTGTCATTTTATCTAGTGTGGTTAATGTTGGATTACTGAGAGGGGGGGTGAATCAATAATAGTGTAATTATAATCATTTTTCTTTAAATAATCCAAGTGTTATATCAATGTAGAATTATTGTCCAATAATGAGAAATAAGAAATGAACAATCACACACATACACAGTACACCAGTTTTTTACGTGGAAACCCAAATTGGGAGAAAACCACGGAATTGTTTTTCTTATATGTCTTGAAGAATTACATTCATTGGAAGCACCAACTTCCTTTGCTTTCCAACTGCAACTGAGAGGAGGCTCCAACCCCCTATTTTCTCAGGCTACAACCTGAGGGAAGCTCCAACTCCCAATTCTCTAGCTACAACCAGAAGGAGGCTACAACCCCCTATGTTCTCTGGCTACAACCGAAAGGTGGCTACAACCACCTGTCCTTGCCCCGTCCAGCTGCCCTGAAGTAGAAGAAGAATGATGGAACCACCGTCACACTATCACTGTGAGATATATAGTTGTAAACCAGTACCAATAAATATGAACCATGCATCAACCTGTAACTCAACCTATAATCAACCTGTACCATAAACAAGTGCATCAACCATGCACCAACTTGTACCAAACAACCTGTAATCAACCTGTACCATGAAAAAGTGCATCCAACCATGTACCAAGTATGTACCAATCATGTGTCAACTACTCATAAACTATGACTCATCAATATGTACCAACATCACCAACTATACACCTCATGTATGTGCCAACTCATCAACTACTTGTCTCAATCATGTACTCAACATGTACCTCAACCAAAAGCCCTCATCAATTTAATCATACAAATCTGATTTGTAGCTCTGTAATAGACCTGGTGTATATGATCACATTCCTATAAACCTTCCTTAACTTTAACAACAAAAGACTAGCATTTTCATCAAACTTTTCTTTAGTCTCACAAGACTAGTTTTGGATTAGTCAACAACCCTAAGTTGAAATAATCATAACTTTGTACCTATAATGAATAAAGATATGAAACTGATACAAAATGTTCTTCAGTGTGTTTTCTAGAATTCCTCCAAGTTTCACTAATTGTAACCTCTCATAAAATGAGTTATAGCAAAAATGGCATACCTTGTTGAATTCTGTCTTATTCTAGAGAGAGACCTTGTAGAGCGTACCCCGCACGGAATATTCATTGAATTGATCTAAAACTGTTAAAAAACATACTAAAGACTGTACCCTAACCAAAACATTTTTTCTCACAGAATTTGGATCTGTTATGAATAAGTTATGATGTTTTTACCCGAAACACCTATTTTTGATTAGTTTCAGGACTAGCCACAAACCCTATTTTCCACGGAGTGTAACTCCCAAAATACAACGACCCACAAGATTAATTTTTTACGATAGATACTTGGGTATGTTTTCTCAATTTCATAGAAATTTCATGGTTTGAATCATTATAAAAAATAATTTATAGCGAAAATGGTGAGATGACCTGTAAATAACATACCTTAGAAAGCACCATCAAAAGAATTTATCCTTCCTTGCATTTCGGCCTTATTTTCTTCACCTTCCCTCAGAAATTCAGCTTAGAGATCATTGTCTACCTCAGACACATATAGATATTCAATATGCTCAAGTTTAATTAAAATTAGAGAGCCTTGCCTCTTATTTATACTCTCCAAGTAGCTTCCTTAAAAACATCTTCTAGGTCACTTGGTCGACTTTCCTTATTTTAGGGTTAACCCACTTCTAATTTCTCCATTAAATTTATTATTGAAATAATTTATTTTGTATTCACTTTGAATTATAATACACTCATCACTTCACTTTATTATTTACCTTTTAAAATCTCTTAAACCACTTTGACTACTTTGACCTTTTGGGGCTTCTAGATGACATATGAGTGTCCTCCAACTTCGTAAGGCCATAACTCTCAAACCGTGAGGAGTTATGTGATGTTCCACATACCACCAAAAATTAAATGACATGTACTATCCATATAGAATATTATTACCAAAAAATATATCAAAAATCATACTGTTATCCATCAAACAAACTTGGGTCCATTACCCAAATCTGGGGTCTCCAACTTCACATGGCCATAACTTTCTAACCGTGAGGAGTTATGTGACGTTACAAATACCACCGGAAGTGGAATGACATGTAATATCCATATCAAATAGTACTACCTTCAAACATATTGAAACTCATACCATTATACATGAAACAACCTTTGGTCCATTACCCAAACCTTTGTGCTACCAGAATTCGCTACCGAACTTTCTTCAAGGGTTGACATCAATGACAACCAACCTTTATCAACAATATCCCCATTTTTAATTGATGGCAACACTCTAATGCAATAATGAAATTATATCACTCATGCTCCCCCTAGAAACATGCCTCTCGTCCTCTGCATCTATGTGACCATTGTTCCCCCTAGAACCATGCCTATGTTATTTGCATCTGATGAAACTCTCCCCCTTTGTCTTCAATGGAAAAGGTTTATTTCCATCCAGGGCTTCTCAGCCTGACTGAACTTGTCCTCTTATGGTGCTTCCTCGTGTAAATTTAAGACATATAAGATAAACATTCAACAAGCATTCAAAAAGCATTCATTTTGGAGTAGAAATAACTCCAAGTATTTGGCAAAGATATTCAAAGGCTTACGGTTGAAGTGGTTTTGTAAAGATATCTGCCACTTGTTCTTTTGTGCCCACATACTCAACTCTGATATTCTTTTCTACAACCTGCTCCTGTAGAAAATGATACTTGATCAGAATGTGCTTCATCTTGAAGTGCATCACTGGGTTTTTTGAGATACTGATGGTGCTTGTATTATCACAATATATTGGAATGGGCTCATCATAATCAACCTGTATATCTGTCAAAGTTTGTTTCATCCAAATAACTTGTGTACAACATGTTGCTACTGCAATATACTCTACCTCGGCTGTAGATAGAGATACTAATGATTGTTTCTTACTTAGCCATGATACTAAACACTCACCCAAGTAGAACGTTGCTCCCCTGGTGCTTCGTCGGTCATCAATACAACCAACCCAATCTATGTCTATGTAGGAAACTAGTGATAGATCCTTTCCTTTTGGATACAATAGCCCAAACTCTTCTATTCCTTTGAGATATCTGAAAATCCTCTTCACTGCTAATACATGCGATTCCTTTGCTGTTGCTTGAAATTGTGCCATCTATCCAACTACCTGCATTACATCTGGTCTAGATGCTATCACATATAGTAGGCTGCCAATCATTCACCTATGTTGCCTCTGATCTGTAGACTTCGAATCATCATCTTTGCTCAAATTACAATTGGTTTGCATGGGAGTGATAACTGGTTTGCAATCTTCCATTCTGGACCTCTTCAACATTTCTCTGATATACTCGGTTTGAGAAATAAAAATTCCTTGATTGATTTGACGTATCTGAAGTCCTAGAAAGAAGGATAGTTCTCCAAGTAATGACATTTCAAATTCATTTTGCATATATTTTGCAAATTTCTGGCTCAACCTGTCATCATCACTACCAAAAATAATATCATCAACATAAACTTCAATTAATAAAATATTACCTTGACTTACCTTGATGTAGAGGTTGTTGCCTGCACCTCCTTTTCTGAACCCTTCTTGCTGCAGATACTTATCCAGTCTGGAGTACCATGCTCTAGGAGCCTGTTTTAGACCATACAAAGCTTTCTTTAATTTACACACATAATTTGTGTTCTCTGACAACTGAAATCCTTCTGGTTGTTCAATCTAGACTTCTTCTTCAAGTTGTCTATTCAGAAAAGTTGATTTTACGTCCATATGATATACTTTAACATTTTTAGAGCATGTATAAGCTAAAAGAAAACGGATTGCTTCCATTCTGGAAACTGGGGCAAATGTCTCTTCAAATTCGACTCCTTCAATCTATACATATCCTTTACATACCAATCTAGCTTTGTTCCTTGTAACCTATCCATCTTCATTCAATTTATTCCTGAAAACCCATTTTGTGTCGATCACATTCTTATTCCTTGGTCTTGGAACCAATTCCCAAGTGTCATTTTTCTCTATTTGATCCAATTCTTCATCCATGGCCTTATTCCAAAATTCATCCTTG
>ML781793.1:222918-252329 GCA_009831015.1 Picea engelmannii
AATGAAGATGAAGATGAGAAATTTGCCAGGTCCAAGAAGGTTCAGAGTCCAGCATATACAGCAGCGGTGGATTTGTTGAGATCAGTCTCCAAGTGGGAGATTGTTGGTTGTGGAGCCTGATTATCTTCCTGATTCAGAGGTCCCTATTTTCAGCCGTGTCTATACCCCATGAAGTATTTACACCCCAGAAGTATGTACACTCTTCCACGCGGGGGAGTATATGTAATTTCATTGTAAATCTGGACCGTTCATTATAAGGTCGCAGATCTAACGGTAGAGATTATGTTAGGGTTTTTTGCCCTAGAAGGAAACCCTCTTTTATGATGGAAATGTATTGTGGCTATGGATTGATGGTGAATACTGTATTCTGAGAGAGGAGACTGTGAGAGAAAGAAGAGGAAGTTACAGCGGGTTTTGCTGTAGGTTGTATCCCTTCATTTGCTGGATAATAATAAAGGAAGGACCTGGCAATTTCTCTGGTGGATGTAGCCCACACTGGGTGAACCACGTAAATCTGTGTCTCTCTTGTATTGTGTGTCTTCTGTGGTTTTTGTTTCTGCATTTGTTTATTTTATTGCTCCGCGATCCTGTTTTCTAACATGATTTTGGCTGAATTATCATTTCCGAAGGAGACTGATCCATTTCTTTCCTTTCGTAATGTAAGAAATTTGTCTCTATCACCTGTCATGTGTTTTGAACACCCATTGTCAACATACCAACCGTGTTTATTTTGCTTAGCTTGTAGAGAAACTATGCATTCTTCATTGCTATACTGATCTTGCTTTCTTATCCATGTCATTTTCTGAGGTTCATGTCTGTGATTGTTGTTATTCTGTTGAGGTTCTTTAGGAAGGACTATCATTCTGCAATATTTGGCCACATGTCCAAAATTGTTACATTTGTAACATTCCACTTAAGTGCTCAAAGATTCAAACCTGTTGTAACTTCTTCTTTGTGTTTCACTAGGTCTTCTTGAATAACCCCTTTGTGTATGACTCTCATATTTTTTATTTTTCCTGTTATTAGCTCTGCAATTTACAGCTTTATGTCCAAAATTATTACATGCATAACATAAACCAAAAAATATAGTTTGATACTTGGGGCTTGGAGATCTTATGAAAGGAGGTGCTCTTATGAATCCTTCTTCTTCTTGAGGCCTATCTGTCTATTGTTGATTCTGAAATCTGAATCTTCTCGCTGGAGGAGTGTCGCTGTAATATTCCTTGTATATCTTCCTATCCCCTTTGATTGTTTCTGCATAGCTTTTTGGATTTGTTTCTTGCTCTGTTGTTTTGGAGCTTGATCCCTTTTCTGTTTGATTGTATCCAAGTCTGGACTTGTCAAGATGAGATTTTTGACTACTGATAATGTCATCCAGAACTTTTGAGCTATTATGCATATTTTTATTTTGAATATCCTTTCTTAGTGTGACAATCTCTGCTTCCAAGTTTCTGAGGATCCTGTCCTTTTCTTCTAGCTGTTATTTGAGTGATTCTTCAATTCTTTTATCTTCTTCTATTTGAACCTTCAATTTTGTGATCATTTGTTCTAGTTCTTGAGTGTCCTTTTTCTTATCTAGTTCTGCTTGTAGTTTCTTGTTTTTCTTCTTTTCTCTTCTGATAACTTCTATGGCACTCATTAATTCTTCTCAGAAGTCAACTTCTGTCTCTTCAATTTCTTCTTCATATGATTCTTCATATTCTTCTTCAGAGTCTTCTTTATGAAAGTCTTCTAGTGCCATGAATAGAACTCTCCTTGTTTCACTGTCACTGACTTCATCTTCTTCTGATGATAAGATGTTTTCTTTGGTGCAAAATATTTTCTTGAAAAATTTCTTTGTAGTTTTTTTACCTTTATATGTTTGTCTACCTTTTAAGTAACCTTCATCATTTCTCTTTTTCTTATAAGGACATTTGTTAGAAAAATGACCAATACCATCACAATTAAAACAAATTAAAGGAAACTTACCTCTATACCTACCATTGGTTCCCTTGTTTAGTCTTTTGACGAAGTTGGCCACTTCTTCATAATATTCCGAGACGTTGTTGCTACTGCTATATTCTTCTTGTTCCTTTTTCTTTTGCTTTGATGTTTTGGATGCTTATTTTACATATGGATTTTCTTGTTCAGTTCTCATCTCATATGCTATGAAGATTCCATGCAGTTCGTCCATGCTTATTGAATTCAGATCCGATCTTTATTCTAGTGCTAATATCTTAGGGTTGAATCTCATAGGAAGTGATCTTAGTACCTTTTGAACAATTATAGATTCTTCGATTTCTTCTCCCAATCCTATGATTGCATTCACTTTTTCATTGACCTGTAAGAAGTAGGTTGTGATATCTTCATCTTCCTTCATTTTTAGTTGTTCGAACTGACCTCCGTAAGTTTGAAGCTTTGCTACTTTGAATTTTGAATCTCCTTCATAAATATTTCGAAGCTTGTCCCAATTCTCTTTAGCATATTTACAATGTGCAACTTTGGTGAATACCGTATCACTGAGACCATTCAAAAGTGAATTTTTGAATTTGGAATTATTCTCACTGAGATTCACTACTTTGTTATTTGTTGGTGGAACTACTGGTGCTGTGTATCCATCTACAATTGATTGCCAAACATGAAATCCTTGTGCCTTTATATATGTCTTCATCCTTATGCTCCAAAAAGCATACTTATGTCCATCAAACTGTGGTATTCCATTTTTATATGAGTTGGTACTCTCCATGATCTACCTTTCAGTGGTTAAATTGATTTCTGAAGGAACCTATTCTGATACCAATTGTTGGATTACTGAGAGGGGGGTTGAATCAGTAATAGTGTAATTATAATCCTTTTTCTTTAAATAATCCAAATGTTATATCAATGTAGAATTATTATCCAATAATGAGCAATACGAAATGAACAATCACACACATACATAGTACACCAGTGTTTTACATCGAAAACCAAATCGGGAGAAAACCACAGAATGATTTTTCTTATATGTCTTGAAGAATTACATTCATTGGAAGCACCAACTTCCTTTGTTTTCCAGCTGCAACTGGAAGGAGGATCCAACCCCGTAGTTTCTCAGGCTACAACCTGAGGGAAGCTCCAACTCCCCAATTCTATGGCTACAACCAAAAGGAGGCTACAACCCCCTATGTTCTCTGGCTACAACCGAAAGGTGGCTACAACCACCTGTCTTTGCCTCGTCCAAATGCCCTGAAGTAGAAGTAGAATGATGGAACCACTGTCATGCTATCACTGTGAGATATACAACTGTAAACATGTACCAATAAATCTGAACAATGCATCAACCTGTACCTCAACCTGTACCATAAACAAGTGCATCAACCATGCACCAACCTGTACCAAACAACTTGTAATCAACCTGTACCATGAACAAGTTCATCCAACCATGTACCAATCATGTGTCAACTACTCATCAACTATGACTCATCAATATGTACCAACATCATTAACTATACACCTCATGTATGTGCCAACTCATCAACTACTTGTCTCAACCATGTACTCAACATGTACCTCAACCAAAATCCCTCATCAATTTAATCATACAAATCTGATTTGTAGCTCTGTAATAGACCTGGTGTATATGATCACATTCCTGCAAACCTTCCTTAACTTTAACAACAAAAGACTATCATTTTCATCAAACTTTTTTTTAGTCTCACAAGACTAGTTTTGGATTAGTCAACAACCCTAACTTGAAATAATCATAACTTTGTACCTGTAATGAATAAAGATCTTAAAATGATACACAATGTTATTCAATGTGTTTTCTGCAATTCCTCCATGTTTCACTACTTGGAACCTCTCAGAAAATGAGTTATAGCAAAAATGATATACCTTTTTGAATTATGGCTTATTCTAGAGAGCGATGTTGTAGAGCATGCTCCACACGGAATGTTCACTGAATTGATATAAAACTATTAAAAATAATAATATAGACTTTACCCTAACCAACACATTTTTTCTCACTCAATTCATATCTGTTATGAAGACGTTATGACGTTTTTACCCGAAACACCTGTTTTTGACTAGTTTCAGGACTAGCCACAAACCCCATTTTCCACGGAGTGTAACTCCCAAAATACAATGACCCACAAGATGAATTGTTTACCACAGATACTTGGGTATGTTTTCTCAGTGTCATAGAAATTTCACGGTCTGAATCATTATAGAAACAAAGTTATAGCGAAAATGGTGAGATGACCTAAAAATAACATACCTTAGAAAGCACCATCAAAATAATTTATCCTTCCTTGCATTTTGGCCTTCTTTTCTTCACCTTCCCTCAGAAATTTGGCTTGGATATCCTTGGTTACCTTAGACACCTATATATATTCAATATTCTCAAGTGTAATTATAATGAGAGAGCCTTGCCTCTTATTTATACTCTCCAAGTAGCTTCCTTAAAAACATCTTCTAGGTCACTTGGTCGACTTTCCTTATTTTAGGGTTAACCCACTTCTAATTTCTCCATTAAATTCATTATTGAAATAATTTATTTTGTATTCAATTTGAATTATAATACACTCATCACTTCACTTTATTATTTACCATTTAAAATATCTTAAACCACTTTGACTACTTTGACCTTTTGGGGCTTCTAGATGACATATGAGGGTCCTCCAACTTTGTAAGGCCATAACTCTCAAACCGTGAGGAGTTATGTGACATTCCACATACCACCAGAAATGACATGAAATGTAATATCCATATATAATAGTATTACCTGAAAATATATCAAAACTCATACCATTATCCATCAAACAAACTTGGGTCCATTACCCAAACCTGGGGTCTCCAACTTCACATGGCCATAACTCTCTAACCGTGAGGAGTTATGTGACGTTCCACATACAACCGAAACTGGAATGACATGTAATATCCATATCAAATAGTATTACCTTCAAATATATTGAAACTCATACCATTATACATGAAACAACCTTTGGTCCATTACCCAAACCTTTGTGCTACCGGAATTTGCTACCGAACTTTCTTCAAGGGTTGAAATCAATGACAACCAACCTTAATCAACAATATCCCTATTTTTCATTGATGGAAACACTCTGATGCAATAATGAAATTATATCACTCATACTCCCCCTGGAAACATGCCTCTGTCCTTTACATGTATGTGACCATTTCTCCCCCTGGAACATAAACTTCAATTAATAAAATATTACCTTGACTTACCTTGATGTAGAGGTTGTTGTTAGCACTTCCTTTTCTGAACCATGCCTGCTGCAGATACTTATCCAGTCTGGAGTACCATGCTCTAGGAGCCTGTTTTAGACCATACAATGCCTTCTGTTATTTACACACATAATCTGTGTTCTCTGAAAACTGAAAACCTTTTGGTTGTTCAATGTAGACTTCTTCTTTAAGTTCCCCATTCAGAAAAGATGATTTTACGTCCATCTGATATACTTTAACATTTTTAGAGCATGCATAAGATAAAAGCAAACAGATTGCTTCCATTCTGGAAACTGGGGTAAATGTCTCTTCAAAGTTGACTCCTTCAATCTGTGCATATCATTTACATACCAATCTAGGTTTGTTCCTTGTAACGTGTCCATCTTCATTCAATTTATTCCTAAAAACCCATTTTGTGTCGATCACATTCTTATTCCTTGGTCTTGGAACCAATTACTAAGTGTCAATTTTCTCAGTTTGATCCAACTCTTCATCCATGGCATTATTCCAAAATTCATCCTTGTTGGCTTCTTCAAAACAGTTTGGCTCAATTGTAGATAAGAGTGCCAGGTGTGTTTGTTCTGGTGAATGGATTTTTCTTCTAGTCTCAACTCCTACATCTTTGTTCATGATAATTTGATCTGAAGGATGATTCTTCTATATTCATTTACTGGGTGTTTTTGGAGACACCTTTTGAACTTGTTCTTTTGCTTCTATCGGATTCTCTTCATCTTCCTCTTCTACTTCCTTTTCATCTTCTTCTTCGAAAATTTGTTCCATTGATTTGTTTTCTTCTTCCTTTGATTCTCATCTTCCTGTTTCACCAATTGTTACATTGATGTTTTCCACAACTTTGTTTAATCTTATATTGTAACACTTGTATGCTTTCCTTGTACTTGAGTAACCAACAAGTATGCCTTTGTCCACACGAGAGTCAAACTTTCCCATTCTTCCATCTTCTCTTTTGATGTAGCATTTGCTTCCAAAAACTCTGAAGTGTTTCACATTTGTTGGTCTTCCTTTCCATAGCTCGTAGGGAGTTTTATCAGTGTTGTTTCTGAGCATCAATCTATTTTGAATGTGAATTATTGTATGCACTACCTATGTCCAAAATATATCTTTCGATTTGGAATCCATTATCATTGTTTGAGCCATTTCCTGTACTGTCCTGTTCTTTCTTTCAACAACTCCATTCTGTTGAGGTGTCCTAACAACGAAGAATTTCCTTTTTATTCCATGATTGTTTCAGTAGTACATAAATTCCTTTAAGGTGAATTCTCCTCCATTATCATATATCAAGCATTTGATTCTTGAATCCATCTCATTTTCAACCATTTCCTTGTAGATCTGGAAGTTTTCAAAAGCTTCTGACTTTCTCTTGAGAAAACAAATTGTGGTCATTCTTGTATAATCATCAACTAATAACATAAAGTATCTCTCACCTTTTATGCCCTTTGTTGTAGTTGGTCCAACTAGATCAGTATGCACAATTTCCAGTGGTCTTGTTGTTGAATATTCCTTTGATTTGAACCTAGTCTTTGTTTTCTTTCCTTTTTGACAATGCTTGCATAAAGTGTTGGTTGGTTTTGTGATCTGGGGCATTTCTCTGACTGCTTCTCTTTTGCTGACTTTGACAAGGTTATAAAAATACATGTGACCCATTCTTCTATGTCATAGACAACTTTCATCTTCCTTTCCTAGACAACACTTTTCATTTCCAATTTCACTTAACACATATATGTTGTTTGAAGTACTTGCATCTGTACCGACCAATTTCCCTGAACCTTCTCTTCTTATTTCACATTTTTGTGAATCGAAAGTAACTTTATGACCTTTATATGTTTGTCTACCTTTTGAGTAACCTTCATAATTTCTATTTTTCTTATGAGGACATTTGTTAGCAAAATGACCAATACCATCACAATTAAAACAAATTAAAGGAAGCTTACCTCTATACCTACCGTTGGTTCCCTTGTTTAGTATTTTGACGAAGTTGGCCACTTATTCATCATCTTCTAAGACGTCAATGCTGCTACTATATTCTTCTTGTTCATTTTTATTTTGATTTGATGTTTTCGATTCTTTGAAGGCTGCTTCTTTTACATCTGGATTTTCCTGTTCAGTTCTCATCTCATATGCTATGAAGATTCCATGAAGTTCGTCCATGCTTATTGAGTTTATATCCGATCTTTCTTCTAGTGCTAATATCTTAGGGTTGAATTTCATAGGAAGAGATCTTAGTACCTTTTGAAATATTACAGATTTTTCGATTTCTTCTCCCAATCCTATGATTGCATTCACTGTTTCATCGACTTGTAAGAAGTAGGCTGCGATATCTTCATCTTCCTTCATTTTTAGTTGTTCAAACTGACCTCTGTAAGTTTGAAGCTTTGTTGCTTTGACTTTTGAATCTCCTTCATAAATATTTCGAAGCTTGTCCCAAATATCTTTAGAAGATTTACAATGTGCAACTTTGGTGAATATCGTATCACTGAGACCATTCAAAAGTGGATTTTTTGTTTTGGAATTATTCTCACCAAGTTTCGTTGCTTTTTCATTTGTTGGTGGAACTGTTGGTGCTGTGTATCCATCTACAATTGATTTCCAAACTTGAAATCCTTGTGCCTGTATATATGTCTTCATCCTTATGCTCCAAAAATCATACTTTTGTCCATCAAACTGTGCTATTCCATTTTTATATGAGTTGGTACTCTCCATGATCTACCTTTCAGTGGTTAAACTGATTTCTAAAGGAACCTGCTCTGATACCACTTGTTGGATTACTGAGAGGGGGGGTGAATCAGTAATAGTGTAATTATAATCCTTTTTCTTCAAATAATCCAAGTTTTATATCAATGTAGAATTATTATCCAATAATGAGAAATAAGAAATGAACAATCACACACATACACAATACACCAGTGTTTTACGTGGAAACCCAAATCGGGAGAAAACCACAAAATGTTTTTTCTTATATGTCTTGAAGAATTACATTCATTGAAAGCACCAACTTCCTTTGTTTTCTAGATGCAACTGGAAAGAGGCTCCAACCCCCTAGTTTCTTAGGCTACAACCTGAGGGAAGCTCCAACTCCCCAATTCTCTGGCTACAACCAGAAGGAGGCTACAACCCCCTATGTTCTCTGGCTACAACCGAAAGGTGGCTACAACCACTTGTGATTGCCCCATCCAACCGCCCTAAAGTAGAAGTAGAATGATGGAACCACTATCACACTATCACTATGAGATATAAAACTATAAACATGTACCAATAAATCTGAATCATGCATCAACCATTGATCAACCTGTACCTCAACCTATAATCAACCTGTACCATAAACAAGTGCATCAACCATGCACCAGCTTGTACCAAACAATATGTAATCAACATGTACCATGAACAAGTGCATCCAACCATGTACCAAGTATGTACCAATCATGTTTCAACTACTCATCAACTATGACTCATCAATATGTACCAACATCATCAACTATACACCTCATGTATTTGCCAACTCATCAACTACTTGTCTCAACCATGTACTCAACATGTGCCTCAACCAAAAGCCCTCATCAATTTAATCATAAAATTATGATTTGTAGCTCTGTAATAGACCTGGTGTATATGATCACATTCCTGCAAACCTTCCTTAACTTTAACAGAAAAAGACTAGCATTTTCATCAAACTTTTCTTTAGTCTCACAAGACTAGTTTTGGATTAGTCAACAACCCTAACTTGAAATAATCATAACTTTGTACCTGCAATGAATAAAGATCTGAAAATGATATACAATGTTCTTCAATTTTTTTTCTACAATCAATCCAGGTGTCACTACTTGGAACCTCTCAAAAAATGAGTTATAGAAAAAATGGCATACCTTGTTGAATTCTGGATTATTCTAGAGAGCGACCTTGTAGAGCATTCCCCGCACGAAATATTCATTTAATTGATTTGAAAATATTAAAAAACATACTAAAGACTATACCCTAAGCAACAAATTTGGTCTCACTGAATTTAGATCTGTTATGAATAAGTTATGACGTTTTTACCCGAAACACCTATTTTTGACTAGTTTCAGGACTAGCCACAAACCCTATTTTCCATGGAGTGTAACTCCCAAAATACAACGACCCAAAAGTCAAATTTTTTACCATATATACTTGGGTATGTTTTCTCAATGGAATAGAAATTTCACGGTATTAATAATTATATAAAAATACTTATAGCGAAAATGGTGAGATGACCTATAAACAACATACCTTAGAAAGCACCATCAAAATAATTTATCCTTCCTTGCATTTCGGCCTTCTTTTCTTCACCTTCCCTCAGAAATTAGGCTTATATATCCTTGGTTACCTCAGACACCTATAGATATTCAATATTCTTAAGTGTAATTAAGATGAGAGAGCCTTGCCTCTTATTTATACTCTCTAAGTAGCTTCCTTAAAAACATCTTCTAGGTCACTTGGCCGACTTTCCTTATTTTAGGGTTAACCCATTTCTAATTTATCCATTAAATTTATTATTGAAATAATTTATTTTGTATTCACTTTGAATTATAATACACTCATCACTTCACTTTATTATTTACCTTTTAAAATCTCTTAAACCACTTTGACTACTTTGACCTTTTGGGGCTTCTAGATGACATATGAGGGTCCTCCAACTTCGTAAGGCCATAACTCTCAAACCGTGAGGAATTATGTGGTGTTCCACATACTACCAAAAATGACATGACATGTACTATCCATATAGAATAGTATTACCTGAAAATATATCAAAACTCATACCGTTATCCATCAAACAAACTTGGGTCCATTACCCAAACCTGGGGTCTCCAACTTCACATGGCCATAACTCTCTAACCATGAGGATTTATGTGACGTTCCACATACCACCGGAAGTGGAATGACATGTACTATCCATATCGAATAACCTTACCTTAAAATATATTTAAACTCATACCATTATACATGAAACAACCTTTGGTCCATTACCCAAACCTTTTTGCTACCGAAATTCACTACCGGACTTTCTTCAAGGGTTCAAATCAATGAAAACCAACCTTAATCAACAATCTCCCCCTTTGGCATTGATGGAAACACTCTGATGCAATACTGAATTATATCACTCATGATCCCCCTGGAAATTGTACCATGAACAAGTGCATCCAACCATGTACCAAGTATGTACCAATCATGTGTCAACTACTCATCAACTATGACTCATCAATATGTACCAACATCATCAACTATACACCTCATGTATGTGCCAACTCATCAACTACCTGTCTCAACCATGTACTCAACATGTACCTCAACCAAAAGACCTCATAAATTTAATCATCCAAATCTGATTTGTAGCTTTGTAATAGACCTGGTGTATATGATCACATTCCTACAAACCTTCCTTAACTTTAAAAACAAAATACTACCATTTTCATCAAACTTTTCTTTAGTATCACAAGACTAGTTTTGGATAAGTCAACAACCCTAACTTGAAATAATCACAACTTTGTACCTGTAATGAATAAATATATGAAACTGATAAACAATGTTCTTCAGTGTTTTTTCTACAATTACTCCAGGTTTCACTACTTGGAACCTCTAATAAAATTTGTTATAGCAAAAATGACAAACCTTGTTGAATTCTGGCTTATTCTAGAGAGCGACCTTGTAGAGCATGCCCCACACGGAATATTCATTGAATTGATATAAAAAATTTACAAAACATACTAAAGATTGTAACCTAACCAACACATTTGGTCTCACTAAATTGGGATCTGTTATGAAGACGTTATGATGTTTTTACCCGAAACACCTGTTTTTGACTAGTTTCGGACTAGCCACAAACCCTATTTTCCACGGAGTGTAGCTCCAAAAATACAATGAACCACAAGATGAATTGTTTACCATATATACTTGGGTATGTTTTCTCAATGGAATATCAATTTCACAGTCTGAATCATTATAGAAAAAAATTTATAGCAAAAATGGTGAGATGACCTGTAAATAACATACCTTAGAAAGCACCATCAAAAGAATTTATTCGTCCTTGCATTTCGGCCTTCTTTTCTTCACCTTCCCTCAGAAATTCGGCTTAGATATCCTTGGTTACCTCAGAAACCTATAGATATTCAATATTCTCAAGTGTAATTAAAATGAGAGAGCCTTTCCTCTTATTTATACTCTCCAAGTAGCTTCCTTAAAAACATCTTCTAGGTCACTTGGCCGACTTTCCTTATTTTAGGGTTAACCCACTTCTAATTTCTCCATTAAATTTATTATTGAAATTATTTATTTTGTATTCAATTTGAATTATAATACACTCATCACTTCACTTTATTATTTACCTTTTAAAATCTCTTAAACCACTTTGACTACTTTGACCTTTTGGGGCTTCTAGATGACATATGAGGGTCCTCCAACTTCGTAAGGCCATAACTCTCAAACCATGAGGAGTTATGTGATGTTCCACATACCACCAGAAATGGAATGACATGCACTATCCATATAGAATAGTATTACCTGAAAATATATCAAAACTCATACCATTATCTATCAAACAAACTTGGGTCCATTACCCAAACCTAGGGTCTCCAACTTCACATGGCCATAACTCTCTAACCGTGAGGAGTCATATGACGTTTCATATACCACCGGAAGTGGAATGACATGTACTATCCATACAGAATAGTATTACCTTCAAATATATTGAAACTCATACCATTATACATTAAACAACCTTTGGTCCATTACCCAAACCTTTACCAGAATTCACTACCGAACTTTCTTCAAGGGTTGACATCAATGAAAACCAACCTTAATCAACAGTTAATACATCATATTTTATATCTTTTTAGTGGTTAAAATATGATTACATCATGGTTTACTCATGACAGTTTGTGAAGTGTGATTCTTTAATGACACTTACTATCTGCTTTTGTTGGTCTGCATCTAGCCCATAATTTATATTTAGAAATTTCCCTGAACTAATCTCATAGGGCATGGTATAATATGTGGTAGACTCATCTATCTCGAAGATAAAAGATGTCGAAGACAAAATCAATGGGTCCAATTTTTCCTGAAATTCTTCCCCAAACATGTACTCAAATAGGGGAAAAGATTGTGGAAAATCAACACGTGTGATAGCAAAAATAAATTGGTTTAGAACATTTTCTATTGTGTGCTCCTAAAGTGCCCAGGAATGATCACTTGGAAAAATGGGCTCTTCCCAGTCCTCATTCTCATATGGACATTCAAGCCACCATAGATTCTCCATGATAGGTTGTGTTGGTGGATATATGGTGAGCTTCTGGATAGAGAGTCTATTTGAGATGGTCATTTCTCCCTCTCTACAGCCAATAAATGCATTTGTTGTGGCTAACCAAGGTCTTCCCAAAATAACGGGATGCCCTTTGGTAGGATCCTTTGAGTGGATGGAAATAAAGTCTACTGGGTACTCCCATGAGGCTAAGAAGAGGTTTTAATTGTAATTCCTCCAAGGTAGTAATGGTCATAACATTGATGGTTGCCCCTTGGTCTATGAGAGTGTTTCTGATGGAAACCTCATTAATGGTTATGGTCACTATGGGGTTTCCTGGGTTCCCATATTTTACGACCTTAGGTTTCTCTGATATGTACTTAGAAAGTTCTCCTATCAAATGTATTGTTGGAGGATCCTTCTTCTTCCTTCCTGGCTTTTTAATACACAATTCTTTAACCACCCTACTGTAGATTGGAATATCCTTAATGGTTTGTATAAAGGGAATTTTGACACAGATATTCTTCAATTCATTCAATATGTAAAATTCCAGTCAAGTGGTAGGTTTCTCTATCACTAATATTTCTGGATAAGGAGGGGCCTTCGTAATTTGTGAAGGTTCATTTTGGGGAAGCTTGGGTTCTTGGTCCTTATGAATAATAACATCTTCCCACCTAGTGTCATCTGAGGGTTGTTTGGGGGTTTCCTCTTCTTCTTCTTCCTAGATTCCTATTGAAGGCCTCTACCTGTCCAGAACTTCTCCCAACCTTAGTTGAATCTCCTGCAATGGAACAAGAGAAATAACATACGTCGGGAATGATTGCATCTCAACATTGTGAAGAGGTTGAGTGGGTTTTTTTATTGGGATTGGGAACTAGTTGTGCTTGTAGTAATGTTGGTCTTGGGGAGATTGTATTATGGTATTGTTGCAGTTGTTGTGGAATAGGAGGTAAAGGTGGTGGAACAAAACCTGGCAGAAGCTATGGGATGTTCGGTGGAAACTGAGGGTAAGGATGGTTGGGCATAGGGACAAGTGGAGCTTGAGGGTTTCCTTGGTTATTCCCTCCTCTCCATCCTTCAAGCCAAGGATGGCGATACTATGTAGACTAGATTTTCCAACTTGGTCAGTTCCACTATTGTGGTTGTTGATAATAGGGTGGAACTTGAGGCTATAGATCTAGGTATGTAGGTTGATTCCTAGGCTGCCATGGCCTCATAGGTGCATAAGAGGACTCCCCGGGATCCCCACTTCTATAGATGGATAACAAAATGGGCAATGATGTACACTTTTTAGTTGAGTGGTCCTTAGTGTAGAAGCCACAAAATGAAATATTATCTAATGGGAATTCCCTTGAGGAATGCTTCCTCCCGCATCTTAGGAAAAATATGTTCATTGTTGCATTTTCCTCCTCCTGATTCTTTTTAAACTTTAGGGTGTCCAACTGGGAACCTATTGTGCTTAAGATATCCATTTTTATGTTCTCTAAGAGGTTCCCTATCTCTACCCTTGTGATATCACCTGAACTAACTGGTTTTAGGTTTCTTCTATAAGGATCCTAAACATTCTTCCCTGTTTTAGTTCTACTCCTTGAGTAATTCTTACACATTTCACAGATTTCAAAATATGGTTTATGGGAGATGTCACATGATGCCATCAGGTTAATTATATCTAGGTATTCCTCTAAAATCCCTTTAAGGAAAATATCCCTGACTGCATCATCTAGAAGGTCATGGTACTTTGATTTTCGTGAAATATAAGCAAATTGTTTCATATAATCCTCGAGATTATCATCCTCTAACTGTTAGATTTTGAAAATATCATTACGAGAATCCTTGGACTTGTAGTAGTCTTGGTATTTATTAAGAAATATATCTTTCATGGCTTCCCAAGAACTAATACTGGACTCTCCCAACCCCATGAACCATCTTAGTGCAGAGTCCTTAATGGTGGCATGAAAAAGTTTTAGTTTATGGGCATCTTGTAAGTAATTGTAGCTCCTACACAAGATGTTGAACTCAAATAGGAAGGTATACAAGCTTGCACTGCTTTTACTGTAAAAGGTGGGTAGTGCTGGGAGTGGAATATTTTTCATATTGACATTTTGTGTGATGTCCAAAATTGGAAACCCGAAGTTGGTTTTGGTTTGGTTTCCAACTTCTTCTCCCTCCTCGTGTCTTGCATTATTGTGATCCTCCTGATCACCCATACTGGTTTGGTTTCCAAAAAGGGAGTACCTAAATGGTTTTATCCTTGAAGATTAAAAAAGTATCCCAAGGTTCTTTTCTAAGAAAGGTATCCCTTTGATGGGAAGGGTTTCCTACTTCTTGGATGTCTAGGACTCTACTCGATCCAGTGGAAACTGTTGGTGCCAAAGTTTTTATTTCAACTTGGGACACAATTAT
The DNA here is from genome assembly GCA_009831015.1 of Picea engelmannii. Classification (NCBI taxonomy): domain Eukaryota; kingdom Viridiplantae; phylum Streptophyta; class Pinopsida; order Pinales; family Pinaceae; genus Picea; species Picea engelmannii. Next base: position 237,794 of record ML781793.1, read on the forward strand.
ATTGGATGAACTACCAAACAAAGTATTTACCTATTCAGGTTCAATGATGTCTACAAAGTTAGGGTCTCATGATGTTGGTGAAAAAACAAAGGTTGTGTTGGTTGGTTCTACAGAAGGCTCAAGTGGTCTTGCCTCTTGTCCCACTATTATTGATGCTTCAATTTTCTGTTCTATAGTGCTCCCTGTTTTGGTCTCTTCAGAGACTGCTTTAGCTCTTTGATTTGAGCTAACCCCTACTTTTCGGTATCTGTCTGCGGAGTTTATGAGTGGAGTGTTCCTTCCCGTAAAAAGGTCAGAAGGAACCTTGGTCAAAAATTTCGGTTTGGTTTTAATGTATCTTCCCTTTGGGTCCCTAGGTTTGTTCATGAAAGAAAACAAAAAGAAAAACTACCATTGGGTTTGGTGGAACCTACTATAATAGATGTGCAGGTTCTTACCTCTCATCTTAGAGTTCCCCTGCCACCAAACTAATTCTAAGGTTCATAAATGATCTATCTCCTAATTATTTCCTACCTTAAGAAAAATCCCTAACAATGGTGCCAAAAATGACTGGTGTTTTGTATGCACTAAATCCCTCAATTAAATTGTCAACCTGGGGTAAGTAAACTTAGAGTTGTAGCACTATATGTGCCAAGGAAAAAAATCTAGAGGAAGTATGATCTAAATAAGGATATGGTATAACTAAGGGTTAATCTACTTAAGCAAAGACTATTGATTAGCAAACCCTATTAAAGAACTTGAACTATTTAACCTAAGCATCTTTAAACAATGGATCGATGGATTATTCCTAAAGAAGAAAATCAAACCCTACTTTGAACAGGTTAAGCTATTCAATCTAAACAACAACAGTAAGTAAATTACTTTGATCTTTTATCTTTAAGAAAATAAGCATTCAAACAACTAACCTATCAAAACTTATTCAACAAGTAAAGTCATCAAAACTATTCAACAAGTAAACTCATCAAAACTATTCAGCAAGTAAACTTTATACTTAAAAAAAAACTCATAATCATTTCTAATCTGCAAAGGAGAAATCTTAACCTACTTAATCAAAAGCATCATGACTATATTCAGAAATTAATCAAAACTACTCTTAATTTGCAATAACATGAAACTCAAAGATGTTGATTATGTCTTCGGTCCCTAATAACATCACGATGGCATTTGACGATTTGTGATAATTCAAGAAGAATTAATTCAATATTGACTTCTACAAAGAAATGAAAAATATGAATCAAGCAATCTAACGAGAGCTTAGCCATCATAGAAGAAACATTAAATATCCTGAAAATCCACGTGATCTCTCAATTTCATGCATGAATCATTGATGATAAGAAAACACTCTTATACTTAATTCAAATACACTCTTATGCTAACTCAAGTAAATTTGCAATATTATAAACTTATTATGAAAAGATTAATTCAAATTCAAACTTCTAATTAAAATCACAACTCGAATATAAAACTGAGGTTTCATAAATTAAACTAAGCTAATCCTATTATTAAAAACTCAGATTGCAAACTAGAATGCTTGTAAAAATATAATCCAAAATCTACTTCTATATTAGCATAAACAAGATTGATAAGAAAAATAGATCTATGAAATCTTAACTAAACTGAGAATTAAATCAACTAATAAAACTTGCAATTATTTATCCATCGAAGCTGCAAAAGAAACTATATCTTAAACTAATACTCTGTTCTAAATACTACTCTGTTTCAACCTGTAGAAATCAATTTAACTTTTAACACACCAATTAAGTTAGTAGCTTGCAAGCCAGTCACTAAGAAATAAAAGACACATCATAATAAATAACTATCTCCTAACCTGCAAAAGGGAAATTAAACAATTAAATTGTAAACAACAAATACAACATGTAGAATTACAAAATACATATAACAAAGAAATAAATTGAATTATAACTACACAACTGAAATACACAATCTATCTATCTAAGTATTCATTCAGACCACTGGTGGGCCCACCAGCAGGTTGTGGCTAATCCTCAACAACAAATCACAAGCTCAAATCAACACAGTTATGTCATTAACTTAAAAAATGCAGTCTCAACACAAGTTTGAAGAGATGTCTCAATTACACAACGAAATGTATTCTAACAATTCTTGTCTTTGGTCTAGCCACTACTGGTGGTATTTATAGTGATTATAGTTCGAGAGGTCGACCTCCTCTAAAAATGGTAATTTCCATTAAATGCGCTCTAACAGTCTTTGGCTTCTAGAAACTGAACGAGCCACTCAACGATTAACATAACTTCTTAATCCAAGATGTCAAGAGCTCAGTAGCTAGCTGGCACGAGGGGGCACAAAAACTAGGTCACCAATTCTCCCAACACAAGTTTCCAATATGCCAAACGCCAACTCACCTACGCTCCAAGTGTTGGATCGCATGTCAGATGAAGTATTGGATCAGGTGCTGAATGAAGTGTTGAACGAGCTACCGGATGGAAAATTGGATTGTGAATTCTCCCTATGACACATAGATCATGCATTAGATCCTCATAATCATCAAATCAAACTGAATCTAATTCAAAACCATTGCAAAACATCAATTGTGCATACCTGTTATAAAGCCATGATGAATTGATACAAAATCCTTCGAAAACTTCTTCAAAATGGTCAATAACATATATAATACCGGTTCAAAAAGGATTCAATCATCACCACAAAAAAATCAAAACATGATCCCAACACATATCTTTCATCATGTTCTGCATAGTTTCCACTTCAGTGTGCATCAGTTAACTTCAGGTAAAACATGTATAAATATCGTTAATTTACTAAGAATTTGGAAAACATGATGCATAACCACTATCACTTACTCCACACTCCACTACACATTATTGTCACTTAGAAGATACCATCACAACTACACACTAAACCTTCCATTTTCACTTCACCAGTCATAATGAAAATTATACTCTGATCATAAGACCAAGGAATGAAAAGGAAATATGTGGTATACAAATAAAAAAAGAAAGAAACATCTATAGTGTCTTCTCCTTGTACACCATAAAGCATTCCTAAGTCATTTGAATGATTTTGAATAAGAGGATGAAGTCATGGTTTCCTATTCAAGCAAATAACCACATGTAAATCTTGGTCTTATAATGAATATAAGATACAGATTATAAAGGTGTCCAAGTTCATACAACCACCATCCCCATCATTTCAAATTCTCCACACTCATACCATTCACTATCACCCTCTGATAACCCATCCCTTGATTTTCCTCCATTTTCATGATAATTTTGTTTCTCTGTTTTAAATCAATCTGTGACAGTATAATCAGTTTCCATAGTGTTGCTCCACAAAAACCAACACCTACACAAAGAAACAATGTCACATAAATTTATAAGCAGATTATCATGAGTTCACCTAATTTGCATGAGGACATGCAAATTCTTGGGTTTGGGGGTGTGTTGAGCTCCACTTTTGCCATGTTTTCCGCTATACAAAAACATTCATTATTATACCTTTTCCCGCATTTCATTTTTAATACACACCATAAACCCTAATTAAATTCCATCATTCGTCATTTTATCTAGTGTGGTTAATACATCGTTTTTTCTATCTTTTTAGTGGTTAAAAGATGATTATAGCATGGTTTACTTACGACGGTTTGTGAAGTGTGATTCTTCTACTAGCACACTCAGTATTCTTGTACCACAACGACAGTTCAACATTTCCACACCAATATTGTCATTCTGATACATGTCATTGTTTAGCATAATCATGTGCTTTGAGGCAAAAATCAGAAACATGGACTTTCTCCGTAGCGACATCGGCATTAGTTTTTAGCATAGGTTAGAATAGGCTCCAATCCTGCATTTCTTGTGCTTGCATCTCTAAGTTTACGAACTCCCGATCGATAATTTAATGTTGATATTAATGCATATATTTTACCCAACACAAGACAATGGATGAAAGCTTCTTTCTTAGAGCTATTTTCTTTTAGAATTTCAAGTTAATCTTCTAAAATAAATGAAATGAGCAATTGACATAATTACCCATTTGAGAAAAAATTTCAACATATCTAGGTATATTCTTTTCCAAGATGGTGACTTTTCTTGAGTGTTCCAAAGTAAAATGATGAAGAAAGAAGTGAAAATAAGCTCTTTTCAACAATTAATCCTTAATAAAATTTCATCTTTAACCTATAACATGTAGTAAATATTGAATTAATTACCAAGTACCTTGACGTGTGCTCAATATTAATTATAATAAATGTCAAAATCTCACTGAGAGTGTTTAATAACACAAAATTGATATGCTAGATCAGTTTTGGAGCTCGTAAAGTAGTTTTCAAAGCCATTTTCTTATTCTATGAAAGGTTTTTATCATACATGTGTCAACCTATGAGTGATTTTGGAGGGTATTCTTGTTGTTATCCATCAGGCGCTTCTCCCTTCAAAATGCATTGTAATTTTCTAATCATCATACATCTCCACCATTGCATATTTTAGACTAAATCAAATGCTTTTCCCTCCAAAATAAATTTCTTCCATCTAAATTCTTCACATTATAGCCATTTGATATTTTAGGGCATAGAATCTTCGCTAACACCCGATTTCTTTACTCTATGAAATTAATCTACATCATCCAATCTCACCAAATGTATGTCGTCCAATATTTCAGAGTTTATTAACTCTATTGACTAGCAATTATTTCTCCCTCCATTGGAAATGAAATACATGTTGTTAGATCACATCTACAAAATATTTCATTGTCGGATCACAACCAAATGAAAAATAAAACAAGAGGAGTGGCAGAGCATGAAGTCCCTACCTTTAGGGAAGGGATGCCTAATGAAATAAGATGTAAAATATGTAGAACATGTTAAAGATGCAGGAGTTGATTCTCTTAAAAGAACCAGGAAAATCCCTTCGAGTTGAATATCAAGCCTAAGATCTCATGGGAATGATGCTTAGTCCCTTGCTATTTATTTTCCTAAAGAAACGTGGCTAGTGTTTTCATCATCATTATTGGTGTTCGGATTGTTGTCATGAGATATGGAAAATCTATTTGCAGAATAACACTCAGTAATTGCTAACCCTAAGTGCCATTGCTTGAAGCTTGGATGATCTTGTTTGAACTTGCTTGCATCAATTCAATGGTTTTTGGATTCATTGAATTTTCCTAATCCCTACTACGTAGTGAAAGAATCTCCTTATTCTATGAAAACAATATACTATGGGTTCAGTTTGATCGATTTGACAGATAAAGATGAGAAGAGAGGAGAATCCCAATTAACTTTGATGCACATTACCCGAAGTTGCCACATCACTGTAGTGTTTTTTACCACCGAACATCTTATGTTAAATCATATGTCAAGACAACTTAAAAGTTCCCAATGAAATAGGGTTAGAGCCTTGGGCTACTGTTATAGAACTGTAACAAAATAAGTAAATATATACATCATTGTACATTCCATGTATAAATTCCGACATAGGGACATACTATTAAAGGAAGAAAGATACTTTCAAAGGTTCTACCAACTAATAATCGACGTTGTCTAACTGTTTTACGAAATGGATTTTTTTTGTCAGAATCCAGCGACATAAATTTGAATGAAATCACTATTTTTTGTTGTTTAAAATCTATTTCTGAATGCATAAATGGATTCAACATGCTGAAAAATCCTTGGGGCACTCCAATTATATTGAAGTAATCACTCAAATCTACAGATCTAACAATTTCATGCCATATTTCTGTAAAATGTCCCCAAAAAATATTGCGGAAAAAGATTCATTTCCGTAGAACCTTTAGACTATAGCCTAGTAATCAATTCGTTTCTTGCATATTGGTCAATATAGAGGGAGGTAACTAAAAAAGGAAATCCTTAAGCCCCATGCACTAACAAAATCATTGCATGGTGCTTAAATATTGTAGGACAGAGCCTTCTGACACCTCCTTTCACTATCAACCCAGTACATATACATTCTCTGGTGCATATAACTTCTCCAACAAACTTTACAATAGTCAATCTTAAGGGTTATGTAACCCGGTTAATGCGTCTAAAAGTACACAACCGATGGGTCATGGAAGATGGATCCATATGTACTGATGGTATATATACTTAGTATATAGTATATATATCGATGGGTACCGATGATATATATACTTAGTATATAGTATATATTCCACCGATACATATGGGTCCATCTTCCATGAGCCATTGGTTGTGTACTTTCAGACACATTAACCAGGTTACATAACCCTTAAGTTTGACTACGATAAAGTTTGTCACAGAAGGTATATGAACTGGGTTGACAGTGAAAGGAGGTGTGTAGGATGCCCCAACTAACACTCTATCATTTTACCTTGAAAATACAGGGTTAGCCATAAAAATTCTCACTATCCAGTACTTTTTCTCATTGTCCAGTACTACTCAAGATAGGATTGATAGAATCTTGGTAAATTTATTGTTTAGTTGATTTTGATTAGTTTTATGAAATCGTTTATCTTTATAATTTTTAGTATGTTTGATTTTCCATTGTTCTGTTTAGTTTGAATGTGTTTTGATTTCGTTTTCTCCTTAATTTCATGACTACAAAGCATGAAATTAAGGATTTTCTCGTGGAAATTTCTTGGTGAATTATTTACCATCATACCTCAGTCACTTTGATCGAAGATTATTTCTCATACTTCCTAGACATATATGAAAGAGGACACTATCAGGGTTATGATTTATTAAAGGATGGATAACTTAACATAATATATGACAAGCCTTTATATTCCTTGATTCAAACTTCATTTTACAAGGGATTGTGTTAAACTAATAAGTGACCCTTTTTAATACTTAATATGAGTGAAGGTTAGGCAAAACATTTGTTTTGGGCATGTTACACTAATTCGATGAACGGGTCACCCGTAAACCTTCATTTAAACTATGAGATTAGGTTTTGGTATGGGTTTTTCCCTTGCTCGAATCTTTGCATGATCATATCTGTCATTTGGATCACTCAACCCCTATACTTCGTCGTGCCCTTCGATTATTCCCCTTTTCCTTGGCCCAATATTTTGAATGACTATGAAATCATTTCCATAACCATACCATCATCCACGATTTGGGATCAAGGGTTCATGGTAGATTCTAAAGAGTACATGGGTCATTCAATATTAAACCCTCCCATCCTTTGTCATTTGGGAAATTATCAAGGTTTTAAGTATTGGATCGTTCCAGGTCATCGTGGATTCTTCCAATGTTTAGTTATCATTGTTGGGATCATGTATGACATTTTGGATTTTCCTGGTTCTTATGGGTTTGTTTTACTGTGTATGAAATATTATTTCTTTCTAAAAGACAGTTTGTTTTCTCTTAAATTTGTCCTAGTTATTAACCTTCCCACAGAGGTGAGGGAAGAGCCGAATGGACTACATGCATTGCTCACCTGCGATGATGTGATTGATATGATCTCCCAAGTGGGGTGGTTATGGTTTATACAATTATTTAGAGGGTTCAATATTGAAGTAGCTAGATATTTCATGAGGGATTCCGATGGCGCTATGGTTAATATTAGTTATATCTAGTTTGAAGTGGATGAGGAATTCATTACTGAAGCTATAGGTATTCTACAATCAGGGGAGAAATGGTTCAAGAATATGAAAGTTAAATACATTCCCTGGAAGTATTTCTTGGCATCCAAGCATTCTTGATACCACATCAAAGGTATGTCAATAGACCTTTTTCATCAAAAATGGCACAACCTTCTCTTGGTTATTAAACAATTTGTAACATGTGAGGGGCCTTATTGTAACACCCCTATTTCCCCCAACTTGTAATTAATCATTAATTATAATTACCATGCTATGGAATGTGAAAAATGTAAATTTATTATTGTTTAGATTAACAATGACTGACCGTGGGGGTGAAGCCTTGAAGTATTGGCCATGATATCACTAGAGGAAAGAATGGGAAAACTATAAGAGGGTTCATTATATCAAATGACCCCAAATTTCCCCTTGATGGGAATAATAAACCTCTTCCGGATCCCAAGGAAAATAATCAGTTAATGAAGGAAGAAATGGTGGTTGAACCATCAACCACCCCCATGAATGGAAGCATGGTCTGACTAAAGAATGTCAGCCCGAAGTACCATGGGGTCTAGAAAACCAGGCTGACCCGAGTTTCCTTCTAACAGGAGGAACATGATAGAAAAATAAGGACCTTCCTAAGTAGGGTGTGCATGCAAGGGGATATGCCCATGCGGATGATTATGAAGAGGTGCATGAGGCTCTGCAGAGAGTAGGAGAGACCCAAGATAAGAGCGCATGCAAAGAGGGGAACACGTGACCCAGACATGTAGAAGAAAAGAGGAATACCACAAGATTGATGTTGAGGAGGCATCCGATAAACTTTGTAGAGACCATGATAGGGAAATAACCTCTGAGAAACTGTGAAAGTTCCCTAGTGATATCATGGCTTGGCACAGGGGTGGCCAGAGCACTAAGAATGAATGCCTCTGAGTCTATGGTTGGTTGGAAAGGAAAACACCAATAGTCGATCAATTGGTGATCAAATATAATAGATAAGTGTTTTTATTCCCTGTTTGATATAATTGAAATGCATGATTTTATTATCTATATATGTGATAATTTGTGCCCTGCATGAAATTGATTATAATGGTATTTACTATACTTCTGTAAAATATTTCATTTGAATGGTTGTAAGGAAACAATATTGGCCTCTGGTCTGGTTGGAAAACCTTCAAGGTGTTTTCCCCAGGGAATCACCTCACAGTTCCAAAATTGGAGCAGACTTTATGGGACTTTCACAGTCTCGTTGATTCCTCGAGATTTACTTGTTCCTGAATTAGAACTTATGTCCAGTGACTGGAAGGTGTACCCTTCATCGATTCTCCCAAGAGACCACAGGCTCGTGCCCCTGCCTTGATCAAATCTTGGCTAAGAGCTAAGTGTAGCCCCTATAATTTGATAAGGTTCCATATGACCCAGGGTTGGAAACCCCACGCTAAGCCCGAAAGGAGTGAAGCTACGCTAGCCTTGGAACTCTAGAAAATTCATAGCTCCAGGGTGTTGTGACCTTAACCAAATCTTGGCCAAGAGATATGATTGTAGCCTTTGGGGCTTGACAAAGCTCCATATAACCAAGGCCTAGAAACCCTGGGTTAAGTTCATAGGGAGCTAAGTGTTCAAGACTCCTAGATTCTGGAACCCCGAGGAAATAAGTATTGCAAAGACCAAATTGTGCCGAAGACGACCTGTCGAGTCAATGGCTTAATGGTGGATCGACAGCTGGAGGTCATTTACCCATTACCATGGGACTCATCCCCACATTAAACCCCGATCCACTTACCGATCGTGAAGTAACGCGAGCCATAGATATAAGGATTCTTGGGAATTTCCCTGACCGTTAGATCCACAGAGAGGTCAGTCAGACATTGACCTTGTAACACACCCACTACGGCATAATAAATTTTTCTCCTTTTCTTGAGGGACAGAATTTCCAAAGTCCTACGGGGGCTTAGCATAGGCTAGCTCTTCCCTTTTTCCACCTCCATGTGATCGTCGGTTATGACCACTGGCCAAACAACTAGGCACCTTTTCACATTTCATGACTTAGCGATATAAGCGAGTCGAGTCTTTCAACTCTACAAACCCTGAAATGCCGAAATTTCAAACCTCGAAAGGGCTGGTGAGTGACAAGCTCCCCGCTTGGGTCTTATCCACGTGACCTTGTTCCATGACCATGTGCTAAATCGACAATGCACTTACTGGCTTTTCGCGATTCACGGAATCGCGACGTGATGTCTCTTCCTCTCCCTTTCAAATCCCCAAAACTCTGTAATCTTTGAAGTTCCCCTCCATAGGGAGATCAATGGCTATAAACCTCCCTCGATCTGACGGTATTGGCCGTATCAGGATTTTAGAAATCGGGAGTTCGAAATGCAAGAGAGTCAAGTCTTTCGACTCTTCAAACCCCAAAATCTGATGCTCGAGTTCTTGTATGAGACCCAATGGCTCTCGATGTCTTGGATCCAATGGTTCGGATCTTTTCAAAGTTTTGTGAACCGAAAGTTCACGATGCAATGACTCCAAAACTCTTGTCACTCCAATCCCTAAATCCTGATATGGGGATTCATGTAGGAGATCAACGATCCTCGAGGATTTGGATCCAATGGTCCATGGGATTTCAGATCTTTCCCCGAACTCTGATCGCTCACCACGTGTCTCCTCTGATGGACAATCTAGATCCTTTTAGGACTCCTCCTTTCTATCACAGATCACATTGGAGTTTCGGTTACCAGGGTTTCGTGACTTGCGAAGACAAGGGTTCTTGCTCTTTGGTTTCCCGGGTGCCGAAACGTCGAAATGTCGACCGACATCCACATGTCCCTCTGATGGACGGCTGCGACCTTTACCCATGATCAACCATTATGATATTTTCAGGATGATCAATGGTCATGATCAAATCCTATCTTTCTCAAACTTATTCACACTTAAAACTATTTCGGGGTTTCGGTTATCGGGATTTCATGACTCGCGATGACCAGGGTTCTTGCCCTTTGATTCCCCGAGTGTCGAAATGCCGAAACGCTTACCGACCACCACATGCCCTTATAAAAGGATGGTCCAGATACTCCCATGGACCTTGGGGATCTATGGTCCCGATTTCTTTGCTACTCACGAAGATAAAAGAAAAGGGTTGAGGCATTTAATTCCCTTGTGTCTTCCTCCAATCTAATAGTCACAACTGACCTTAGACCTTCTGATAGGATCTCGTCCATCAATCGATACTTATCCACACTTTAAACTAGTTCAGGATTTTGGCTGTCAGGATTTCGTGACATGTGATGACCAGGGTTCTTGCACTTTGATTCCCTGAGTGTCGAAACACCGAAACGCTTACCGACCACCACGTGCCCTTATAAAAGGATGATCCAGATACTCTCACGGACCTTGGGGATCTACAGTCTTGATTTCTTCACCACTTACGAAGATAATGTTGGCATGTTTTACAGGCAACATATGCTTGTCATTGATGGCAAGTACAACAGCGATGATGGCTTGAGTACAGGAAGAATGTAACAGACGGGCAACATAAGTAGTTTGGGAAGACGTTGCAGAGAAAGCTCGATAAGATCAGAAGAGATAGTGCAGAGGATGGTTGGCATGCTTTACATGCAGTATGCACTTGTCATTGATGGCAAGATCAGAGTATGCAACGAAGGCAAAACAAGGACAAAGTATGCTCGGGAGGAGAAGAATCAGTGATCGCTGGATCCCATCCTAAATTCTTGATGGTCGTCAGATATGAATGTAGATAAGAAGAGCGTGCTGAAGAGGAGGATAGATCTCAGGCGTTAGATCCAAGCGTGGGATCCGACCATCGTTGGATCAAGCAGAACCTACATGTTCTTTAAAGTGCAAGGAGAAGCGGGCGTACAAAATCCTGAAAGAAGGAGGACCGTCCTTTTATAGGCAGGACACGTGGACACAGATCAACATTTCACTGATTGGAAAGTCAAACAAATGAAATGCTCCAACCTTTCAACTCGCGAAATCATGATATGTGAAACCGCGATATAATCTCGACCATTGGATTGAGGACAAATATGGACCATTGATCAGACACAATGAAGGATCGTGGAGTTGTGAAATCACAATAAAATATTGACCATTGATCCAAGAGGGACACATGGGGAAAGATCGTCATTTCGCTGATTGGAGAGTCAAAGGAACAGGGTTCCCTAACCTCTCGAAATCATGATATGCGAAATCATGACTTAACCACAACCAGCAGATCGAGATGTGATCTGCACCATTGATCCAACTCCATTTCATAGTTTCGTGGATCGAAAGTTGGAGATGTCAAAGAATATTAACCACAGGAATCCTGAAATCGTGATATGTGAAATCATGACTTAATCTAATCCGTCAGATCAAGGTTTCATCTGGACCATTGATCCCAATCCATTTTGGAGTTTTGGAAATCGAGAGATGGAGAAGTCAGAGACTCTCAACATTAGGAGTCCCGAAGTGCCGAAATGTGAAATCCCGAAACAAGACACGTCAACAAACCTAAGAACACATGGCACAACCAGGCAATGACAAGTGTCAAGCTGATTCAACATTTCAGGCACATGTAAGTCACGAATCAGAGTGACACATGGCAGTTATTCAACATGTGTCAATCCACGTGTGACGTCAGCAGGTTTACACCACTTCGCAGTTTCAGAAATTGGGAGATGGAGATGTCAAGAAACTCTCAGCATCAGGAGTCCCAAAATGCTGAATTGTGAAATGTCGAAATCCCGTCAACCGTCCATCTCTGGGGGTTATGTGGATCATTGATCCGACTCCCTTTCAGAGTTTCATGGATCGGGAGTTGGAAGCATCAAGAACATTCACCACAGGAATGTCGAAATCGCGATATGCGAAATCACGATATGCGAAATCGCGAAATGATCTGAGCGGTTGGTTCGAAGAGATCGTGGACCATTGATCTGACTCCCTTTTCGATGGAGACCGAAAATTCAGTTACCGGGAGATGGAGAAGTCAGAGACTCTCAGCATCAGGAGTCCTAAAATGCCAAATTGCGAAATTGCAAAAAGCACCTTATGGACAAGCGCTTAGTCATGGGCATGGTCATATAGAGGAAGGAGCTAGTGCAAATAAGCTCCGCCTTGGAATTTCAGGGATCACGACTGGGAGTGTCGAGACACATGGTCACATGAATACTGAATTGCTGAATGCCAAAATGAAGAAATGAATGCAAGATCCCATGAATCCAATCCAACAGTGCAGGTGAATTTGAGCATAATCGGAGGGCTAATATTGCTCCTCGCAGTGTAAGTGCTAGAAACCATTGATGGTCTCTGCCAGAGAATTCGAAGAGACCTCTGTGTGATCACCAGAGGAGATGAAGAGTCTCTAAGCTTTGTCCAGTGAAGGAAGACGATTCTTAGAGGGATTGACAAATGGATGAGCGTTGAAGTCTGTAACTGAAATAGAAGGCATAAGCTAGACTGTGCCAAAGAAGACAAGGAGTCTCAACTGCCAGAGAGGTTGAGGAATCTCAGCAGAACACCCAATGATGTTGGATGCGTGGTGGGAACCACCAGAGAAGCTGAAGAGTCACGATGAATATCAGACAGAGCACTCGAGTTGTGGAGGACTTTGGCACGGAGTGAGCATGTAGAGGCATTGTGAATATTGCATGCACAAAGACAATAGAGACTATAAGAATGTTGAACAAAGAAGAGATAAAGGGTTGTTGTTGTGTAGGAGAATTCAGGTGTGGACAAGGAGGCAGAATGCAGGAGTAGAAATGCACAGTTGAGGAATGGTGCATTGAAGGGATATGCGGCATAGAGTATAAGAGGTAGAAGAGCAGAAAGTGCTAGAGGCGTGTAGAAGACACTGATGCAGACAGGGCAGAGCAGTGTAACAGAACAACAACAGGGTTGGTAAGCCATTGAATAATTTTATCTCGCTGTAATAAGTTTTAGTAACAAAGAATTTATAATTCAGGGTGGTTGGGAGGTGCTAGGGAGGACTGGTGTCCTCAAAGGTTCAAGTGGGAGCTTGAACACAGGGAGTTGGTGCTTCCTTATAGTTGGTGCTAGAGAAACCAGGGGGTTGGTGCTTCCTTCTAGTTGGTGCTAGAGAAACCAGGGGGTTGGTGCTTCCTTCTAGTGGGTGCTAGAGAAAACAGAGAGTTGGTGCTCTCAACAATTTACAGCTTGCAAAAATAGAGGTTGTAGCCTCACAATGAGTTGGTGCTCATATGTATGATAATGTAAAGAATGTAGATAATACTTATCATATAAAGAAAAAAAGGTGTTTACCTTGTATGGGTTTCCTTGGGAATTATCTGTCTCTGTCTTTCTCATATATGTGACTGATGCTGAATTTGCCTTTGTTTATTTCTCTGCATTATCGTGATCATCTTTGAGTGCCTTGTAAAGATTTTAAAGGAAGCATAATTGTTTAAGCACGGTAACAATTGATTCAGCCCCCCTCTCATTTGACCAACAATTGGTATCAGAGCGGGCCCCTTTTATCTAAGGGTAGATCCTAGAGCTTAAACATGTCAAGCCATGAAGGAAATTCAACCAATAAGGCCCCTCTGTTCAATGGAACAAACTTTGCCTTCTGGAAAGTTAGAATGAGAACCTACATAATGGCTTTAGGTGCAGATGTCTGGGATGTGGTAGATACTAGTTATGTAAAGCCAGTTGTGCTAGCTAATAAGGATGACAAACTAGAATTTAGCTTCAACGCTAAGGCTATGAATGATATCTTGAGTGGGCTTGCAGAAGAAGAATTCGTAAAAGTTATGCACCTAGGAACTGCCAAAGAAATGTGGGACAAACTCATTAGTAGTTATGAGGGTAATGAGAAGGTAAAGGATGCAAAGCTTCAAACCTATAGAATACAGTTTGAACAGCTGAAGATGAAGGAATATGAAACTGTTGGAAAATACTTTCTGAGAGTAGAAGAAATGGTAAATGCAATGAAGGCACTTGGTGAAACAATTGGGGAACCTTC
>ML781793.1:262725-286855 GCA_009831015.1 Picea engelmannii
CCGCAGAGGGGGTACCCCCCCTCTGCACTCCCCCGCGTGGAAGAGTGTACATACTTATGGGGTGTAAATACTTCATGGGGTATAAACACGGCTGAAAGAAAGGACCTCTGAATCAGGAAGATAATCAGGCTCCACAACCAACACGTCATTTCACTGACTGGAGAGTCAAAGGAACGGGGTTCCCTAACCTCTCGAAATCGCGATATGAGAAATCACGACTTAACCATAGCCGTCATATCAAGGTGTGATCTGCACCATTGAGCCAACTCCATTTCGGAGTTTGACGGATCGAAAGTTGGAGATGTCAAAGAATATTAACCACAGTAATCCTGAAATTGCAATATGTGAAATCACGACTTAATCTGATCCGTCAGATCAAGGTTTGATCTGGACCGTTGATCCCAGTCCATTTCAAAGTTTCGAAAATCGAGAGATGGAGAAGTTAGAGACTCTCAACATTAGGAGTCCTAAAGTGCCGAAATGTGAAATCCCAAAACAAGACACGTCAACAAACCTAAGAACATGTGGCACAACGAGGCAATGACAAGTGTCAAGATGATTCAACATTTCAGGCACATGTAAGTCATGAATCAGAGTGACACATGGTAGTTATTCAACACGTGTCAATCCACATGTGATGTTAGCAAGTTTACACCACTTCGGAGTTTCAAAAATCGGGAGATGGAGATGTCAAGAAACTCTCAACATCAGTAGTCCTGAAATGTCGAATTGTGAAACGCCAAAATCCCATCAACCGTCCATCTCTGGGGGTTATGTGGATCATTGATCCGACTCCCTTTCAAAGTTTGGCGGATCGGGAGTTGGAAGCATCAAGAAAATTCACCACAGGAATATCGAAATCATGAAATGATCTGAGTCGTTGGTTCGAAGAGATCATGGACCATTGATCTAACTCCCTTTTCGATGTATTGGAGATCGAGAATTTGGTTACCGGGAGATGGAGAAGTCAAAGACTCTCAGCATCAGGAGTCCTGAAATGCCAAATTGTGAAATCATGAAAAGCACCTTATGTACAAGTTCTTGGTCATGGCCATGGTCATATAGAGGAAGGCGCTAGTGCAGATAAGCTCCGCCTTGGAATTTCAGGGATTGTGACTGGGAGTGTCGAGACACATGGTCACACAAATGCTGAATTGTCGAATGCCAAAATGCCAAAATGAATGCAAGATCCCATGAAGCCAATCCAATGGTGCAGGTGAATTTGAGCATAATCGGAGGGCTAATATTGCTCCTCGCAGTATAAGTTCTAGAAACCATTGATGGTCTCTGCCAGAGAATCCGAAGAGACCTCTGTGTGATCGCCAGAGGAGATGAAGAGTCTCTAAGCTTCATCCAGTGAAGGAAGACGATTCTTAGAGGGATTGACAGATGGATGAGCGTTGAAGTCTGTAACTGAAACAGAAGGCATAAGATCGACTGTGCCAAAGAAGAGGAGGAGTCTCAACTGCCAGAGAGGTTGAGGAATCTCAGTAGAACACCCAGTGATGCTGGACGCGTGGTGGGAACCACCAGAGAAACTGAAGAGTCACGATGATGATCAGACAGAGCACTCGAGTTGTGGAGGACTTTGGCGTGGAGTGAGCATGCAGAGGCATTGTGAATATTGCATGCACAAAGACAACAGACTTTGGCGTGGAGTGAGCATGCAGAGGCATTGTGAATATTGCATGCACAAAGACAACAGAGACTATAAGAATGTTGAACAAAGAAGAGATAAAGGGTTGTCGTTGTGTAGGAGAATTCAGGTGTGGACAAGGAGGCAGAACGCAGGAGCAGAAATGCACAGTCGAGGAATGGTGCATTGAAGGGATATGCAGCATAAGAGGCAAAAGAGCAGAAAGTGCTAGAGGTGTGTAGAAGACACTAATGTAGATAGGGCAGAGCAGTGTAACAGAACAACGACAGGGCTGGTAAGCCATTGAATACTTTTATCTTGCTGTAATAAGTTTTAGTAACAAAGAATTTATAATTCAGGGTGGTTGGGAGGTGCTAGGAAGAACTGGTGTCCTCAAAGGTTCAAATGGGTTCTTGAACACAGGGAGTTGGTGCTTCCTTCTAGTTGGTGCTAGAGAAACCAGGGAGTTGGTGCTTCCTTCTAGTTGGTGCTAGAGAAACCAGGGGGTTTGTGCTTCCTTCTAGTGGGTGCTAGAGAAAACAGAGAGTTGGTGCTCTCAGCAAGTTGTAGTTTGAAAATACAGAGGTTGTAGCCTCACAATGAGTTGGTGCTCATATTTACGATAATGTAAAGAATGTAGATAATACTTATCATATAAAGAAAAAGAGGTTTTTACCGTGTATGGGTTTCCTCGGGAATTATCTGTCTCTAGCTTTCTCAGATATGTGACTGATGTTGAATGTGCCTTTGTTTATTTCTCTGCATTATCGTGATCATCTTTGAGTGCGTTGTAAAGATTTTAAAAGAAGCATAATTGTTTAAGCACGATAAAAATTGATTCACCCCCCCTCTCAGTTGACCAACAGATAAAAAGGAAAGGGGTTGAGGCATTAACGCCCTTGTTTCTTCCTCCAATCTAACGATCGTGGCTGACCTCAGATCCTCCGACAGGATCTCGTCTGTCGATCAATACTTAAAGACACGCTGCCATTTTGGGATTTCGTAAATCGGGGTTTCGGGACTCGTGAGTACAAGAAAACTCGCACCTAGATACTCCGGGTGCCGAAACTCCAAAAACTCTTAATTTACCCCCATGCTAATAATTCGGGATTTCGCAAGTCGGGGTTTCGGGACTTGCGAGTGCAAGGGGACTCGCCCTTGGGTACTCTGGGTACCGAAATGCCAAAATGTTGGGATCTATGAGAACCATTCTTCCTCGCATAGGATGGCTAATACTTGCGCCACCAATCCTCCTTCAGGTTCTTGGTAAGCTTTCCAGAGAGGGTATCTCTGTGGAGAGGTCTATTTCGACGAATAAGGGCATAGATTTCCCAAAAGAAGACTTGAATTCTAAATTAGTTCAATATACGTATATATAAATCTATCTATAAACATAAGCCATATGTGGTCCTTCCAATAAAAGCATGAAACCACCATTTCTGATCAAAACACCACACAGACAGTCTTATACTCAAACCATTCATAAATTGCATATACTATGAGCATACATGTCAGCATATAAATTTCAAGATACAAGATATGACACTTATCAGAAAAACACCAGAGGTGATGCAACTGCTGAGAGGGGTGCTCGTTTCCACCCAACCATAGGCTCAGCGACTCCAAATGGATTTACCATTGGCTACTCCCGAGCTGAGACCATGATGTTGTGAGACTGAGTCTCTGTTCGCCAGTGACCGAGAATGAAGGTTACTCTCCTTCTTCTCTGCTATTACTCACTCTATATTTTCCAGAGTTCTTTTCCTCTTTCTCTCGCATCTGCCCCTTTATCGCACACTCTTCCTGCCTTTTCTCTTTTCGGCAAGGTTGTGTGTGGCACGATCTTCCTCGCGGTGGTCAGGTCTAAGGACTCTACGGATGGGTGGTTCACCCCCATCCCTCATTACTCATGAGGAGCCATTTACCTACCAACCTGGCGAGTCATTTAAATTGGGGCCAGCGAGCCGCTCTTGTTTCTCTGGGCTAGTGAAGTCCAAATACGGTATTGGTTTCGGTGGAAGTTAACGCCACCATTCCAGGTGCCTTCCACCACCTTTCCTCAGCCATCGTGGTATCTTTTTCAGCACATCCCCCTCTCAATAGTCCTGCAATATATATATATATATATATATATATATATATATATATATATTCATAATATTATTTACATTCATCTACCTTTTTCACAAGGTCCATTCACATCACACATTCACATTTCTGAGTTTGCCACAATACTTGGCCAGTATAGTTATTTTTACAAACTGGTGGAAATAGGGTGTTACAGATCTCTTTGGGAGAACAAAGGTGCAACACCTCCAAAAATCCTGAATATCGAATTTATGAAGTGACATGGATCATCGATCCTTGGATCCTTCAGGATCCTTCTCAGTCGTTGATCTGGGTATTCCATTGAGAACCCCTCTTAGTCGGTCGATCATCCAGAGGAGGGACCTGCATATGGTACTTCGACAAATTCCTACTTTAGGAGAATGGAGTGGACGTAGAGTAGAAATCCCCAAAGGCTAGAGCGATGAAGTAACATGAAGCATGGATCCAAGGATCCTTCAGAACCCTTCTCAATTGTTAGATCGACACTAATGAAAAGATGGCATCAAGTACTTCGGCATAGTCCTACTCTGGGAGGTTTAACCTGTGAGTGAAAGAGAATATCATCTGACCACCGAAGGCTGGAGTGACATAGCATATTGATGTCACCTAGGGTGATGTGGATTCATTGTAGGTGTAACATCTGTCACCCCAATTGATGTCTTTCACAGACCCCAGGTGTCAAATGGAACTAGACATGTGGCACTAGTTTATCAGGCCATGTGTCGCCCTTGTCTTCTACCAAATGTCATCTATTGGGCCTAGGCCATGGTCATCCCAACGCTGACCACTATGGGAGAAACATGAAAGTTACGTGGCCAAACTCCTGAATACCGAAGTCATGAAGCAACGAGGGCCATTGATCTGGAGGAGCTTTGGGACCACTCATGACCGTTCGATCTACTCCTTGGTCAATTCGGCTTTGACCTAATATGGGAGTAAGGAGAGGGTTACACCATGAAAACTATTGGCATGGAATTGATCAGACCAGGGTCCTTCTCAGGTTACCAAGAAAAGGTACCAAGTAGTCTAGAGTGTTGGCATTTTCATCTCCTCCGAAGAGAAGAAGTCTCACCCAAAGCACAACCAAGACAAGAAGATAGGGAAGGGTGTTGCACCTCTTTTGTCACCTAAATGAGAAAAATAAAGGTCCTTACAAGATTAGTTGGGTTAGCTAAGCAAGGCAATAGTAAAGGAAATGGTTAGAGAAAGAAACATAAAAGAGCAAGCTAAGAATTAAACTAAGAAATAAAAGAACAACTAAACTATTGAGCATAAGGACATAAGAACAAAAAACCAATAAGACTCATGTCACCAATGGCAAGGATTATATTAGTGAAAGAAAAAACCAAGAAGAAAGAGGACTTTGGGTTCCTTATTCCTCCAAGGGAGGGCTCTTGGACCCCCACAACTAAGATCTTCTTACAACTTTGAATAAAATGGTGAAAGAATCCCAAGCTAATCCACTCAAGAGGTGAGATGGATTGCCCAATGTAATGATGCTAGTATGCTCTTGATGAGAAAAGAGTATTCTCCAAGAGAATAGTAGCAGCATAACCTTGCTAATGAATTCCTTGAAAATGAAGTGCACCCGTGGCTTTGTTTTATAGCACCAGTTTGAGGTATTGTGCAACCAGCTTATAGTGTGAAAAGAGGCTATTTAGGGAATTTTTAGGTCTTTGACTAGCCACCCAGTCAGATTCAGCCGAGATTTGGGTGTCAAATAAACTTGGAAGCTGAACCAGAAGTGGGTGGGAGGTCTACCAATCTCATAAATGCATCATTCTTAGATGTGCACGGCTTTCAGCGACCACAGTCGCACATCGTGCGCATGTGTTATTTTCGTGCTTTTCTGGATCGCGCATGTGCGTGCATGCCTTGTGTAGTCATAGTGCACCTTAATTTTATCACTGGTTATATAGTTTTGGACCTTTTGGAAATGATTTTGTGGTAATTTTGGTCCATGGGTGGCCTCATAACTATTTGACGATGCTGGATTCTTGTAACCATTTGCGGATGAAATTTCAGTGATAACATATGCCCCCTGATGGATGAGGTTAGGAGCATATGTATAGCCAAAATTCATCAATGTTTATTCTACTGAGAGTGTCATTGTAAGAGAGAGTGATAATGAGAGTATCAAGAGTGACTCATTGGAGGGAGAAGGGAGCATGTAGGACCCAACCTTCCATAAGGTGTGTAAAAAATAAATTGTATACAAACGAGGCGGGCATGCCCCATGCTCGTGTCATGTAAGTCAAAAAAGAATGGTGTTGTATAGTAACTGAAACAGTGTGTTGATGTCGACAACTGTAGTGCCCTTAGGGGCGGTCGTGATAAAGGAAGAAGACAATTCTGAGGAGGAACATACTCTGAATAGTAGGAAATGACACATGTAATAAGTATCACGGATTTTGTAGGCATTGATAGCCCAGCCAAGTTTAGAGGTCTTCGACAAATATAAGAAATAACTGCAATAGTCGCAAAGTAAGACCCACCGTAACATGAGAAAATGTTGAAGTCAAATGTTACGGGGGTCAACAACAGTAAGGAGCAATTGTGGTTCTCCCTGTGTCGTCTGAGACCTCTCATTGGAAAGGTAATGAGAGTCAAGATACTATCACCCTTCTGGAAACTATGCTGATGTCGACAAAAGGGGGACATGAATCCAAGAGGTGAAGGGCTTCGTGAAATCTACTAGGCGAGGTTAGGAACTAAAGAGGTACATGGATGAAATCAAGATGTATGAAGACTCAAGACTACCCTTGGTTGGGGGTATATGCGAAGTATAAGTGGCCGCAACCATTCAACTAGGTTGAGTGTCAGGGGGACAACAAGATGTGGGATAAGTTGTGCCAAATGCAAGACAAAGTGGGAAAACTTAGAGAGCAGAGGTAAGTGGTATGTGGGATACTCGGATTATATGGATGATGTCAACAGGAGTAGATGATAAGGAGTGCCCCAACCAAGGGCGACATGGGTTGCATTTGCCAAAAAATGGAAGAAGGTCACCAAAGGTGACGACAAAAAGATATGTAAATGCTGGAAACAAAGGCTTTTACAACTTATAAAGAATAATTTGGGATGAGTGTACAAATACAGAAATGGGTGCCCCAATGTAATATGGTTGAGCCGATGAGGGCGCAATGTGCTTAGAGAACTGGTGGAGGTTGGGGGCCCATGGGTGGGTTTCTGTATGAGGTAGATGGTATGGAGGGAAATTTGCGGAGGAGTAAACTGATTGTGGATGAAATGGAGGGTTAATGATACTACGAAGGCGCAATCAAAATAGAACCTTGAAGAGATAACCTGAGAGTCCATTGGGAAAGCTAGAAAAATGAGGAGAAGGAGTATGTGGCTGATTCACGACATGATGTAAGACTATCGGGACTCCCATCCCTAAAGGGTTGAAAAACAGCATGAGTGTCAAAGTGCCAAAGGGTGTTATGAATGGGACAACTCATGTGGGGGAGAGTGCTACCGAGTGACAGTACCCAAAATGCAATGGAGGTGTCAGTACTACAGAGCCAGAGATGGGGATCCTAAAGGTAAATGTCAGAGGGTGTGACTAGAGATGCACTTGAGATTCAGAGGGAATGATTACATGCCAGTGTTGATTATATACCTAAAGGGGTGGTGCTGATGTATGATGACCAAGTACCTGCACACATGAAAAACAAAATACCCGACGTGAACAATATATGAAGAGAATCGAACATACAAGCATTTATTGGATAATTTTGAACATGAGTATGCATACCTGGATGGGTATGAAAAAATGGTGACCCAGGGGCTAGGGATAAAAAATGGCCCAGGGACTGTCTTGATGTAGGTGATGGGACGCTGCTCCCGTGGCTGAAGATAGATCGAAAAATGGACACCCAAAGCTCCCGGAATGGGGTTTGGAAGTTTGGTGAAAAGGGCTATATATAGTTATAGGGACCACATTGCCACCTCATTTGTACTTGTTGTCAAAGTGACTGGACGAGAGGTATTCAGAGGAGATTTGGAGATTCCAGGAGAACAAGGTAGTCGATTCAG
This sequence comes from Picea engelmannii, assembly GCA_009831015.1. NCBI lineage: Eukaryota > Viridiplantae > Streptophyta > Pinopsida > Pinales > Pinaceae > Picea > Picea engelmannii. The sequence goes on from ML781793.1 coordinate 270,509, forward strand.
GACCAGCGAGCTTCAGGTTAGTAGTCTTATCATCCTACATAGAAGTAGGCTTTCAATTTGTGGGCAGGGCCTGTACGGAGGGTCGTATAGGGGCTTTTATGGGTGTGGGCCCCCCAGTGCACAGGCGATCAAGAAATATGCATGCACAGGTGTGCACCTGCTATCTGGATATCCATGCTTGGGTGCGCCCATAGCGGGGGAAAAGGCATGTATTGTATGCACGCATGTTTGCTACACAGCTGCGCATGGGTGCATGGCTGTGTAGTGGATAGGCACGTTGTGATGCGCGCCTGTGTTCGTGACATGGGCGCATGGAGGCACCTCTGTATGGCGGATAGGCATGCACTCATGCACGCTTGTGGGATGAATAGGCCCACATGTGTGCGCGCCTATGGGGTGAACATGTGTGCATATGTGTGCACCTGTGGGGTGAACATGCATGTATATGTGCACGTCTGTGGGTTTAAACAACCGCTCCTTGGAGGCAAGGCTGATGGGTGAAAAACTCATCTTTTTTGGAGATTTTAATGTGTTTTATGGTAAAGATGGTTGATCTAGGACTATATTATGTGGTTGCAGGTGATCATTTGTACGATGTCGGTCAACTGGCGAGAGCGGGATTCATCACAACTGAGAGATGTCATGGCTATTGAGGAGTTGTGGGTTCATGCCACTTTGGCAGCCTGCGGGCTACTAAAGTTCTTCGAGTGCCCGTTGATATGGGTTTAGAAGTATCTTATGCAGTTTTTGATCCGGATGTGGAGTCTGGATCTGCATTGTTTTATGGTGCGGGGAGAGCAGCTAACCTTCACTGCGATGGAGGATGTGTACTTTCTGACTGGGCTCCCTTTTCATGGAACGCCCCTATCGACGGAGCCTGTATTACCTAGGGACATGCAATTAGCTACCTTGGGCCAGAGGTATTGTTCGAGGGAGAACTTCATGTCAGGCTCCATAGTGAGTATCAGGGCAATGGATGCTTTAGTTCATCGCTGTGTAAAAGTGATGATTGTGAGGGTATATGGGTCCCTCGTGACTCAGCGGATTAGTGGTGGTCAGCTGAGGATTATGGGGCAGGCATTGGCAGAAGAGAATTTTGCTTGGGGCTTGATGTTGGATGCCAAGATGGTAGGGCAGCTTGAACGGTGTCGGACTATGGACTCAGGGGATTTTGCCTTTGGGTCCATCTTGGTGGCCTGGTTTTTGGAGAGGGTGTCGATGTTGCACCCTAGAGTTTTATTGGGCACACCTGGTGCATGAGAGTCGCGACTAAGGTGGTGGTTGATGATTTTGATTCACCACGGTGGTGGTGAGGGTGGCCATTTTTTCATGGTTGAGACTGCACAGGTGTGGCGGTAGATGCCGCAAATCATACTGCAGTATCCATACTGTGGGGTGGACTTCCAAGGTGATTCGAATATGGTGTTACCTCCAGGGGAGGTGTTCGACCACCGAGGTATGTTTGTGATTTGTTTGATATGTTGATTTTTGAGATAGTATGACCATGTATTATGTATAGATGGATGTTGATGATATCTTTTGTTTGTTTGCATATGCAGATGTGGGACCTCGTGGGCATGAGGTTGAGTTGATGAGAGTGCCAGCTTGGCAAGAGCTGGTGAGACCACCACGGGGAGAGCCACTGGCAGGAGAGAGACGTCAGCGCAAGGACGTTGAGGAGCGACCAATCGGTGATGAGAGAGCGACTAGAAGACATCGTTTTTGATGACCCTAGTGCCAGGCCATCGCATGCCCCTCCAGCGGAGGCCAGGGGAGATTTTGAGGATATTCGTTGTTGCTTGGAGGCAGTGCTATAGGGAGTGCCTGAGGGCATGTGGTCGTGCATCTAGGACGAGGGCGTCCTGGAGAAGTGTGTGGGAGTGTCCCTGATGTGGTAGACTATGGTGCGGTGAGAAGCAGTAGCAGGTGTTGCAATGACCGAGCGGTTACCTCTAGGTTCAGAGGGACCGATAGTGGGTGGGGCACCACCGCTTGAGGGAGGGGAAAGAGGTGGTGCTCTAGAGGCACCTTGAGTGTTGCTCTATGTATGTTTGTATTTTTGTATATAGGCTGGTGAGCCCATTTTGGTGTAGTGGCACTAGTTTTGTACCGAGGTGCTTCACTAGCCTGCGGATTTTATATACGATGTATTTTATGTGTATGTAAACATTTTAATGGCACTGTTGACCGATTTATGTATATATATGAGTATACATTTTGGGGTCTTTGTGATGTTTACATGTGTTTTTTAATGTGTTGATGATGTCTAATCTATATATGCTATGATAGGATCTTGATGGTTTATGTGTGTGTAGAGATATCTTGATGTGATATATTCCAATTGAGTATAATGTTAGCTAGGTTATTTGTAATTTGATTCAATTGTCTTGGAATATGTGTAAATGTAATGAAATCAAAATGTCGAGATAAAAGTCTAACTTGCAGGTATTTGTGAAAGAGGAAAGGATCGCAGACACGGTACACATTGTTGAGCTGGAGGACGACTAGTTGGGAGTCAAGAAAGATGCTAAGGTGATTAATACGATGATGACGAGCATCGGTGAGGAGGCCAATGACGGTTGTGTACTCGGCTTGGTTGTTGGTTGCTGAACCAAAACATATGACGCTAGAGTGAAGCAGTTCATGTGAGGGGGAATAGAGAACCCAAGCTGTCGAAGCGAGATTTTGTGCCCAATGGATGGCGTCATCAGTGTAACCGATGTGGTAGGCCGATGAAGGAAGCATCTGTCAATAACACAAATGATAGTTTAGACGTGAGCAATGGAAAAAAGATTAAAAACACTATAAAAGAAATAACCTAATGTAGAATGGCTACGCTTAGGCATAAAATTTCTTTAAGTATAACCCGTTGATGGGTTCTTTGAGAGAGAGGCCTTCGGGGGAAGCCAGGATGTTTGCACCTTTGGTGAGGCAATGTTGGATAATGTAGGGGCCATGCCATAGTGACTCGAATTTTCCATGACCAAGGGTATCGTGAGTGATATCGTAAGAAAGGATGAGGTCTCCTTCATGAAATGAGCGAAGGTTGACGTGGCGATCAAAGGTGGCCTTGGACCATTTTTTGGCTGCCTCATTGTTTTGTAATGAAGATCGACGATCTTCATCCAGGGACTCTAAGTTCAAAAAATGCTGCTCCATTGGAACAATGTTGGGTAATAGCTCAATTTTGGTGCGTAAGGTGGGAATTTCAAACTCGATAGGAAGAGTGGGCTCGACCCCATGGACTAGATGAAATGGTGTGAAGCTAGTGGTCATTTTCACAGCTGTACAGTAAGCCCATAGTGTGGAAAATAACATATGATGCTAATTGGTCTTATGTTTGTTAACCGTGCACTGCAACATGGTCTTGAGGACCTTGTTAACTACTTTGACCTGTCTATTAGACTAAGGGTAATATGGTGAGGCAAACTCGTGGGAGAATCCCAACCGTGATGAGAGTTCGACAAAATTTCATTCTTGAAATGTTTCCCGTGATCGGAAACTAGTTGGAGTGGTACTCCAAAGTGGGATATGACATGATTAAAGAAAAAACGTGTTGCAGTGTCAGTGGTGTTGTTGAAGGTGGGCATGGCTTCAGCCCATTTTTTGAAGTAATCGACTGCTACAACAATGTATTTGTGTCCATTGTTGGATGGGGGATTACAAGTCATGAAGTCGATGCCTCATTTACAAAAGGGGTCGACAGTAATGACTGGGTGGAGAAGGGCAGGTGGTGCTCATGCTTTGTCGGCATAAAGCTAACATTTATCGCATCGCTTCATAGCATGAATGCAATCGTGCAACAATGTAGGCCAAAAATAACCTCCTCGGATGATTTTATGAGCAGTGGACAATCCCAAAAGATGGCCCTCGCACGCGTCGCTATGGCAGTCGTTCAAGACTCTATCAGCCTCGTCAATAGTCAAGCATCGACGAAGTATGGTGTCGACCCCTCATCGATATAAGATATCTCCGATGAGGAGATAGCGGGGGTCCTGGTGGTGAATACGATGGGCAATCATCTCGTGAGAGGTGGTTACCAAAATTTTGGGTTCAGAGGTAGACAAGGAGGTCACCATACCAAGGATCATCTGAAGTGATATAAAATAGATGTTCATCGGGGAAGTCAGTATTGAAGGGGGCACTGGTAGTATCAGAGGGGAAGGATGTGAAAAGTTCGGCGAGGACAAGAGCCTTCTTTCTCTTGACTGTTGAAAATGTGAGATCATACTCTTGAAGGATAACGATCCATTAGGAAAATTTGCCATTAATTTGTCGATGAATGAGCAAGTATTGCATGGGGTTGGAATCTGCTATGACCCTAGTTGTGCGAAGCAGAATGTAATGGCGCATTTTCTGGACTGTGAGGACGAATGAAAGGGCTAGTTTTTCTTTGTGATTATACTTCAAGGGTGGCCCTGAGAGGTTTTTACTAATGTAGTAAATGACATGCTCATGATCGCCATCGCTAATTTGAACAAGAACTTCTGCTACTGAGACAGTTGATGCTGATATGTAGAGGATATAGTCGCAATTATAGTCGGGTGAACTAATTAAAGGGGAATTAGAGAGCATCATTTTAATATCGTAGAACACTTTTTGGGCATGTTCATCCCAGTGAAATGGGATGTCATGGCATATTAAGTGAAGGAAACCATGTGCTCGAGTGGCATAGTCTGGGACACATCATCGTAGAAAGTTAGCTTTTCCTTGTAGGCTCTGGAGTTGGCGTAAATTCTGAGGGGGTGGAATTTTTATGATGGCCTGGACTTTGAGGGGGTCCATGGTAATACCGCTTTGTGAAACAATGAATCTGAGGAGGCACCCTGCAGTGACGCAGAATACGCACTTGAGGGGGTTCAAGTGGATGTTGTACTGATGACACCGTTGGAAGATGATTCGTAAATCATCAAGATGTTAGGTGCGTTTTTTGGATTGAGTTGTGAGGTTGTCCAAGTATGTGAGGATGATATGAGCTAGATCATGAAAAATGTATGTCATATCCCATTGGAAAGTTGTGCCAGTGTTCTTTAGGCCAAAAGGCATGACACGATATGCAAAAGTACCACAAGGGGTGGTGAATGTGGTTTTGTATTGATCGACTGGGTGGGTTTGGATTTGATTATAACCAAAGAAACCATCCATGAAGGATAGAGCCTCATGGCCTGCACAGTCATCGATAATTTGATCGATGAAAGGCATTGGAAAGTTGTTTTTGGGACATGCATGATTGAGAACGCGAAATTCCATGCAGACACAGATAGTGCACTATTTTTTGTTAACGGGTATAGGGTTGGAAGCCCATGAGGTATAAGCGATGGGGTAGATGAACCCAGTCGCACGTAATTTGTCAATATCGGCTTTGATAGCCGCAGCTTTGGATGGGTGTAGCGGTCATTGTTTTTGACGAACCGGTGTAACATCAAGCCAGGTGTCGATGCGATGTTCAACAATAGAGGGATCAAGGCCAAGAATCTCTGTGTATGACCACGCAAAAATATCCCGATATTCTTGGAAGAGGGCATTATAGGCGGTGATTTATTGATAAGTGCATGCGGCGCCAATGGTGATTTCCTCGATGACTCCATTTTTTATGGAAATATCGATTTTGATGGTCGGGGAAATGTTGGCCATGTTGCCTTCTTCAAAAGAATCAGGGGCAGGAATGGGGTTGTTAAACCAGTCGATATGCCCTAATGGGATAAAATCCTTGGTTTCGACTGTGTATATGGGGTGTTGGTTAGGAAGCATGAAGACTTCCTATGGAAAGAAGAGTGCTCTGTGGTGTAGCACATCCCATGGGTAGTCGAGGGTGTTGAGTTCTTCGAGTATGTCCTCATCACAGTGGAGTTGGTGGGAATACAAGGGATCTAAAAGAGTGATATTGGTGATGGTCACCGTGTCGTTGTCCTTTGGGGATGAAGAAGCAGGGGGAATGACACAATGAGATTGCGATGGTTCGCTCGACATCAACCAAATATTGAGGTACTGAAGAGTACCAGTGGCAGTTGGATGTAAAATTTCTGTAGGGAAATGAACGGGAGAATTGGGGGGGTTTGGGGGTAAATCCTTGGATAAGTCATCCAAGAACGAGGAATAGAGAGTGCCTCTGGTTCAGGAGAAATGATATGAAGAATCTCTAGTGATGAGGTAAGGTCAACCATCAATTCTGTAGGGGGCGCAGGGGTTTGAATCAAGGTCGATTGGCGTTCCCTGTATTCAATGATCATAGGACATTGGTATGTAAAATGATATAAGGATTCACATAGAGAGAAAGGGCATCTCATACGTTCATTGATTGAAGTCATGACATAATGGATGTCAGTGATGTTTGGTAGGGATGATGTAGCTGGATTGGGTTCATTCTGGAAGCTTTGGTGTATTGCGACTAATGTCTGTTAGAAGTGAGGTAGTGCTAGGAAATGGTGTGTATAATGGCCATATTCTGAACATATGGCACAAGTAAATTTGGTTTGAAGCCCTTTTCTACTTGCGTTAGGGGATATAGCAATAGTACTTTCTATAGTGGCTAGCGGTGATGGTGTTTGATTGGGTTGAATTAGGTTACGTAACTCGGGTAGAGATGGGCATTTTTTGGTTGGGTGTCCATCTTTCACACATAGCGTGCAAGGAGGTTGGATGCATGGGGGGAATGGAGCTGTGGGATCCTTCTTCTTTCACCTACCCCCAGCTGTGGTAGGGAGGTTAGTGAGTGGGGGTGTAGAGGGTATGGTGGGAGTGAGTATGATAATCGTCATTGGGATTCCTTCTATTTGGGGGGGGAGGGATGGTTGAGGAACCATCTCTGGTGTATGTAAATACCAAACTGGAATTTCCAACACCATATTAGGGAGGGTAAGCATTGTGGCTACTTGGAAATCTTGTACACCTGGTGGAGGGTAAAAAAAGGGGATTTGAGTAATGGCTTGCAGAAATGTATCCCAAACTGGGATATGGCCTTGGGGAGAGGTGAAATCATGAACTGGTGGAGTCGACGAGTTCGCAAGAGGCTCATGAGGGAGGAACTTTGCGACTAGGGGGACGTCAGATATGAGAGAAGCCTCCCTGGGAGGAAGGGTATCCTCCATGTCAGTTCCTTTGGATGATACGATGCATACCTGATTGGAAGGATGAAGGAGTGGTGGTGCACCATGATAAGTTCCCAAAAATGATGGGTCTTTGAAAATCCCGGGACCCATTTCGATGAGTGGGTATGCTTCATGATTAGTGTGGATGAGAGGGAGAATGTTATCGATGTTGGAAGAAGGGTTAGGATCATAATGTGAGACTTGGTCAATGGTAATGATCTTCCCGTTATGGGGGAACATCATGGTTCTAAAGACGAAAGAGACAACTGCCTTCATAGCGCACATGTAGCTATGACCGAACAAGATATTGTAATAGAGTGAGGCATCGATAACTTCAATGTCGATGAGAATGGTATTGCCCCCGAGTTCTACAGGGACATTTTGGAAGAGCCCTTCAGGAGAAGATGGTTGTCCATCATAGGCTCTTAAGGTAATGGCAGATGGTATGAGTTATGGGGAACCGGGTTTCTGCCATACTGACTTGGACATGATGCATGTGGATGCTCCTTCGTCGATGATGCACCAATGAACTGTAATGTTCCAAATTTTCACTGGGATTTGAAAAGCAATTAGAGTAGGAAGGCGAGGTTCTCCACTGTCGAGATCAAATGTGATCAGTTGAGTATCTGCAGGGTAGACTGCCCCCAAGGAGGAAACTAATTATTTCCGCTGAGTGGGACAAGTTTGAAGGACTTCTAAGACTGACATGGCAGTTGGGGATTGTGCTAAGTCATCGACCAAACTGTAATTATGAGCTGCCCTAGCCTGTGGGTTGTGGACATTCCTGCACAATGGGATGTGAGGGATGCGAAGAGGTGTTTCTGTGTTAGGGAGAGGAATCACCAACGGGGGTCCCATTGGTGTTAGGATTGTTTCTGGGGGAATGGGAGGAGACTCAGCGGGTGCATGGTATTGACGACTACGTGTTTACAGAAGGATTTCTTCCTCACTAGTGAGGAGGATAGTACGATCTGCGAGATTGTTTGGATTGAGATAGTGTCCCAACTATGGTGGGGTAGGTTGTATATCATGTTGGGTGTTCATCACACCCTTGTGTGGAATGGGGTTTTGTAGCACGGTTGGGGGTGGTTGTTGCACGTATTGTTGTGGGGCCTGCTGAGGGGCAAGTGGTGCTGGAGGATGTGGTACACTTCCTGAGTCTTTCATCCATTTAAAATCAGCGATTTGGGGGCAATGATGAGTATAATGACCAAACTCATTGCAAAGGGCACAAGGGAAAGTGGATCTAATATTATTGTTATTTCTCCCTTGACGCCTATTGTTATTGCCCCCCTGAGGGTTCTGATTCCCTTGATTCTGGTTGCCCCCAGTAGGTTGGTTCTGTTGGGGGTGATTCCCGCCTTGACCTGGGTTACTATTGTTCCTGTTTTTTCCTTTCCTTTTGGCATTATTCGACTGATGGGTCAAATTTTTCGTATTCAGCTATTCAAAATTTTGATATTGTTGAAGGGGAGAGGGTTGAAAAAAATTCACCCCGGCATGAGGGTGTGGGGGAGCCATGGGCAGTGGAGGACCAGGGAATGGAAAGTACAGATTTTGTGGGGGTAATGATCTGTAAGGTACATAGGAAGGCGTGGTGATTTCTCTAGTACTTAGAGTATAAGCTGAGGTAGAGAGAGTACCAGAACTTGTTTGGATTGGTGGGTGTATTATGGGTGCCGGCAGTGTCGCACTGATGGGTGGGAGAAGAGCAATAGGGTATGGTTGTTAATAAGGGGATGGAGGGTAATAAGAGGTTCCCCCATATGCCGACAGATATTGAGGTGTTCCATACATTGGTGGTTGTTGGGTTTGTGGACTATGGTACATGGTATTACCAATCAATCCGTCTACTGAGTGAGACATCCCAGGTTTGTCTTGGCCAACTGGCACAGGTTTTGGGAGATCAGGAAGTACTGTGTACAAGTACCCTAATTGTGACTAGATGAGGTTGTATTGTTGAGCCTTACTAATGGATTCTTCTTCTGATTGAGGGAAGGTGGAAGCTACATCTTTACTGAGGAGAGAGACAAGTGATCTGAGAAACCAGTCAAGACATTGTTGTTTGGTGGTTTCAGCTTTGCACAAACTACGTCGTTGACACCACTCATGAATGTGATCGGCGATATGTGTGGCTGAGGTTTGTTTAAAATTAGAGAGTAGTTCAAGACCATTGTCATGGCGGATTGGTAATCGGAAGAAGGTCAAAAATTCTTTGGCCAAGGATTTGAAAGTTGCATGGGACCCCGATTTTTCATCTACATACCATTTGGCTGATGGGCCAGTGAGTGTGTGTTGAAATAATCATAGTCGGATGGAATCATCCATAATGTTGTTGGAAGAGCACCATAAGTGGAAATTCATGACATGTTTGGCAAGGTCATCCCATGCCTTTCCTTCAAACTTGGGGATATCTGAAGGTAGTTTGGTAGGCATTGCAGGCCATGTGGGGTCATGCAATATAGGATCATTTGTGAGTTTTCTTAGATCTGGTATGTTAAGAGAGGCCAAATATGGCATCTGGAGTGGTGGCAGAGGATTAGTTCTAGCCATGATGTGAGTGTTCTATGAACCTGACCCTTTAGGGGGGCTAGGTGGGTTGGTACTGCCCCCTTGAGAGGAAGTTTCCCCCCCGCTTCTGTGTAAAGGAGAGCGAGTGGATGGAGGACCTTGGGAAGTGGACACAAGTAATGTGGAACCAAGCAAAGTTGATCCTAAGACAGTGGCACTCACAGGAGTGTGAGAAGGTTGGGCCGATGAGTTGGCAAGACTAGTAACTCCCCCTAAAATAGGAGGGAGGTTTAGCAAGCATCTGGAATGGTGGGGGTTCTGTGGGTCCCCTATGATGTCCGACTAGCTTAGTGGATGTGTGTGAATTGTGGTGAGAGTAATAAATAAACAAGATCCTTTTGTTGCAATTTTTGAACTTTACACGATATATATCTAAATCAAATGTAATCAGAAGTGCATCATACATACAATATTTTGAAAAAGAAGCATATATGTGGATAAGTGGGTTTTGTCCACATGGGGGATCAAAGAAAACAAATTTTTGTGTCCTAAAATATGTAACGTCCTTCCTCTCAAATAGCACTGGACCTTCCAATAGTACTCAACAGTGGGGTCTGAAGTCACCAGAAGAGAAACTAGTGAAGGATGAAGTAATCAGTTATAATGAGGGGTAAAGGTGGCATATCCCAAAAGAGCTGGAAATATTTCCCAATACCCACATAAAATACGATCAAGGTGCAATTGCAGCCCACAATTGCCACCTGGGTAGATGTCCTAAAATTTGGTCACTAGGTACCTCAGTCAAAGTGCGACATTTAGATTTTCGGCCTAAGAAATGGGTCACGAGCTGGATCCCGTCCAAGAGGTGGGTGCCTCAAGGGGGGACAAACAGAACAACCGGACCTTGGCCTTCAACCCTTTATGGGTATCTCCCTTCCTTATGGTGTTAGGAACACTTGACTTGGAGGATTTACAGTTCTCTATTTGACAACTTCTATTGTTTTGACAATGTGAGAACCAGATAACAAGGAGTTATTTGGATGCCTATCCCCAAAATCCTACCTAGACTAAAAAATTTCTTTTGGCCCCTCTTGTGGAGGAAAACTTAGTGAGTTTTTAGAAAAAATTTAAATGTGGTTTGTTTGAGAGATTGGGGGTGTGAGCCAATCTCGTTGAAATTAAAATGGGAGTGGATAGTTTCTTCAAGAAAAGGGTGGGGTGTTTCAGAATCCTTTTGGAGGAAACTTACTTTGACCTCCATGTTTTAAGATGAAAACTATGTGAGTGATAAGTGACTTTTGTGTGTGAATGAGTGAAAGTGTGCCAATGTTTTAATGAATTAGGTGTCACCTTGCTGCATGTGGACTTCGTTTGGTCCTTACAAGTGTTGATTACCTAATTAACTAAATGTCTTTAGTACAACCTTGTGTAATTCAAAAGTCCCTAGGAAACTAGGATGTGGATATGTGGGTCCTTTACTATTCCTTTAACTCCCTATTGTGATTTAATCTAAGAAAGATTTAAAACTATCCTAGATTGTGATCATGTGGGCATGTATGGGCCCATTACAAAACCTTTAAACTTCCCTAGTGATTTAATCTAAGAAAGTAAATTTCAACACTATCCTATATTTGTAGCATATGGGCATGTATGGGCCCGTTACAATCTTGAGATGTGTTTTGAAAAATAAACTAAGAGGATTCCAGAGGGGGTTGTTGTCCTCTCCTAAAGGTTTTAATCTTTTTAAGGGAGATGAAATTGTCCTACAACCGTTTTTTGATTCTCAAGGTTGCTTTGAAGCATGAGAGAAGAGCATACTAAACAATTGTTATCCAACTTCTGGTCCGAATGAAAATTTTATGTGATTACAAATGATTCCAACTTATACTTTAAGTCAAAGCAAGCCATCCATGTGGAAAAATGAAAGAAAAAGAGGAAATAACAATTTTAAACCCCCTAAGTGCCTATGTGTTTTGATTAATCCCTTTATATGGAGAGGGAACTAAGTGTGGTGCAAATTACAACATGCATGAAATCATTTTTAAGAAGGCTAGGGGCCTTCCCCAAATCACAAAAAAACCTACAATGTGTATTTTTTTGCATAGGTGTGCAGGTCTCAGAGTAGACAGAGGTACATTGAGTGCCTGTGCACAGACTGAAATAGGCTTTTGGGTGCAGGTGTGAAGAACAACACTGTAAATTTGGCGCACGTGCACACGATGCATGACCGTCGGCCAATAAACCCACGCACAACTGACACACGGCCGTGAAGAAAATTCTGGATGGAATTCTCTCAATTCATCTTTGAATTGGATGTTTTGCAGGTCGTCTTGGGCCAGTTAAGGTACCTGCAGGTTAAATAAACCAAAAGAAGAGCTAGAAAAACCCAAATGGGGTAGGAAATTGATACCTTTCCCCAGTGGAGTCGCCAATCTGTTGCACCTCTTTTGTCACCTAAATGAGAAAAACAGAGGTGCTTACAAGCTTAGTTGGGTTAGCTAAGAAAGACAGCAGTAAAGGAAAGGGTTAGAGAAAGAAACATAAAAGAACAAGCTAAGAATTAAACTAAGAAATAAAAGAAAAACTAAACTATTGAGCATAAGGATATAAGAACAAAAAATCAATAAGACTCATGTCACCAATGGCAAGGATTATATTAGTGAAAGAAATCACCAAGAAGAAAGAGGACTTTGGGTCCCTTCTTCCTCTAAGGGAGGGCTCTTGGAATCCCACAAATAAGCTCTTCTTACAACTTTGAATGAAATGGTGAAAGAATCCCAAGCTAATCCACTCAAGAGGTGAGATGGATTGCCCAATGTAATGATGTTAGTATGCTCTTGATGAGAAAAGAGGATTCCCCAAGAGAATAGTAGCAACATAACCTTGCTAATGAATTCCTTGAAAATGAAGTGCACCCATGGGTTTGTTTTATAGCACCACTTTGAGGTATTGTGTAACCAACTTATAGTGTGAAAAAAGGCTATTTAGGGAATTTTTAGGTCTTTGACCAGCCACCCAGTCAGATTCAATCGATATTTGGGTGTCAAATCAACTTGGAAGTTGAACCAGAAGTGGGTGGGAGGCTGACCAATCTCATAAATGTGTCATTCTCAGATGTGCATGGATTTTAGCGACCATAGTCACTCATTGTGCGCATGTGTTCTTTTCGTGCGTTTTTGGATCGTGCATGTGCACGCGCGCCCTGTGTAGTCATAGTGCACCTTAATTTTATCACTGGTTGTATAGTTTTGGACCTTTTGGAAATAATTTTGTGGTAATTTTGGTCCATGGGTTACCTCATAACTATTTGACGATGCTGGATTCCTGTAACCATTTGTGGACGAAATTTCAGTGATAAGAAAGGGCAAGGAGAATACTTAAGCCGGTTTCCAGAATCTTCAAAGTTCACCATAATATTGCGTAAGAAAGAATAACCACATAACATATTTGAACTCATTCATACTAGAAATAAAGATAATCAAGTTGCAGAAGCATTTGTAAACAGAGAAAACACATTTATATTATCAATCATAAAGAAGTGAAGTACATAGACGATTCATAATCATGAACGTAGAATGACACATTAATTTCAAAATTTTAGGTCCTTCCATATATATTATCAGAAGATATTCTCGAATACAATCTCAGAGATACAAATCAGTAATCTGTTACAAGCTTTTGTCTCTAGACTCATGCCTCAGAGCTCTATCTACCCTTTTCCCCCAATGTATACAAGTTACAATCACATAACCTTTAATCTGTCTCTACCCTTTATACCATCTACCCCTCTCTATCATCTATGCCATCTAACCCTTTACAATCGTTTGCATCTCATACATATAGGCTGAGTTGGATCCTCTAGCTTTAGACTCCACATGCTTTCTTGTTCTTGTTTTATTGTAACTTCTTTTTCCTTGCTGGTGTTGTGATGTCCCTTTTCACAACCGTTTTCTATTTATTTGCTTGCTCCACTCTCTAGCTCCTTTGTGGCTTGTGCAACTCATGTTTGACCAAAATTTGGATTGTAGTCTTCCTTTCACAACTCCTAACCAAAAACAAAGGGCCCAACAGGCTCCTACCACAATCCTTGACTCGACCTCAAGTCAAGTCCTTGGCTCTTTCATGACTTCTAGGAGTGCTTGTTGCTTCTTTTTTCCTCTGTCTCCTCTTTGATTTCATCTTTTACTTGTGATTTTTCCTTTTCTGCCTCTTCAAACGAAGGCCCAACTCTAGGACCAACTCTAAGGCCTGCTTCTTGACTTATTGAAAACCCACAATTTTATCTTGCCATTTCCTGGAAAGGAGTGAGGCCTCAGCTATGAACTATTGAGTCGCATCTATAATGCATCCTTTAGGCTTGGATGCGATCAGAGAGTTCCATTCAGAATCAAATGTAGCATCTACCTAATGCATCTACATATATATTGTCTGAACGACAGGTCAAAATTTGTGCAGCTCTTTCTTGGCTACTGATTGCGCTTCAAACAGAGCATTTAGCTCATTGTCTGCCTGCTGAATTTGATCAAATTTCTCCTGTTGCTCCAATGGATCTATGGTGACTGCAAATTATTCATTGAGCGACTGTATTCTTGTGCACACATCGTCTAGAGTTTGGTTGTGCCTTGCAATGATTCCCATCCAATCGCCAACTTCGTGAAATATCCTCGTGCATTCGATTGTGTGTTTTTGTAGTGTTGCTTTGGCATTATTTCCTTCCTGCACTACTTTCTCCATCTGCTCTTGCAACTTCCTAGGTTTCTATTCTACTTCTCGTTGGATCTCTCACAGTTGTGCTTCCAATTTCTCTGTGAAAATGGCCATCTGTGACCATGCTCCCTGGATTATATCGATCTGTTTCTCAGGCTCTCCTGTGGCACTGGACTCTAGTAGTTGAGGTGCTTCCTTCCTTATCTCTGGCTAGGCTTCGACAAGCTTCTCCTGGACTCTTTCCATTTTATGCTCTGCCTGGACCTTAGCGTATTTCTCCTGTGTCCTGCGTGCTTGGGAAGGAGTGATTCCTCCCTAGAGAATTATGCATTCCTTTTGGGTTGTTGGAGCCTCTGCTCTAGTTGATCAGTTGAGGCTCTGATCATCCCAACTAACTATGTTGTTGGCCATTGTGAGAGGTTAGCACAAGAAGGGGTGGCCTCCCTGGGTACTCAGACCTACAGTGGGAGTCCACTGGTCATTGAATTCTCTGAAGGTGTCTCCACCTCCTCTTATCTTATAGATGGGTCTGGCGCAATTCTCAACCTCAACGTCGATGGCGGGAAAGTTAGTAATTTTATTCTTTTTAGGAAAAGATGCATCATCTCTCCACACTGTTGTGGGTATTGGAGTACCAGCTCCATTTGTTCCTACATCGATGTTTCACTCTGTCCTGATGTCGTATCAAGTTCCTTCTGAACCTCTAGTACCTCTGCCTCTTTGTGGACCTCAAATTCTAGGGTTTCACTCTTTTTGATAGAACCCTCAACCTTGGTCGTTGAGAAGTGTGTTGAGGAATTAGGACTTGCAGCTTCAGTACAGTTTTCATCTTTGTTGAAGACATAGTGTTTTGAATTGGCACAAAGGGTATGATCTATTGGCTCTGGGATTCCGGGTTTGGACCAATGAGTTTTGGTCTCTGTTTGGGTATCTTAGGGTTCGGACCAGTGAGTTCTAGTCTATGTTCGGGTATCTTGGGGGGTCCAACTGCATAGGCTCCGAGTCGGTGGTTTGGGATGGGAAGGTAATTTCATGAAGCAGTGACTGGGGTGATGGGGGTTGTTTAGTAATGATGGTTGTGGATGGAGTGATGTCAGGATTAGGGTCATCCTGGATATCAATAATGTGGGCTGCTTGAGCCCCTGATCGAGTGCGAGGAATGGTGGATGATATTGGTTGGGGATTAAGAACCTTACTTGGGGAGATCCCCATCCTGGGTTTCTTATCCAATGGGTCTTCGACAAAGGTAACGTTGAGAATTTCATTGACATCCTTACCTGTCAACATGGCTTGCTCTGGAAGCTGTGGGAACATGGGTAATGTTCTCTTTTTGTGCTCTAGTGGCTGCATCTCTTCCTCCTTGTCTGAGTCCATTTACACTGGGGCCTTTTTCTTTTGCTCCTCTGGGCTCAAGCTCAGTCCTACCCCTACTTCCTAACTCCTTTTATTCAATGGATCCACCGACAGAAGGTAGTGCATCCCCGACTTGCATGGGTTGCATTTGACTCCGTGCCATGACATAAACTCCTTATATAAGGCCTCCTCATCTAGGTAAAAAGGAAGCATCCAGGTGTTGAAATATTCTCGCTTGGCCTACCTTGGCCATACAAATGTGTGGTGGTAGTTCATGCTGAATGAAATTTTCCACATGTTGAGGTTGAGCAATTCCTTTGGAATGTGAAACCTTTGAGTTGTGTCTAGAAACTTGTTGTAACATTTTGAGAATACTGTGTTGTTGAAAGCATTTTTCTCCGAGTCCAACCTTGAGTGCCAAGGCTCAAACATCTTTTCCAATCACCCCTTATCTGTGGGCGATAGCGATCTTCCTATGGGTGGTGTCCACTTCAACATAGAAAATGCAACTAAAAAATATATGTACATGAAAGTGCCTCCCTTCTCCCGTGCTTCCTCACAAGCCACCATGATTTCTTCCTATAAATAACTACACCAGTTGAATATAGTGTCGTTGGCGCAAAAATCTGCCACTGATATGCCATCTAATGTACACTCTCCTTTGTAATACAACTGCATGACCTTGCTA
>ML781793.1:294407-311382 GCA_009831015.1 Picea engelmannii
ACTTTCAACTACAAAATCTGAATACATGGCAGCCACTCATGCAAGTAAGGAAGCAGTATGGTTACAAAGATTGTGTTCATGTATTGGGTTGGTACAAGAAGCTGTAAGGATAGAGTGTGACAGTCAGAGTGCAATTTTCTTGGTAGAGAACCCTGCTTATCATTCAAAGATAAAGCACATTGATGTTCAATATCACTTTGTGAGAGACATAATTGAAGAAAAGAAAGTATCACTAATGAAGGTGGACACTTTGAAGAATGTTGCAAATTCATTAACAAAATCTGTGAGCACTGAGAAGTTCTCTTGGTGTAGAGGATCCATGGGCATTGCTGCCCTGGATTGTTGACTATGTAACCCTGTAACCCCCTATGTGCAAAGAAAACAACAAGTGGGAGAATGGTGGGTATGTGTTATATTCTTTGCACAAGTAGTAGTTTCTGAGTGTCCGCGTCGAGTGCGTAGGGGGGTTAGAGGGGGGTGCATGGGGGTGGAGCTCCCCGCGCGGGGGTTCAGGGGAAATGCCCCTGAATTTTTTTTTTCGGGACGACATATTTCCATCGTGACGACATATTTCCGGGATGACATATTTTTGGGACGACATATTACCAGGACGACATATTTCTGGGACCACATGATATTAGGTGGTTTTTTGGCACATGGTTTTTTGTCGATGGTTTTCTATTTCCGGTTAAGAAATTAGGGTTTTGGACTAATCCAGGTCATTGTGTTAGGGTTTTGGATGTCATTGGCTCCTATATGTATATTGTATTGTAAACAATGTAACACAATGTATGAATACAATATATGTTGGTTTTTCCCGGTTTGGGTTTCCAGGTGAAAAATCTCTGTGTAATGTTTGTATTTTCCATTGCATCTTTTCTATTCTTTTATGAATATCAGTTTGCAGTAGATATTGTACAAGGTTAGAATTTACATTAATATGTTTGTCATGCCAAGCTTTCTGCCTTACTTTCTCAATTGATTGATGAAAGTCTACTAAAAACCTGGTCTCTTCAAGTTCCTACAATTCCATAAGCCTCTGTGCAACTGATTCATCCTCCTAAATGTGTGTAAGATATGCAATGTATAGAATCAGGGTAATGAATTATGTAGGTACCATAGCCTCTTTCCCATAGAATAGTTGAAATGGAGTATACCTATGGATTTTCTTTGTGGTTGTCCTGTAAACCCATAAAACTGTTGGGACTCTGTCATCCCAATCCTCCCTGTTTGCACAACAAACCTTTGTTAATACTCTCTCCAGAATCTTGTTAAATGCCTCTACCGTGCCATTGGATTGCAGATGGTAGGGGATACTTTTATGATGTTGGATCAAGAACTTTGTTGTAATCTTTTCTATTGTACTACTGATAAAATGACCACTCTAATCACTGGTCATACTCCTAAGACATGCAAACTGAGTGATAATATTTTCAAAAATGAACCTAGTAGCAGTATTGGTCAAACAATCCTGAACAGATGTTGCCTCCACCCATTGTGTAAGGTAATCAGTTGTGGTAATAATATACCTAGCCTTTGAATGCTTATATATGGGGTTGATCGGCCCAATGAAGTCACCCACCCATTTCTCAAATGCTTGCAGAGCTCGAACTGGATGAAGAGGAAATTCATCTAGTCGTGATGGCTTACCCACTCTTTGACATACATTGCAAGATCTAGCATATTCCTTTGTATATTTTAAGAGCATGGCCCACCATAATCCATCTTGGAGGACTTTTTGTGCAATGTATTTTCCTCCAACATGGCCTCCTGCAACTCCACTGTGGCACTCCCATAGTATGTCTTGTCTTTCATGATCTAAGACACATCTCCTGAGGATACTATGTAGGCCCAACTTATATAATTTCCTTGCAATCAATTGATAGTCCACTTCTCTAACCACCATATGAAGTTTCTGAGTTGTGGAGTACGTTTCTGGGCAGACCCCTATACTTAATAAGACTACTATGTCTTCCAGGTATTCTGGTATGGACTCAACCCAGAACAGGTCTGCATTTGGGAGTTGATCGTTGACTACTCTTCCACTTTCTCCTGACTCTAATATAGACAGGTGATCAGACCCCACATTGCATCTTCCAGGTTTAATGATCACCTCAAATGAAAATTCCTGAAACAGTAACAACCACTGACAAATTCTTCCTTCTAGAACAAGCTTGTTAACTAGATATTTTAACGCAGAATGATCAGTAAAGAACTTAAAATGAGAGCCTAACAAGTAAAGTCTAAAATTTTGTAAGGCGTAAATCATAGATAAACCCTCCCTTTCTGTGGTTGGATAGTTGCACTCAGCTTGCGAAAACTTCCTGCTAGCAAAATAAATAGCATGATCCATGGCTCCATATCTTGGTTGTGCTAAGATGGCTCCCAGGGAAATACCAGATGCATCTACGTGCATGTGAAATTCATTTTCCCAGTTTGTAAATATCAGAGTATGTATTGTGCTGAGCTTTTCCTTCAGGATATCGAACGCTTTATCACACTCTGGGCTCCACTGGAACACTTCTGACTTGTTTAATAGGTTTTCCAGGGGCACAGTAATGTTTGCATACCTTCTGATAAACCTGCGATAGTACCATGTGTGCCCCAGTGTGGAGCGCAACTGCTTAGCACTCGTAGGTGGTGGAATGTTCACAATAACCGCAACTTTGGCTAGGTCTACCATTACTTATTCTTGGCATACTATGTGGCCAAACAAATTTCCATGTGGTACACAAAATATACACTTCGTGAGGTTCAAGGATATCTACAATTCCCTACATCTATCAAACATCAGACGTAGTAGAGCTACATGTTTTTTGAGCAGACTATATACTATCCAATCATTCATATAAACTTCTATAAACTTGTGAATAAATTCTCAGAAATCTGCTATTACAATACGAGAAAAAACTGCAGGGGAATTATTTAGACCAAAGGGCATCACATTATATGCAAATGACCCCCATTCTATTATGAATGTGGTCTTATTTTTTTCTTCTTCAACAATCCTCACTTGGTGATACCCAAAAAATCCATCTGTAAATGAGTAAGATTCTTTCCCTGCAACCTATTCTAGAACCTCATCAATAAAAGGTGTTGGGAAAGGGTCATGCACGCAGGCATAATTAATGCTTTTGTAGTCTAAATAGACCCTAATGTCCTATGTACCTTCTCTGGATGAAAATTGGGCTAACCCATTCTTCTTCTTCCACTGGAAAAACAAGTCCAACTTCCAGCATCTTGTCTATTTCCCTCTTAACCTTCTCTTTCACTCTGGGGTTAAGGCGATATGGTCTATACCTTACAGGATTTGATCCTAGTTTTAGTTCAATTTTGATCTCTCCCATAACTACTTTAATCCCTTTTATCTCTAAAAATGTCTTTGGGAACAAGTCCTCATACTCCCGGAACAAGCTATGTATTTATTGGCTAGTTTTTTCATCCTAGTAATATCCTACCATAGATATCTTAGGTTTCTTTGTAGTTCCTATGTTGACTTTACGCAACTTCAATGGATAATTATAAGAACCGTTAGTCTGGCTAGGTATAATTTTCTGGATTTCTCAGCTTCCTTTTGTTTCCTTAATGGCTAAATTTCTCAATTCCTCTAAGTCATCTGGGCTTTTCAAATCCTTCTCAATTTTATAAAATTCTATAGGTCTCTTGTCTGAGTCTAGGTGAAGGTTAGAATGAAGTGCTTGGCTATTCTTTACACATACCACTAGGTCTGATTTCTATTCACCAGCATCGGTAAAAATGAATTCTTTAATTCTTTGCAGGACTATTCTAAGCTCATGTTACTTACCTGTAAATGAGAAGTCCTTGCAAAATTGATCTACCAATGTTTTCCAGTCGTTTGTATGTCTTCTGGTTTCTTCATGCATGTACCAAGCTTTCGGAATCAAACCTAGTGAATGGGGAAATACTTGAACCCATAAGCGAGATGGTATTTCTGCAACTTGCCACTATCTCACACATTGTTCAATATGTGCTTTAGGATCAGATTGTCCATTGAACAGTTGCGCAAATTGGAAGTTTGTGCGCATCTATGATTCCAGCTTCTCCTTATCTTGAAATCTATATCAGATATCTTGCTTCACGTCGTTCTAGTTCTTAATCAAGGCTTTGTGATTAGTCCACCATCTGGCAGGGGTGTCCTAGAGGGATAAGTCCAAAACTAATATCCTTTGATCCTCCGTAATATTTTCTTGCATGCTGACCAGAAAGATGTCAAGTTCTGAGGTACCATCGTATATAGAGTGTTCTCTGACCTCAGTTTGAACCCATCTAGTTTCTCTGACAGTTGTGCATCTTCCTGAAAATATTTCATATGAACCTTGCTACCAACTATCAAATGTCAATTCTGAATCTTTGTCTATCGATTGTATGCTCCTCCAACTTACTGATCCATCAACAGTAGGATTTATGTAGTCTTCTCTCATTCCTGTTGTTACAATGTACAATCGATCCAAGTCATCTCCTTCCATATTGTTGTCCATTGGCTCTGTGTATTGAAGGCCTACATACAGATCCAAGGGTTGAATCACTTTTATTTCATCTGCCTCGAATGTCATAGTGTATTTCTTTAGGTCAATCATTGCATAGTTATCGTAAGCCCAATCAATACCAAGTAGTGCAGGATAAGGATCCTTGTCCCCCATGATTTCGATTGCCTCAAAATCAACTACAGTGTTTACTCTCGCGACATATATTTCCACATTCTCCAGTATTCCTATTGGAAAAATACAGTATTGATTGGCCATTCTTAGTTGGATTGGGGAATATGTCAACTCGGTTTTCCCTAAATCTTCCCAAGTATTTTTAGGTAGTATATTAACATCAGATCCTAGATCTAACATAACATCCTTAATCTCAAACTCATCTAGCTGGGCTTATAATCTAAACTCTTTTTCGGTTCGTACTTTCCTTCTTTGCACTCTTTGAGTATTCTTCTCAGGGAGATTAGTCCTTATTCTAGTTTATGGATATTCTTGAGTTCCTAGGACTAGGTACAGGGCATTGCACAACTTTTCTATCAGTTGGTCATTCCCAAGAATATCAGAAAATAGATAAAACCAAAGGTCAACTACATTTTGTGGCTACTCAGGTTGTCTCATCGGGACTATAGGGTTTTGGGGTGCAAGGGGTGAAGAATGGACTTGCACGATCTTAGGGTAAATGATATTGAAGGGTTTTTTCTTGCATCTCAGGGTCAAGGATACTCTGGAATACTTCTATGGAATTTTTAAAGAATAGATTATATTTCAGAGGATCATACATGTCCTCCTTAGGCACTTATTTTTGGATCTAAGGTAGCTTATCAACATATGCACTAGTCCTTGCCCCTCATCGAGTAACAATATTAAGTTTGGGAAAATTTCCTTTAATGACTCTCTTTATCTTTGAACTGATAAGATTAGTCCCTCGTTGTTGTACCCGATCTTCCCATTTCGCAATTAGGTTTGGCCAGTCTTCAGTTGTGTGCCCATTAGTTCTATAGTGAGAGCACCATGGACACCTTGGGTGAGGAAAATCTCTAGACATGTGGCCTTTCTCATCAAATTTCAAGAATATACTTAGTCCTCTTCCCCCTATTTTTCCTCCTCTGAAGTCTCCTCCAACTCCACCTCCTCGACCTCTTCTCGGTCCCTGAGGGGTTTCATTCAACCTAAATGATGTTCGATCTAGTCTGTCCGCAAGTGCAGCCAATGCTCTACACTCATTTGTAGCATGTGTGGTATATGCACAAAACTTACAATGCATAGTATTCAGTACTATTGAATACTTGTGAATAATGGGGCTCGATCTTGGCCAATGCCCATGGATTCGACAAATCTCGCAATACTCAACTGATGACGCTACTTGATTACCTGGAAAAGCATGATATGGGGTTGTAGTATGGAATGGTAAATTAACGGATACTTGCGCAACTCCTCCCATGGGTCCTAGTGCAGGTCCTATCAGATTCTGAGGAGGTCCCATTGCCATCAACCATGGACATTCGTTCACCAGATGTCCTTCTATGTAACATCCAGTACACCATACTTTCGGTCGTCCTAGTCTGGGTATCGTCAATTCTTGAATCTTCTCTGTAAGTGATGATATTTTTCCTTGTAGTTGCACCAGATTTTCATCTGTTGGAGGTCTGGTCACTCTCAAGCTCCCAGGATATCCTACCATGGCTTCAATCTTCATTGATTGTTCCAAGGCATCTTTCAAAGTAGCTATTTTTTGTTGCGTTAACGAAATCCATGTCAGAGGTAGAAATCCCTGGATATACCATTCTCTTTGATGTTCCTCATGGATCGGATGTGATAACCTCCCTATAGCATCTTTAAACTTCTGGCTATATTCCCAGGCCGATTCACCTTCCCTTTGCTAAATTTCACACAACTCAGTCAAAGCTTGTTGTTCTTATTGAGGTAGCTTAAAATTTGCTATGAACTTTGTCCATACCTGGCCAAGTGTGAACGCTTGACCTTGCACTCCTGGTACTCCTGTCTCAATGACCTTCATGTACCATTTGAGAGCACGACCTTTCAAGGTAGTCTGAAACTCAACCAATTTATTTGCATCCAGAGTCCCTCTGGACCTCCAGATTGCTTCACATAATAACCAATGCTTCTCAACATCCCCGTCTCCCTTACCCCAAAATTATGGGTATCAAGCAATCGAAACTACTGTGTTACCATCCATTGTTGATCTTACTTCTCCTACCAATATAAAACATAATAGTCCTAGTTGTGACCTACTAAGGGATCCCAATATCCTCCCAATATTCACGCTTCCTGGTTGTGACTGACTAATTGATTTTAATGGAAAAGGAATAGCATAAGAAGGTAGTATATAATTTACCATTTGTATAGAAGACACTTGGGGTATGGGTGATTCGGGGCTAGTTTCACAGCGAGTTTCTTTGATCTGGGGGGTCTCGTTTTCATCCTCTGGAGCAGTCTCTTCAGTCGAATTTCTGATATTTCCTAGCATCGGGGATAAATATTCTCTCTCTTCTTCAAGATCCATGCCAGCTTCCTTTTCCCATGCTTCTACACCTTCTTCTTCTTGTCCTCCCTCTTAGGGAATTCTTTCTCTCTGTGCTTCTCTCTAATTTAATCTTTGACTAACTAGTATTTCCTATCTTTTCATCTTTCGCAACTCTTCCATCTGTCCTTCCTCGAATTCTCCTGGTCTGACTTATTTCCACAACTTATCAGACTATTTTACTGCATTCTTTATCTTACTACGCCACCACTTCTCAACTGTGGTAGCTCTTTTCAAGGCTCGCTCATCCCTTGATTCCATTTCTCACTTCTCCCCCATTCAAAGAACCCTCTCTCAGGCCATGAATCAACCCCAAACTCACCCCACCCCAAGAGAGGGTGTTTATGCTACCATCTCAGTTGGGGACATAGTTAGCATCCCCTCCTCCATCAAGAAAACCTTAATCCATAGGGGGATTTCTCTCAAAAGTCTTCCCCTTGCGTATTTCTTGAAATCTTCTTCTGCCCCTGAAAATGATTGATGATTATCAACTGCAAACTCGATAGTCTATCCTTCTAATGTTGTATTGACCCAGAAATCGATTACTCACATTACCAGAAGATCCAGCCGATGAAGTGTTGCGATATTTTTTGTATCCCAAGCGCAGGTCTTCTTGACTCATTCTTGGAATTTCAGAGCGTCTTGGAGCCTATCTATCAAGTGGAAAAGTTCTTCTGGGAACTTAACCCAGAATATCTCGTACTGGTCACTCAATCTTTCTGAGTAAAATACAGCCTCTCGTGTATCTTTCACAGATTTTCCTCTCCTAATTTCTCTCCCACCACTGGTGAATATCGGATCTATGAAGCCACGGAAGAATTCTCCCTACAGGTTCCCTTTTAACGCAGGTCCCAGCAACGAAACCATTTTGTTGGTGTAGAATTGATCAGACCAGGGTCCTTCTCAGGTTACCAACAAAAGGCACTGAGTAGTCTAGAGAACTGGCATTTTCATCTCTATTGAAAAGAAGAAGTCTCACCCGAAGTGCAACCAAGACAAGAAGATAGGGAAGGGAAAGGAGAATACTTGAGCAGGTTTCTAGAATCTTCAAAGTTCACCATGATATTGCACAAGAAAGACTAACCACATAACATATCTGAACTCATTCATACTAGAAAGAAAGACAATCAAGTTGCAGAAGCATTTGTAAACAAAAACAACACATTGATCTTATCAATCATAAATAAGTGAACTATAGAGACGATTCATAATCATAAACACAGAATGACACAATAATTTCAAAATTTTAGGTCCTTCCATATATATTATCATAATATCTTCTCGAATACAATCTCAGAGATACAAATCAATACTTTGTTACAAGCTTCTGGCTCTGGAATCATGCCTCATATCTCTATATACCATTTTCCCCCAATGTATACAAGTTACAATCATAGAACCTTTAATTTGTTTGTGCCCTATATACCATCTAACCCTTTACAATCGTATGCATCTCATACATATAGGCTAAGTGGGATCTTCTGGCTTTAGACTCTGCATGCTTTCTTGTTCTTGTTCTGTTGTAACTTCTTTTGCCTTACTGGTGTTGCACTGTCCCTTTTCGTAACCGTTTTCTATTTCTTTTATTGCTCCACTATCCAACTCCTTTGTTTCTTGCACAACTCATGTTTGACAAAAATTGGGACTGTAGTCTTCCTTGCACAACCTCTAACCAAAAACGAAGGTCCCAACAAAACCCTTGAACGTTGAAGTTGTGAAGCAACAGAAGCCATAGATCCCTAGGTCTACGTGGATGCTTCTTGACCGTGATATCGGAGGGTTCAAAAGGCTATCAGTATGAGGTGACGTGGCATGATGACATCAACTAGGGTGACATGGACTCATTCCTGAGTGCCACATGTCACATGGATTCATAAGTTTTACAGACCCTATGTAACCATTAAAACGTGACACGGGTCACCCACCATAGGGGCCACATGTCATCTTTGTCTTTCTACGTGTCACCTCTGGAGATTTCTTGATTGGTCCATCTGGCAGGTGAAGTACTCGGACCCACCTATCCTTGCCTCCACATTCAATATGTCACTACGTGCGAAGGTGGACCCTTTGGGAGTCCAAAAATTTAGGACTCTGAAGGTTTGGAGTGCAGTGTCATAGGTAAGTCGGAATACCTGAAGGCCAAAGCCACGTGGAGTGATCTCGAGCTCCTTTGGGAGTTTGGAACTTCGGGACTCCAGAGTATTTGCATACAGAGTGAAAAAGAGGAGTTCAACGCTAAAGTTTCAAACGCCGAACTATACTCGTGCTTAAGTGTTCAATGGGGAACGAGCCCCACCGTTGGATTGGACAGTGGATGGAATTTCCACCATGGATGTAGGAACTTGGATATGGTATGTGTGAGGTGGATCCATGTGGGCACCATGTGGCCTTTGACCCATGAGGCTCACAGAACTTTGGAAGGGCATAACTTCCGATCCAGAGCTTGGATTGGAGTGTGGTGATAGTGATTGGAAAGATATTGATGAGAAGAAGAGGATGCATACCTCGGATATATGATCTAGGATGTTTGAGGAAAGTGAAATTTTGATACCCCATTCCATAAAAATATTTTTAAGGGGTTGGGTGTGTTACATTTATTTCCTTATCTTCTTTTTTCACATTCGATTACTCATGGTTTTTCAAGTGTTTCATTTGAACATACCCCTCTACCTACATAAGATCCTTTTTAAAATATCTAAGTTCTATCAACATCATATTCCAAGCCATGAGTCTAGTCTTTTTTACCACGGCTTAATTCACATTCTGGTTGAGCATCACCTTACCAACATAGGGGATAATTGGGAAAGTTTATTTGAAATAAATCAATTTCTGCCTCAGCCTGCAAACCCTATCCATGAATTACCTAGGGTCATAGGCGAATCAAATTATCCTCTAACTACTTCTTAGTAAATAAAACTTGAGGTCCAACTCAATGTTGATTCCCCTATTTATTTTGTTAATAAATTGGACCTTACTCTTGTCCCTCGAATTACGCAAAGCAGATCTAGGGAAGGGTTGTCACATAACCAGTCACTGGAATCTATCCTTA
The DNA here is from genome assembly GCA_009831015.1 of Picea engelmannii. Classification (NCBI taxonomy): domain Eukaryota; kingdom Viridiplantae; phylum Streptophyta; class Pinopsida; order Pinales; family Pinaceae; genus Picea; species Picea engelmannii. The sequence goes on from ML781793.1 coordinate 304,498, forward strand.
AACTATTGAAGAACAAGCCTTTAGATCGTGTCAATCTAGGTACAAACATTGTGTGATTGAAGGATGACCATAAGCTGGAGAAACAAGGAAAGAAAGTATGTGTTAACATTGGAGTTGACGTCAATAATAAAAGGGTAGGGTGCTTATTGTCTAGAATGGTTAGGAACAGGTTAAAACGAAGAGAAACTCCAACGAGAATGATAATTATTGAGGATCATGATTCCTCCTGTGAAGAAACAAATGGAAAAAGTGAATAAGAAGATCACACTCAGTATGATTTTGTTTACAATTTATCTCCCTTTCATCATGGTTTTGAAGACTTCCCAGGTATTCACGCTAATCTAAGAAGAAATGTTTCCCCAGAAAAAACCTTGGACAAAGATCGACATCACTCAATTCATAATCTAGAATCCAAGAGTTGTCATGACTATCAAGATTAGGCCCAAAGGTATTATAAATATGTTCCTTACCTAGAAATGCACCTCGATCAGACGATGAGACAAAACAAAGAATTAAAAAGGGTAAATCAACAATTAAAAAATGGAATGGAACATAACATTCTTCAGGCCAACAAGAATCCAAAACAATCTCTAGATAATATCATCAAGAAATCCAATAATGTCAATGTTATTGTTAGATCACAATTTCACCCATCTTCGATTTCAAATGTGTAATTTTTGGTAATAAAATTTGTTGTTTTTAGTTTTTCCTCGATTCATTTTAAATTTGTTTTGATTTTGTGATGTTTTTAGACCATCGACGGAATCATAGATTATGTATCTAGTCTTAATTAAGTATAGTAAAGTTTGCTAATTAATCATACTTTTTGTTTTAGGTATCTAAACAATGAAGGGATATCATCAACGTTGTCGTCATGGGTCCTTAGAGATCATGGAAGATTTATTTTGTTTTAACTAGAAATATAACTAGTTTCAAAAAAGCAAGTGATAGTTTCCTATTATGATTACAACAGACTTTTGTATAATTTGTTGGACAGACTTAGAACTTTTCTATTGTAAGCACAACTTTTACAAATTTTGAAGGATTTGTTCCTATCATGTCGATATGAGGGGAAATCCACATTTTGTTTAAGTACTCATGGATTTTGGAGTCAAGGACATGTTTTGGATCTTTGGGATAATGGACCAGTGCTAATATTGAATAAATATATTAAACTACACTTTGCTTAATGGATTTTGTCCTATGAGTGATGTTGTTTTGTTTCAAATATATTATCCATTTTATGTTCTTAGCACTAATGATGTATTTTTAAAAGCTTTGCTTTTGCTTGCGCTTATGAATGTATTATTATTGCTTGGATCTTTGTTCAAAATTTTCCCATTATTTTAATCAGTCTATTATCTCAATTAATTATGGTGTTTATGATTGTGTTATTTTAATACAAGTATCAAAATGTATCAAATTTATTTTTACATTATGTGCTTACTATGATATTTTGTCCATGTTATCTTCTTAATGAACAAATGATTATCCATCCTCATAAAGATCAAATTAATTAAATTGTCCTCTCTGTAACTCAAATAATATTTCAATATCTATTGAAGTGATTTTCGTCAGACCTTGGTATAGTACTCTACAATTGTTTTCCTTAAGTTTCTCTTTAAGGATTGGTTTCTAGAGTTATATTTACACAGGAAGGCACAATCAGAAGATTCCCTCTTCATCACTAGCCAGTAAATAGGTTAGTAAAAAATTTTTTATTTATTTAGTTTGTTTTCTTTTCTTTCTTTTGTGAACGTAAATCATCATTTATAAGTTTAGATGATTTTCTCATTTATTATTTACATTCATACCATTTTAATTTGAATTTCAGATAGATTTGTAGAATAACATTTTTTTTTCTTAAATCATATTTTTTCCTGAGATTTGGTTTTCTCTTTCAATCTTAGTTTTACAAGGTTTCTTGCAAATCTTGTACTTTCTTATTTTGTATATTTTGTATATAAAATGTGTGAATGGTAAATGTACATAGTAGGTCTTTGTTAATGAATAGTTAGTTATTTTTCTTTCATAGCTTAGTTTATATCCCCTTATCAACCAATGAAGTCGTTAAACCCATCAGGGTGAGTTACTTCAAAGGGATTAGCTTATTTATACAACCTCGGACCAGACTCTACCTTCCAGGTGACGAGCGTTCACATATGTCCATCAAAAAATGGTGCTAGAAGGAGGGAATTTTAGATATTAATGGCACGTGGAGGCCGAAAAACACCTCCAAACAATCGCTCTCCAGTTAGAAATCGTAGTCTCTTAGACTCCACTGTTTTATCTAACACAACTACTACATATGAAACTGAGTTTGTTATTCCACCTAATAAACATTCTCCATCCACTCATGTCGAACCTACAACACCTCCTTCACAAAGACCAGATCTACATGAGATACTCCAAATATCCCACCAATCATTATTAAGAACTCATGATACTTTTGCAAGAATCAGGGAACTTGGTGATCAACTGTATCAACCTATTGATTTTCCTAATCATCGAGAAAACCCTCTTGTAACTGGTACACCCAACTACAGGTTACACAACATCTTGACTAATCAACCTAAAATCGATATTGCAGCTGGAATTATTAATCCATTGTATCAAGATCAAATGGAAATAGGAGTATCACAATCACCCAATGTTGAAACTCATATTCTAAGTGTCAGGGGATCTGGTCTAGTGCCTCCTTCACCACCCAACCCATCTCCACCTCCATCAGAAGGAGAATCCTCTGATGAATAAAGTTCCTCTTTTGAAAATTCTCATACCTCAAATAATTCACAAACTTTAGCCCAAATGGCTAACCAAAATAACCATGCCATGCCTTGGCTTGACCAAGATGTTATTGCAATACCAAGACCACAACATCTTTTACCTAAACATCATGAAAAGTGGTTACCTAAGTTTGACCCTAATTCCAAACAGTCAGTTGAAGATCTAAAGAAATTTATGTTAGATGTTAGGATTAGAAATATAAAACATGAAGATGTCGTGTGCATGATTTTTACTTACACCTTTGAGGGAAATGCCTCCACATGGTACTTCATGCAACAACCTCAAACTATAGTTTCTTGGGATAGATTTGAGACCATTTTTTTAGAAAAGTTTGGAGATGAAAAATCCCTTGAAGTTTTAGTTATGGAGCTATCTAGTATGAAGATGAATCAGATGGAAAAAGTCAAAGAATTTAACCAGAGGTTTCTCAGACTTGAGAATAATATTCTCGCAGAATCTATGCATGCATAAAATTTAATCATTTCTTATTATGCTAAAGCTTTACATCACACTACAACAATGTGGCTTAAAGGTCCAAAAAGAACACTCTGTTAGAGGATTTGGAGGAAGCCATTCTCATTGAAAATGATATTATTAGCTTGAAAGATAATACAAATCCTGAAACTGAACAAACATATTCTTCTAAGAAGAAGATTTATATTCTTACTAAACCACCTTCAAATAAAAAAGATCAAGAACCCGTAGATCTGGAAAGCTTGAAAAAAGCCTTACAAAATTTATCCAACCAAGTTGTTGACCTGAAAATAGTTTCAAAGGAAGGATACTAAAGTAAAGTAATTTATCTAACACCTTATAGAATACCCCCTCAAAATCCTACCAATAAGAAAACCCCTCCTACTGAAGGTTTGATCCTAGAAGGATTACACAATGCTATACAATCCTTATTAGTTGGAACTGATAATACTTCTAATGTTACTGTTGAGCAACAAAATGAAGGGAAAGAATAACCTAATGAAGAAGATTCACCCCCCCTAACTATAGGACATTTTTCAGATAGCATTTTCCAAGCAAACTATGAAACCGTGCATGATAATCAACATCCTTATAATACTCATAGTAAAGATAAGTTGAATGATCAAAATAAATATGCATCTGATACAAACAAAAATACAACATCTAAACAAAAGAAACAAGATGAAACACCAAAGAATTTTTATGTCCTTGATTTAGACTACGATCCTATTGAGGATTTTAAGAAATTAAAAGAAAATATCTCTATCTATGAGCTTCTTAAATTCCCTTACATCCAGCATAAAATGTTACAAAGTATAGCTGAAAACAATAATAAGAAAAAAGTTTCTCCAAATAAAAGTGTAGGAAATTTTGATAAAACATCTTTAGGAACAACAAACAAAAACCAACAGCCTCCAAATGTTTCTTCCACACAACGCAAGAAGTCCAACGTACCACCTTTCCTGTTAACATTCAAAATCTTTAACATAAATGTACATAATTGTATGGTGGACTCCCAGGCTTCGTCAAATGTGATGCCTATGTTAGTTTGTCAGAAAATCAATGTTGAAATCAAACCATCAGATATCAAAATCATTCATCTTGATAGAACTAATGTTACAGTGGTTGGGGAGCTTAAAGATGTTTTGATCAGGCTGTCATCCAATCCAAAAATGTTGGACATATTGTCATTGATATGTTGTCATTGATGTCAATAGTTGATGTCATTGTGATGTGATGAGTTGTCATTGGTGTATATAATGATGTCAAAGTATAGTTGCATCATTTATGATCATGTTCTCATATGTATTGATGCAATGTACCAAATGGTTGAACTCCAAAGTGGTCCCTTTATGGTTGGTCCCTTTACAGTGGAAGCCCGCATGAAGCCCAAGACTGTATGGATGAAAAGAATATGAAAAGAAAGATAAAAGGACATCATATATGTATGTATGGATAGTTCTCATCGTGCCCTTTCTGGTGATAGGTGGTATGCCACAAGGTTCCTCACGGTTGAGGTGATATGAAGGTTTAAAGCTGAAGACCTGGAATGATGGTCAATGGTGGTTATGTATTGTACCAAGTAGTTGTAAAGCGGTCATGCATTGGTCCCAAAGTTGTTGTAAGTGGTCAAGTTAGTTATAACTTGTGGTACAAGTCATCCCTAAACCTAAACTTGGGTTGAGCATGAAAGAGTATAAATACAAATATGCTTGGTTCATTTGGAGTGTGAGTGAGCAAGTGCATGAGATGATATTGTATATGTGTATCTTCACTTGAGGTCTATGATTTCTGGTATGGTTATCTATTGTCACAATATTGGTACGAATTTCAGAGAGAAGATGAAGTGAATAAGGGAGAAATTAAAGGGAAGATGAAGTCTTGGTCTAAGGTATGTTCTTTACAGGTCACCGTACCATTTCCGTTATAAATATTTTTATGTAATGTGTCAGACCATGAAAATTGGAGGATATTTCAAAAACATATTTAGGTATATGTGGTAACAATTTCAGCCTCTGAGGAGATGTATTTTGTGAGATATAGTCTATGGAATATAGGCCTTTTGAATAGTCCTAAAACTAGTCTCAAGCAGGTGTTCTGGGTAAACACATCATAACTTCTTCATAGAGGATCCAAATTCAATGAAAAAAAATGCAATGGACAGAGTATAGTATTTACTAGTTTGTGTGTAAATTTAAGAATCGGATATGGAATTTTGAGTGCGTGTCATGCCATACAAGTGAGATCTCTAGGATAGGACAAAATTTAGGAGGGTCTTCCATATTCGCTATAACTTGTGTTCTGGGAAGTTTCAGACCCTGAAATTTAGAGGAGATGGACACAAGATATCAAAGTATCTATGGTTAAAATTTCAGCCATTGAATCGAAATATTTTCGGAGATATTCTCTATGGAAGCTAGGGTTCTGAATAATCATGAAAATATGTTTCAAACAAGTCAGCATGTTATTTCTACTATAAATTATTTTTTGTGGCTTTGCAGACTATGAAATTTGCAGAGGTATGAGAGTACATGTAGGAGTACCTCAACTAGAAATTTTACAATCAGAAACATAAAATTGAGCTCGTGGTGAATCTTACATGTTGAGGACTTGTTGATTGCATGGCATCATGAATGAAGGGAGGTTGATGAAGTGTTTGGTTGATTGTATGGAAAGATTATTGTGATGAGAATTTGTTTTATATCTATGATTATGAGCTGGAGTAGATTCTATAACTGGTTGACCTGTATTTATGTTGGTTGTACTACTAGATCAATTCTAGTTAGATAGATTGCATTCTATCGGTAAGCTAGGTCTTGCGGTAAGCCGAGTCTTTCTTGAGAGTTGGTGCTCTCTTAAGAGTTGGTGCTCTCCTTGGAGTTGGAGCTCCTTACTTCGGTTGATGCTGATAAAACCCCCGTGATTGTAGTCACATGTAAAACATAATACAAAATCTTACACATACATATGGTGTCTCTTGTGTTTATTGTTCTTATGGATTGATTGTCATTTATTATTGATGGGTGTCATTGGTGAATGGTTACATGAAATATTAAAATGATGATGTGTAATATTATGTTTTGAAATGGTTGCTAACTTGAAGTGAGAAAAAGTTGTAAAATCCCACACACTAATTCAATACCCCCCCCCCCACCACTTAGTGTGGCTGGTGTGTCCAACAATTGGTATCAGAGAAGGCCTTCACTATAAGCCTAACAATATTTAAGGAGATCCATGGAGACACATATGGATGGTAAAGCAGTTCCCTCTACAGATGAGGTTCCATTATTTGATGAGACAGGCTATTCGGGATGGAGAGTAAAGATGAAAGAGTGTTTGAAATCAAAAGGAGAAGGTATTTTTGGACCTGTTTCCTCAAAGAATCCATCCAAGTTTGTAGCCCAATGAAGAGTAAGGAAGAACAATGAAGTGGCATTCAAGATTCTTTTCAATGGACTATCATATACTGTCAAAGTAAGCATGGGACTTGTTATCACCCTATAAGTTATAGGATCAACTGGTGACTGGGATATTATCTGTCTCTAGTGTTTTTTTTGACAAATGATTTTTCATTCTGCAAATAATTAAAAAAAAAAAATAATGAAAGAAAAGAAAAAAGAAAAA
>ML781793.1:355497-369227 GCA_009831015.1 Picea engelmannii
TAGGTCATTCTCTAATGGACAAACTCAGATAGACCATACATCTAGAATATTCTAAAGAAGTAACATAAATACATGAGTTTATTTTTCCTTCAAACAAATCTTTAAAGACATTTCAAATAAGAGAGTATATCTTCTAACCCAATGCCATCCCAGCCTGTAAAAGGGCTTTCAGACGAGCCTCCCCCTGTCACCTGTGCAAAAGAACTCTTTAACAAAAATTAAAATAGGTGACTATGGGACAAGAATCCTCTGATAGAAAAAGGGTTTAAGAGACTAACCTGCCGAGATACTGAACAGGTCTGCTGGCAACGGGTACCGGTTTGTGGTATGACTAGGCAAACCCATCAAGGTGCTGAACATGCCTATTAGCAATGGGACAATCTGCCTGGGGAAGGTATGTCTCTCACTAAATAACACAACTACCCCACCAGAGTACTGAAAAAACTTGTTGGAAGTGGGTTCTGGTTTGTGAATGTCTCATTTATACTTGTTTGATTGAAAAAATCACTTTTGTCATAAAAATATATATAAATTACATATTAACAAGAAAAATGAATACTGCAAGCAAATGTCCATTTGAGAATTACCCTAAGTCAACCTTACCGGTCTGACATCTAAAGCCTACATTACCTAAGAAGGAAACTTCTTAAGAGTGGAGCCCTAACTAGGGAGTCTAATCTACTTATACTGTGAAATTTATCCATAATATCTAATGATAGTAAATCTCTGAAGGAAGTTAGGTTGGGACTGTTCCTATGGAAAAATAATAAAACTCCCTATTTTCATTGCTAAATATTATTGCTTGTCAATAAGTCATCGAAAGAAAGGCAATTTCATTTTTAACAACAAATAAGGCATGAGATCATATGCTAGATGACAGAAGCACTTTTGGAATTTGATATGGTTTATCTTCTCTTATCAATTTTCTTTCATTGTGATATAGTGTGCCAAATCTTTTTTCATAGGGATATGCAACACCTTTGGCATGGGGGAGGGTCAAAGAGCCTCTTTCAGGATTTCTTTTCCATACTCACAACTCATCTTCAGAGGGCAGCATGCAACAACAACCCTGCAAAACCAGGAAGAAACTCAAGTACAAGCACAGGTTAAAGAAGCTCCATAAGGTACAAAAAATTCCAGTACTGATCCTCCAATAAGCTCCAGCCTGAAGAATGACTGTTGTTTCAGATACTCTGCAAGTTTTAAACACAAGAACAGTCAGCCTATATTTCAGATCATACACATCATGTGGTTATACAATGGTCATATAGTCAACATGCATCAATTCTAGATAGTCCTCTTTTAGCTTGTAGTAATTTCTTGTAGAAACATGTGATAAAAGAGTTTGCATGAGGACATGCAAACCAACAGGCATGGGGGAGAGAGAGAGAGAAGGAATCCCAGTAGATCAGTATTCATCAACTCCCTCCTAGATCTCTAGTAGCTCTTAGTTTCAGCCAGCATGTACTTTGATCCATCCTCCACTTCATAGCCTGCAACGTACATTAAAGTAAAGGTAAACTTGAGGTAAAATTGGGCCAATTATGTCTAAATTTATAATCAGTCATGTACCTTCAGCTTTGTAGTGATCTGGTACCTCAAATTTTGTGTTGGAGCGGTACTAAAACTCTCACCAAGCACTAGTGATGGATTCTGGTAAAATTGACTCAATCTTTGGTAATTTCCTGAACTAGTATCAAATATCACAAGTTAGCAAGGTATGTATTATCATTCTAATTTTTACTAGTAAGAATTGTATCGATTATGCATTAAGTTCATATTACAAAGCACACTTCTTATTTGATTATGTCATGTCATCATGATAGTCACGTGATCGTTGCACTCTCGGTTAATAAATGCTCTTATGAATGGTCACTTACACTTTGCTCAACAAGAATTCTTTCATTGTATACTTGTTTTGGTACTCCATTCCTGATCCTTCATTTGTACCAAACCTTGGTTGAATATCAGGTTGTCTTTAGACCTGCAATTAAGTAGGCATGGGGATTGACCAATATGAACTGGTGTTTCAAGTCTATTTTGAAGTATGGATTGACAGTTTTGCATGAGGGCATGCAATAGTTTAGGCATGAGGGAATGTTGGGACTTCATTTTGTCATGTTTTAATGCATGTTCTAATCATTTTATTTAATCAACTAGCCTCGTTACATACTTGGTTTCCCCGTACTTGGTGTAAAAGTGTAACCTAAGAAGAGCCCATGAGGTAGTTCAATACTTATGCATATTTTGTATGTTCTTATTAGTGAAAATGTGTTAATTTATTAAAAAGAGATCTTCTAATGGTGTGATTTGAATAAACAGGTTGGGTGACTAGGTAGCCTTGATCGTTGACATTTCCAGTCATCCGGTACTAGAGTAAAAGTCAAATTTTGAATTCTTCTAGAAGCAAATTGGGGACATGGGTTTTATCGGGAACATTGTTGAAATGTAGACATGTGAGTCAGCATTCTCCCAGATCACACGTGTGGACCTCCAACTCAGGGGGAATATTTTGGAAAATAGAAAAATCTCAAACTTCCAACTTGCACCTCGATTTGTGTGCACATGGAAGCGAATCAGAAGATTCTAAAACATGGGTTTTTCTCCCATCATGTCCAATTAGGTCTCTAATGAGCCATTTTCGAAAATTCTCTACGGTTACAGAGTTATGGAAGGCGCTTTGGAGTGGATTAATAAAATAACACAGTTTTCCTGTTATAGTCTTGTACCAATGTGACTGTCTATTCCGGTACCAACATGACTGTCTGATTCCGGTACCTCCGCCAGTGAATATCTAGTGGTTGATTAAATCTCTAGATGCTAATGATATTGAGAATATTGTTGGATGGAAGTAACCTAGTTTAGCAAAGCAATCAAGTAACCATCATATTTGATTACCATGTAATTAATGATCTCTTCCTTGTAAATCACGACCTGAACTCTATAAGAACATGGTCATGGAAAGGGAGAGAGAAGAGGGGGATCTAGACATATAGACATATGAAGAAATAGAGAGCAGTGTTGCATATTGTGAAACATATCATGAGTTTGAGTTTAATGAAAGAATTTCATTTATGTCCATGTTTTGATCATTAAGGAATGAATGCGAATTGAGTTGTTGGTATAATCTAATCTCATGTTTTAAGATTTGAGTAAGAGCGATGTGTGGATTAAATACCAACTTACTGTAGACTCCAGTCATTGGCCTGTTGAAGCGGCAAGGGCCCACCACCCAACAGAGGTCAACATTCCTATAGGATAATGTTAGTATTTGATTTTTGTAGTATACTTGTTAGGTTAGTTGAAGATTTGATTCTTCAATTTAAATCATCATCTCTAATAGCTTCAGATTATAACAGATAGTCTAGTTTCAGATTTTGGTTATATGATTGCTTAAGGTCTTTACTTACATTGTTTTTGCATATGCTCTGTTTTTATGAATTTGATTTTGTTCCATAGACATGAATGTTGGCAGCAGTAGTCAGACATATCTGAAGAGGAACTAGTGAATTTCACAACAACACATTGTGAACCACAACATACTCAGTATATTGACTGTTGAACTACCCATGCTATGTCTTGATGATTGATGTGTGATTTCCCTTTCAGAAGTGTGGATTGCATAGTCAGTTTTCTGGGTCAAATAGAAGATTTGATCTATCAAACCAACTCCATATCATACTTGCATGTGCCATAATGAAGTAGATAGCCTCTCTGTGAAAGACAACCAAAGTGCATTTTAGTTTGCTATTTTGATTTTTTTCCAGCATACATAGTTCTATACTCATGACGTTAGAAATTACCTTTCTTACTGGTGTCTTGTAACTTTGTTGATTACGAATCCCGGATTGATAATTAATGAATGCATTATACTAAACATATAATCAGCACAATAGGACTTTTGAATTCCACAAGGTTGTACCAATGACACATAGTAACTTAGGTAATCAACACTTGTAAGGACCAAGCGAAGTCCACATGTAGCAAGGTGACACCTAAATTATTAAAAATTGGCACACTTCACTTGTTCACACACAAAGTCACTTCTCACTCACATAGTTTTCATCTCGAAACGTGGAGGTTGAAGTAAGTTTCCTCCAAAAGGGATTCTGAAAACACCCCACCCTTTTCATGACGAAACTATCCACTCCCACTTAATTTCAACGAGATTGGCTCACACCCCCAATCTCTCAAACAAACCACATCTAAATTTTTTCTAAAAACTCACTAAGTTTTCCTCCACGGGAGGTGCCAAAAGAAATCTTTTAGTCTAGGTAGGATTTCAGGGATAGGCATCCAAATAACTCCCCGTTATCTGGTTCTCACATTTTTTCAAAACAATAGAAGTTGTCAAAATAGGGAACTTTAAATCCTCCAAGTCAAGTGTTCCTAACACCATAAGGCAGGGAGATACCCGTGAAGGGTTGAAGGCCGAGGTTGGGTTGTTCTATGCATCCCCTCTTGAGGCACCCACCTCTTGGATGGGATCCAGCCTGTGACCCATTTCTTAGGCCGAAAATCTAAATGTCGCACTTTGACCGAGGTACCTACTGACCAAATTTTAGGACATCTACCTAGGTGGAAATTGTGGGATGCAATTGCACCTTGATTGGATTTTGTGTGGCTATTGGGAAATATCGCCAGCTTTTTCAGGATATGCACCCTCTACCCCTCATTATAACTGATTACTTCATCCTTCACTAGTCCCTCTTCCGGTGGCTTCAGACCCCACTGTTGAGTACTATTGGAAGGTCCAATGTTATTTGAGAGGAAGGACATTACGTCTTTTAAGGCACGAGCATTTGTTTTATTTGTTCCCTACATGGAAAAAACCCACCTATCCACATATATGTTTCTTTATCATAACACTTTATGTATGATGCACTTCTAATTACATTTGATTTGGATATATATCGTGTAAAGTTCAAAAATTGCAACAAAGGATCTTGTTTATTTATTACTCTCACCACCATTCGCACACATCCACTCAACTAGTCGGACATCATAGGGGACCCACAAAACCCCCGTCATTCCAGATGCTTGCTAAACCTCCCTCCTATTCTAGGAGGAGTTCCTAGTCTTGCCAAATTATCGATGCCACCTTCTCACACCCCTGTGAGTGCCACTGTCTTGGGATCTGCTTCATTTTTTTCCACCTTACTTGGGTCCAATTCCCAAGGTCCACCGCCCACTCACTCTCCTTTACATGAAATTGAGGGGCCAACTTCCTCTCCAAGGGGAAGTAAAAACCCACCTAATCCCCCCCAAGGGTCAGGTTCACCAAAAAATCACACCATGGATGGAACTAATCCTCCACCACCACTCCAGATGTCATACTTGGCCTCTCTCAACATACCAGACCTAAGAAAAATCACAAATGATCCTATATTGCATGACCCCACATGGCCTGCAATGCCTACCAAATTACGTTGAGATATCCCCAAGTTTGAAGGAAAGGCAGGATATGACCCTTGTTGTGACTCTTTCATCACCTTGGTGAGCAAATAAGAGGCGCTTGCAAGCTCAGTTGGTTCTGCTGAGCAGGACAACTGTAGAGAAAAGAGTAAGAGAAAGAAAAACAAAACTATAATTAAGAATTAATCTAATAAAAACTAAAATCATAAGCATAGGGACATAGAGATAACAAGAACAAAAAGACCCATGTCACCAATGTTTGAGGCTTGATCTATTGATGAAAACAAAGCACCAAGAAGAAAGGGGACTATGAGTCCCTTCTTCCTCCAAGGGAAGGCTCTTGGACCCTCACTAGTAGCTCTTCTTACAACAAAGAAAATGAAAATGGTGATGAAAGAACTCTTTGCAAATCCACTGAATGGTGAGATGGATTGCTCAATGAAATGGTGCCAATGTGTTCTTGTCAAGGATGGAGTCCTTAAAATAATATAGGCAGCATAACATTACTTTGAATTCCTTGAGAAAATGAGGTGCATTCATGGCTTTTTATAGCATTGCATTGGGTTATTGTGTAACTGCTTTGTAGTGTGAAAAGAGGCCATTTAGGGCATTATTAGGTCTTTGACCAGCCCACCATTCGGATCCAGCCCAAATTTGGAGGTCAAATCAGCTTGGGAGCTGAACCATAAGTGGTTGGGAGGCCGACCACATTCATAAATGCACCATTTAGTAGGTGTGCGGCATTTTGCACTAACAGTCGTGCATCGTGCGCATATGTGTGCTTTCTGCATTCATGTTCCACGCATGTGCACGCGCGCCCAATGTCTGCAAAGCGCTCTTCAATTTTTCACTACTTTGTATAGTTTTTGCCCTTTTCTTGAATGTTGTGGGATTAATTCAGGGCCATGAATGACTTCGTTACTGTTTGACGATGCTGAGTTCTTGTAACCATGTGCGGATGAAATTTCAGTGATAACAGATGCCCCCTGATGGATGAGGTTAAGAGCATACGTATAGCCAAAATCCATCAATGTTTATTCTACTGAGAATGTTGTTGTAATATAGAGCAATGGTGGGATCATTCAGAGCGATCCGTTGGAGAAAAAAGGAACCGGTAGGACCCGACCTTCTATGAGGTGCGCAAAAATAGAAAACTGTGTACAAAATAGGTGGGCATGCCCCATGCTCATGTCATGTAACTCTGAAAAAGATGACTGAAGTGTTGGTGTAGACAACTGCAGTTCCCTCGGGGGCAGTGATGAGAAAGGCAGAAGACGATTCTGCAAAGGAACATACTCTGAATAATAGGCAATGATCACGGTAATAAGTATCAGCGATGATGTAGGCATTGATAGCCCTACCAAGTTCAGAGGTCTTCGGCAAATGAAAGAACTAACTGTAAATAGTCTCAAAGTAAGACCCACCATAACATGAGAAAGTGTTGGCGTCGAATGTTACGGGGGTCAACGACAGCAGGGAGCAATGGCGTTTCACCCCATGCCGTCCGAGAACTCTCATTGAGTGGAGAATGAGAATCAAGATACTGTCTCCCTTCCAAAAAATGGTGCTGATGTCGAAAAAAGGGGAACATGACTCTCAGAATCAAAGGGCTTCATGAAATCTACTGAGGTGAGGAAGTGGCAGAGGTACATGGACGAAGTCAAGAAGTGGGAAGACTCCAGACATTACTTGGTTGGAGGATGTATGAGATAAAGAGTGGTCGCAACCGTGTAATGAGGTCGAGTGTTAGAGGGATGACAAGACCGGTGATAAGTTGTGCCAGAGGCGGGACAAGGTGAACAAATTCAGAGGGTAGAGGTAAGTGACCTGGGGGGTACTCTGAAGATATGGACGATGCCGGCAAGAGTAGATGATAAGTATTGCTCCAACCAAGGGTCACATGGGTTACGATTGGCCAAAAGGAAGGAAGTAAGTCGCCAAAGGTGATGAAAAAAAGATAATTTAATGAAAATACATTTGTACAATAAATAAAGAATAATTTTGGGGAGAAATGTACAAATACAGAAACGGGTGCCCCAGTGTGATATGGATGGCCCATGTAGGGCATTATTTTCTTGGAAAAATGATGAAGGGTGGGGGCCCCATTGGTGAGTTTCTATATGAAGTAGGTGAAATGAAGGTAGGTTCACGAATGGGCAAACTGATTGTGGATGAAATGGAGGGTTCATGAAACTATGAAGGTGCAATTAAAAAATAGAACCGTGAAGAGATAATCTGGGAGTCCGTGTGGGAAAGCTAGCAAAATGAGGAGAAGGAGTATGTTGGTTGATTCATGACATGATGAAAGACTATCGAGACTCCCATCCCTAAAGGGTAATGAAAAACAGCATGAGTGTCAAAAAGTGGCAAAAGGTGCTAGGAATGGGACAACTCATGTGGGGAACAATGCTACCAGGTAACAGTACCGAAGATGCAAATGGAGGCGTGGGTACTGCAAAGCCAGTAATGGGGATCCTAGAGGCCAATATCAAAGGGTGTGAGTGGAAATGTAAATGTGATACAGCGGGAAAGACTACATGCCAGTGTTGAGTATATACCTGAAGGGGTTGTGTCGATGGATGATGATCAAGTACCTGCACACATGAAAACCAAATACCCAAAGTGCACTTGAAAGCGCACTTTAATCAGGTGCACTGATTAAAGGTTAATTTGAAAGCGTTGTTTTAAGATCGTCAAATGACTGTTGGGCGTGATCGTCCCAGTGAAATGGGATGTTGTGACGTAGTAAGTGAAGGAAACCATGTGCGCGTATGGCGTAATCTAGGACAAAGCGTCAAAGAAAGTTAGCTTTGCCCTGAAGACTCTGAAGTTGCCGTAAATTCCGAGGAGGTGGAATTTCGGTGATAGCTTGGACTTTGAGGGGGTCCACGGTAATACCACTTTGGGAAACAATAAAGCCAAGGAGGCACCCTACGGTGACACAGAACACACACTTGAGAGGATTCAAGCGGATGTTGTACTGTCGACACCGCTGAAAGATGATTCGTAAATCATCGAGATGCTGGGTGCGTTTCTTGGATCGAGCTGTGAGGTCGTCCAGGTAGGCGAGGATGATTTTAGCCAGATCGTGGAAGATGTATGTCATCGCCCACTGGAAAGTTGCGCTGGCATTTTTTAAGTTGAAAAGCATGACACAATATGCAAAGGTACCCCATGGGGTAGTGAATGCAGTTTTATACTGATCGGCTGGGTGGATTTGAATTTGGTTATAGCCAGAGAATCCGTCCATAAAGGAGAGAGCCTCATGGCTGGCGCAGTGGTCGATAATTTGATCGATGAAAGGCGTTGGAAAGTTGTCTTTGGGACATGCGTTATTGAGATCATGAAAGTCTATGCAAACGCAGATAGTGCCCTGTTTTTTGTCGATGGGTATAGGGTTGGAAACCCATGAAGTATAAGCGATGGGGTAAATAAACCCGACAATGCGTAATTTGTCAATTTCGGCTTTGATAGCCGCGGCTTTGGATGGGTGTAGTGGTCGTTGTTTCTGGCGAACTAGTGTGATGTCAGGCCTGTGTCGATGCGATGTTCGACAATAGAGGGATCGAGGCCAGACATTTCCGTGTATGACCAGGCGAAAATATCCCTATATTCCTGGAAGAGGGCTTTATATGCGGCAATTTCCTAAGGAGTGCAAGCAACTCCAATGGTGATTTCTTCGACGATGCCATGTTTAATGGAAATGTCGAATTTGATGGTGGGGGAAATGTTGACCATGTTTTCTTCTTCAAACGCATCAGGAGCAGGAATGGGATTATTGAACCAATTGATAGGCCTTGATGGGATAAAATCCTTGGTTTCGACCGCGTAAGTGGGGTTTTGGTTAGGAGGCATAGAGGCCACCTATGGAGAGAAGAGTGCGCAGTGGTGTAGCGCATCCCAGGGAGAGTCCAGGTGATTTAACTCTTTGAGTATTTCTTCGTCGTATTGGAATCACCAGGAATACAAGGGGTCATGAGGAGCGATCTCGGTGACAGTGTGGTTGCCCCCTGATGAAGAAGCAGGGGGAACCATGCTAGGAGATGGTGAGGGTTCACTCGACATAAACCATATATTGAAGTACTGAGGGGTACTCGTCATGGTTGGGTGGAGAGTGTCCGTAGGGGAATGAGCAGGAGAGTTGGGGGGGTTGTGGGGTAAATCCTCAGAGACGTCATTGAAGAAACATGGAGGTGTTGGGAGCACCTCAGGCTCGGGAGAAATGACATGAGGATCCTCTAGTGACAAGGTAATGTCAATTGTCGCCTCTGCGGGTCGGTGAAGCAGGGCCAATTGACGTTGCCTGTATTCAAGGATCATAGGACACTGGTATGTAAAATGAGCTAATGAATCACAGAGAGAGCAAGGGCATCTCATACGTTCATTGACTGAAGTGGTGACATAGCGAATGTCAGTGATATTTGTTGACGAGGACATAGCAGGATTGGGGTTGTTCTGGAAGTTCTGGCGTACACCCGCTAATGTCTGTCGAAAGCATGGAAGTGCTGGGCAATGATGGGTGTAATGGCCATACTCTGAACATATAGCACAAGCATATTTGGTCCTAAACCCTTTACTACTGGAAGGGTGGGTGGTAGTGGTGGGACTACCAGTAGTGGTGGGTGTTGTGGGAGTTTGATTGAGGGGAATCAAATTTCGTAATTCAGGTAGTAATGGACAATTGTTGGTTTGGTGACCCTCTTTCTCACATAGTGTGCAAGGTGGTGGGATGTGTGGAGGAAGTGGAGCAGTGGGATCGTTCTTCTTTCTCCTACCCCCAGCTGTAGCCGGGAGGTTGGTGAGTGGGGGGGTGGTGGGGGTAAGGATGGGAATCGTCATGGGGAGGCCTTCCTGTGGGGGAAGGGATGGCCGAGGGACCATCTCTGGTGGGTGTAAATACCAAAATGGGATTGTTAACACCATATTAAGGACTGTGAGCGTTGCGGCTACCTGAAAAGCTTCGATACCTGGTGGAGGGTAAAAGAAGGGAATTTGGGTGAGGGGTTGGGGGACTGTCTCCCAGACGGGATTATGCCCTTAAGGGGATGTGGATTAGTGGACTATTGAGGTCGACGAGTGTGCAGGAGGCTCCGATGGGAGTGGTTCTGCGACTATTGGGATGTCAGAAATGACTGAAGCCTCTTGAGGAGGAAGAGCATCCTTTGTGTGAGTTCTGTTAGATGATATGATGCACACTTGATTAGGAGGATGAAGGAGTGGTGGTGCTCCATGGTATGTTCCTAACAAGGATGGATCTTTAAAAATCCCAGGACCCATCTCGACGAGTGGATATGCGTCTTGGTTTGTGTGGATGAGAGGAAGAATGTTATCGAGGTTGGCAGATGGGGTAGGCTCATAATGTGAGACTTGGTCGATGGTCACGATCTTCCCATTATGGGGGAACATCATTGTTCGAAAGACGGAAGATGCCACTTCCTTCATAGCGTACATGTAACTACGACCGAACGGGATATTATAATCGAGCGGGGCATCGATAACTTCGATATCAATGAGGATAGTCTTGCCCCCGAGTTCAACGGGGACATTTTGAAAGAGCCCTTTAGGAGAGGATGGTCATCCATCATAAGCTCGTAATGTGATGGAAGAGGGTATGAGTTCCGAGGAACCAAGTTTCTGCCATACTGTTTTGGAGTAAATGCATGTAGATGCACCTTCATCGATGATACACCGATGAACTGTGATGTTTCATATTTTAACTGGTATTTGAAAAGCAATTAAGGCGGGAAGACGGGGTTCTCTGCTATCAAGATCAAAGGTGATGAGTCGAGTATCTACAGGGTCGACTGCCCCCAAGGAAGAAAGTAGTGATTTCCCCTGAGTAGGACAAGTCTGGAGGACTTCCAAGACTGACATGGCCGTCGGGGATTGTGCTAAGTCGTCTACCAAACTATAGTTATGAGTTGCCCTAGCCTGTGGGTTGTGGACATTCCGACACAATGGGATGCGAAGGATGTGAAGTGGTGGTTCGGCGGAAGGGCGAGGGATCACCAATGGGGGTCCTGTTGGTGTAGGGTTTGTCTCTAGAGTGATGGGAGGAGACTCAGTGGGTGCATGATACTGACGATTACGCGTTTGTAGAAGGATTTCTTCCTCACTGGTGAGGAGAATTGTACGCTCTGCTGGATTGTTGAGGTTAAGGTACTGTCTCCCCTAAGGTGGGGGATGTTGTGTGTCCTGTTGGGTGTTTATCACACCTTGATGTGGAATAGGATTTTGTAGCACGGCGGGTGGGGGTTGTTGCACATATTGTTGTGGTGCCTGCTGAGGGGCAGTTTGTGCAGGAGAATGGGGAAGATTACCAAAATCTTTCAACCGTTTGAAATCAGCGATCTGGGGGCAATGATGAGTGTAATGGCCGAACTCACCACAAAGGGCACAAGGGAAGATGGTTTTAACATTATTTCACCCTTGGCGTTTATTATTAGTATTGCCCCCTTGGGAGTTTTGGTTCCCTTGGTTCTGGTTGCCCCCAGTGGGTTGGTGTTGTGGGGGTTGATTCCTGCCTTGACCTGGGTTGTTGTTATTCATGTTCTGTCCTTTCTTCTTGGCATTGTTCGATGGATGGGTTGGATTGGCTGTGTTCAACTGTTCAAAATTTTGGTATTGTTGAGCAGTAGAGGGTTGAACAAAATTTACCCCTACATGAGGATGTGGGGGAGCCATGGGTTGTGGGGGACCAGGAAACAGGCAATAAGGATTCTATGGTGGTACCGATCCATAAGGTACATAGGAAGGTGTAGTGCTTTCGCTAGTACTATAAGTTGATGTTGAGGGAGTACCACTATTTGTGGGAATAGGTGGATGTATGGGAGGTGTCGGTGGTGGTCCACTGATGGGTGGAGGTATAGCAACAGAGTATGGTTGTTGATAAGGGGTTGGGGGGTAATAAGGAGTGCCCCCGTATGCTAGTGGGTATTGAGGTGTTCCATACATTGGTGGTGGTTGGGGTTGTGGACCATGGTGTGTGGTGGCGCCGATTAGTCCGTCTGCTGAGTGAGACATCCCAGGTTTGTCTTGGCCAAATGGCACAGGTTTTGGAAGATCAGGAAGTACCGTGTATAAGTACCCTGAATATGCGTAGATGAGATCATACTATTGGGCCTTACTGATGGCTTCCTCTTCCAATTGAGGGAAGGTGGAAGCTACATCCTTACCGAGGAGAGAGACAAGTGATCTAAGAAACCAGTCGAGACACTGTTGCTTGGTGGTTTCTTCTTTGCACAAACTACGTCGCCTATGCCACTCGTGAATGTGGTCAACGATGTGTGTGGCTGAGCTTTGTTTGAAGTTAGAAAGTAGTTCTAGACCATTGTCGTGGCGGATGGGTAATTTGAAGAAGGTCAAGAATGCTTTGGCCAATGACTCAAAAGTTGCGTGGGACACTGATTTTTCCTGAACATACCATTTAGCCGATGGGCCAGTGAGTGTGCGTTGAAATAATCAGAGTCTGATGGAATCATCCATAATGCTATTGGAAGAGCACCATAGATGAAAGGTCATGACATGGTTGGCAGGGTCATCCCCTGCCTTTCCTTCAAACTTTGGTATGTTTGAAGGTAGTTTTGTTGGCATTGCAGGCCATGTGGGATCATGCAATATAGGATCATTGGTGAGTTTAGTGAGATCCGGTATGTTGAGAGAGGCCAAATATGGCATCTGCAGTGGGGGGGGAGGATTATCTCTGGCCATAGTGTGCTGTGAACCTGACCCGTGAGGGGGCCTAGGTGGGTTGGTGCTCCCTCCTTGAGAGGAAGTGGGTCCCCCGCTTGTGTGTAAAGGAGAGTGAGTGAATGGATGCCCTTGGGAAGTTGACCCAAGTAATGTAGAACCAAGCAAAGCTGATCCTAAGATAGTAGCACTCATAGGAGTGTGTGGAGGAGGTGTCGATGAGCAGGCACGACCAGATGCTCCCCCTAAGATAGGAGGGAGGTTGAGCAAGCGTCGTGAACAACAGGGGTTCTGTGGTTCCCCTATGATGTCAGACTAGCTATGTGAGTGTGTGCAAAAAGTGGTGATAGTAATATAGAAACAAGAGTCTTTTCTTTGAATGTTTGCACAATATATATATATCCAAATCAAACTGTAATCAGATGTGCATCATACATAAAATGAGAAAGAAGCATATATGTGGGTAAGTGGGTTTTTTCCGCATGGGGGAATCAAAAGAAAGAAAATGCTCGTGTCCTAGAAGACGTAATGTCCTTCCTCTCAAATAGCACTGGACCTTCCAATAGTACTCAACAGTGGGGTCTGAAGTCACCAGAAGAGAAACTAGTGAAGGATGAAATAATTGG
>ML781793.1:384131-457539 GCA_009831015.1 Picea engelmannii
TAATGGCCTAAAGCCGACATAAATAAAATAACATTACTAATCTAAATTACAACTAATGGCCTAAGGCCGACATAAATAAAATAACATTACTAATCTAATATGCCCCAATTAAGGGGTAATGAGCCAATATTAGGGCTTAACATCGTAATCGACGAAACTACACATGATGAAAATGTTCGTGACTTTTCGGTAATACCTAAATCACGCTCAATTGAAAGCTCATCTAAACTAGTAAATTCAATCCCTAAAGCTAACATTAGGTTAGAAATTTTTTATGATCTGCACGACATATTTAAAGGGGTTGTTAATTGTAAAATGAATAGTTCCTCGCTACAATTTGAAACTATAAATTTAGGAATGCATGATCAACCCCAAAACATCAATCTAGGTACGGGGTGCACAGAACGAGAAAAGTATTTTTTTATTAAATTGTTTAAAGAATTTAAATATGTATTTGCTTGGATTTATGAGGATTTGAAGACATTTGACCCAAACATAATACAACATGTAATCCCCATGAAACCCCAAGCTTAACCATTTCAACAAAAACTAAGGAAGATGCATCCCAAATTAGAACCCACAGTAAAAAAGGAATTGAACAAGTTATTAACAGCCAAGATCATTTTTCCTTTCTGACATACCCAATGGGTGTCCAATCTAGTCCCGATAAGAAAAAGAATGGGGAAATCCTACTTTGTGTCGATTTCCCCAACTTAAATCGTGCATCCGACAAAGATAATTAACTTGTTCCTCCCATGGAACAAATACAACAACAAGTATTTTGTGTTGAAACATTATCCTTATTAGATGGTTTTTCAAGATACAACCATGTCTTGATTTCTCCCTCGGATCAGCTCAAAACTACATTCTGGACCCCTTGGGGAACTTACACATGTTGTAAGATGCCTTTCGAATTAATAAATGTCGGGGCCACTTTCCAAAGGGCCATGGTTATTTCTTTTCATGGGCTTATAAATCTGTCAGTGGTTGTCTACTTAGATGATGTAACTGTCTTTTCAAAGAAGAAAGAAAATCAATTATCCATAGATGATTTTAGGGGCTAAATTTCACAAATGGGATAATTTTCCATGGTTTTTCCCAAAAAAAGATTCGCCAATTTCCATTTTTTCTAAAACCAATTAGCCCAAATTTCATAGAATAAAATTATTTTACCTTAACAATCGCTAAAATTTTATAGAAACTATATAGAATCCTTAGAAATATGAATATTTTTACCAAACTATCACTAAACATTTTACATTTTGCATATTAAGGACTAGTAAGATTAGCCTAGGTTTCTACATTTTAATATAAATTGTCATCCTTAAAATTATCCCTGCACTTGTCTAACCTAAGGAGTGTATTGGAACGATGTCGTAAGTATGGGAGTTCTTTGAATCCTAAGAAATCAATTTTTGTTTTGGATCAAGGGAAGCTACTTGGATTTATAGTGTCTAAATATGGAATGATGATAGACCCTGAAAGAACACAATCCATAGCCAATATTCCCCCTCCTTCATCCAAGAAAGCTATGCAGTCTTTTCTTAGTAAAATAAACTTTGTTAGATGTTTTGTCCCTAGTTTCTTTGAGATGGTTAGACCCCTACAAAATATGATCAAGAAGGATGTTGTTTTCAAATGGGGATCACAGGAAAACCAAGCCTTTCATGCCATCAGACAAGACATACAGAAGATCCATCCCTAATGAGCCTTGATTTTTCCAAAGACTTCACCCTTTATACTTTCGCATCAGATAAATCATATGTTGTAGTGCTTACCCAAAACAATGATGAAAATAATGAAATCCCCATTTTGTTCATGAGTTCTACCTTTAAAGGAGAAGAATTAAAATATCCAGCATTGGATCAACAAGATTTTGTTGTGTTTAAAGAATTAAAACACTTTAGACCCTACCTATTGAAGTCCAGAACTAAAGTCATCGTTTTGTATCCCACAGTTAGAAATTTGCTTGTTCAAAAAGAACCCAAGGAGAAGAGGGCCCATTGGATGACCTCTCTTCAAGAATATGATCTCGAACCTAAGCCAACTTAGATTGTTAGAGGTCAAGGTATTTTCAAGTTAGTGGTTGACTCAGTCAATCCACCTAATGATGATTCTGCTTTATCAAATGAAACATTGCCTTGTGAAAATCAAATCTTTTGTGCACAAACCACACCAAATTCTTGGTATTTTGACATCACATTTTACCTAACTCATGGAACCACTACAGAACATCTTGATCCAAAAAAGAGAATAGCAATGAGACTTAAATCTTCTCCCTTTCAAATGATTAATGATGTCCTGTTTAGAAAGAATTTTGATGAAGTGTTATTATTTTACATAGAAAACGATGAATCTGAAAAAGTCCTGAATGAATTACATTCTAGTAATGCAGGAGGTCACTTCAGGAGTGAAAATACTACTCATAAAGTGATCAAAGCCAGATATTATTGGCCCACACTATTTAGAGGTGCTCATGATATGGATCGCACATGTGCAATATGCCAAAAGGTTGTAGGACGAGTTAAGAAACATGTTTTCCCTTTGCAACTTGTAACAATTGATCAGCCATTTCAGCAATGGGGCCTTGACATCATCGGCCAATTAATTATGCTTCCTCCCTCCAACATAAGTACATCCTTACATCAATGGATTACTTCACCAGGTGATCTGAAGCTACACCTTTAAGAGTAGTCAACACTAATCAGGTGATTTCGTTCCTGGAAACTCATATCATTTCACGTTTCGTAATTCCAGAAGCTTTGGTGTTCAACAATATATCTTATTTTTCTTCAATGGATTTGAATGTTTTTTCTTTGGAAAAAGGAATTAAATTTAAATATTCCTCTAGTTATTACCCTCAAGGTAATAGACTGATTGAATTAACCAACAAAAATTTAATTAAAATCCTGAAGAGAACAATATCAAAAAATCATAAAAAAGGGCACACTACTTTGTTCTACGCAATGTGGGATGATAGGGTCACTCCCAAAACAACCATTGGAAATTCCCCATTTTTCCTTGTATACAGAAGAGAAGTTATCCTCCATGCCAATTCCATGCTACCATCATTACAACTATCTAAAAAGGTCCAGGAAGAAGAGTGTGTTGCCTTAGAAAGTCAAATAAATGCTTTACTCAAATTATAAGATACTAGGACACAAGATAAACGTAAAATGGATCAACACCAGCAAACTGTTAAACGATGGTTCGACGAAAATTATTCCTCCGATCAAAATTTCAATATAGAAGATCTGGTTCTTAGGTGGGATAAAGCGCATGAAGAAAAGGGTGAACATTCGAAATTCCAAAATTTGTGGTTAGGATTGTTTATAGTCGTTGAAAAACTTGGTCCTAGCTCTTTCCATCTCCAAACCTTGGAGTGGCAACCAGAAAATTTTCTAGTAAATGGCCAGGCCCTCAAGAAGTATTTTTCATAATCTGCTTGTAAATAACAATCTGTAAATAAAGTGTGTACAATTTTCTTTTTCTTTGTTTTGTTTCTTTTTTTTTCTTTTCCTAGCGAGTCATTTTATTCCTTTCTTTGTTTGGCTATCTTTCTGGTTCAATAACTATGTTTTTTAAAACTTATCACCATGTGGAAATGTTACTCAAAATATCATACCACCTATTGGTCCCCAAATAACCTCAATTAATCCAAATCTAGTCTTGAAATAAATTTACCTTAGTTCTGTTAGAATTTCTTTTCGATGACTACCATTCTCCCTTCCCCTTAACATTCCTGTAAGGAATTGTCTCTATAACTTGGAGTAATATTTGATTATCATGGCTATCATAATACTTTTTACGCCATCCTAGTCCTTAAGGGGTAGTTTGTATCTGCTTCCCCATATTCTAGACAATCTCTTATTTAGAGATTAAAATCAAAACCCCGTGATTGGATAACCTGTGTACTTAAAATTAATAAAGCATGAGGTCTTAACTTAAGGTTGGAAAGTCTCATTACGATCCGGTCCATCATGACCATTGGAAATTTATAGAAGTGACATTACCATTTCTGGTCACCAAGACAGGGTAGTGGCCTTCAGTCTTCCCAACTGAAGGACAAGAGGTCTCATCACGAGATGACTTTCTCACCTCCATAGATTTTTGTGGATGACATAGCTGCTAACTAGTCACCAAGCCAGATTAATGACTTTCAGTTATTCACCAAACTATCAAATGAATAAAACTTAATAATTCCAGGAATAATCCATCATGTGTGCTTAAACTATTTGATGAGATCAAAGCATTCAGATAGGTTTAAAAGGAAACCATGTCGAGGCTATGGATGCCTGCTGGCAGTAGTGGAT
The DNA here is from genome assembly GCA_009831015.1 of Picea engelmannii. NCBI lineage: Eukaryota > Viridiplantae > Streptophyta > Pinopsida > Pinales > Pinaceae > Picea > Picea engelmannii. The sequence goes on from ML781793.1 coordinate 388,445, forward strand.
CTTCTTGTGGTATTGAGGTCCTTTATCAAATTATCACGATCCATTGGTGAAACAATTATTCAGATTTCAATTCTTCACAAGATACTTTTCTCTAGTACATGAAATGTGCTAACATCTATTATATATGTCTACATAACTAATATCAATACTATACATAACATATAATGGTTTTTGAATATCTGACCTTTTGGTATCTCTTATCTTAATTTTCTCTGGTGATATGTTTTGAATCAATACAGAGATAACTCCTTCGCCCAGTGAGTTTCCATTTGTTAGCTTCCCCAACTAACACCCTATCATTTTACCTTGATGGTACAAACCCCTTGCCCTAGTGAAGATCCATGTAGGATCAATCTCCTCTCGGTGCTAAGTTGGAGTAGCTCAGCGGGTCCTCGCTGGAACCCCAATGATTCCCAAGTCCTTCAGAAACCCCACCTGTGCGAACATGCACAAGGTGCGATCTTCACATCCTCCAAGCGACCACGGTGCTATGACCAAGGCCTACACCCAAAGGGCATTTATCAAAAACTGCATGTCGGCGATGTGGAGGGGTTGACTCCTTGTCACTCCAACTCCTGGTTGTCAAAATTCTGATAGAGCCTAGCCCTTGCTAGCTCCTATCTTTGTATGAACACACCTAAGCCTTATCGCAAGCACCTATCACAACTCATGAATTCACTCATTGGAGCACCAAACTCTTGTGCTCTCTCCTTGTGAATCCCCAAAATGCGATAAGTCAACAATGGGTTGACTCCTTCTCAGGCGACGTGCGTCCACCACCTGTCACCCACTTCCACCTTTCTCTGGGAACTTGTTGTTATGCCATCTATCATCCATGTGACCTAACCGAGAATCTTTTATGCTCATCCCAAACCACTGGTCACTCCATTCCCCGAATTCCTATACACAAATTTAGATACGAGATCCAACGACTCTCGGCATTTCGACACTTCCTCCTGAAGCATCTCCACTGTTCTTCCACTCTTCTACTCCCATGAGTTCTCCTATGTGTCTGGACGCGAGCTTGAAAGGTCCAGATCTCATCTCTTTAGTTGATCTAATGGCAACTGTGGCTCCCTCCTGGGCTTGCACTTCTTCCTTCCAGACTTGGAATATTTTCAAAGTCTCAAAGGCCTCAACCTTTGCTTCCTCTATGAGCCCTGATGGTTTTGGATCTCACCTACATTTTGGAAACGCTATCTCTTCTAAGATCTGTCAGTGGATTTGACCTCGAAGTGTCTCAGCCTACTATTCTTTTCTGTTGAAATTCTGTGTGCAAAGGCACTATTCCTCCTGAGCTTTTGAACTTGTGGCAAGTCCTTTCTGCATGCACTCCTTGCACTCCAGCTAGCCTTCTGATGGTTGCCTCTCAACACTTCATCCAAGTGTTGGTCTGATGCATTCCTGGCATAGGTCTTCATCCTCCTTAAACCTCAACTTCTTGGACCTCAATGGTCTCTATCCCTTTCTCTCCTTGAAGGGATGGAAGTTCCCTCTCCTACAACTTCCTACTCAAGCATGCCTTGTTGAGCCTATAGGGTGTTCAGTAACCCTGTGAGTGTCTCCTCCTTGACACTTCTCTTATCTATGAACTCGAAATAGAGTTCCTTCTGTGCACTTTATGCACTCGCTTGATGCCCTCCTGGAAAATCTTCTTATAGAAGCTTTAGTGATTTTATCCTCTCTGTGCCCTCCTCTACACAGTCTCACCTCCAAGGTATTCAACAACCTTGAGGCTTCTCCCTGAGTCTAAGACTTCCTCTGGTGCACCCTCTTGGCACACCTTTGTCCAAATTCCATAGAATTTAGAAGTGCACTCTGTTGCACTGGCTTACAGAACCCACATTATTCTTTCATGCAACCTCTAGCATGAATCCAAAAAGAACCCAGACCTGGAATCAAAGAACTCTTCGATAGTAAATTATGTCTATCCCCACAAATGTAAACTTAACATACAACTACAGCATATATGAGCATACACAGATGACATTCATGAATTGCATAAACACACAAAGACTCAAGCGCAGGAAAAAATGCTCTTTGTATAAATGTGAATGCCTGTTACAATATGTTCCAACTCGGACTACAACAAAGTCTTGGCTCTCTCTTCTTCTATCCTAATATGTTATGCCTCATAACATAATGAAAAACATATACAATATTCTTTTACAAAAGGGGGCTTCTCGAGATCTTCCCTCCATCTCACCTACTCTCATTAATTCACAATGAATTACATTGAATGGGCCATCTAATGCGATTTGGAGTTAGATCCCCTTCTACCTATCATCCATTAAGGTGACATCAACTACAGCATGCTCGAGGCATGGATTTGGCTCTACCAGCCCTATGAACATTTAATACAATTTCAAATTTTGAAATGTGAGAGGACTGGCGCCTCTCTTCCTTGAATGTGTTGTTGGCTGGCACATTGCTGGCATGGAGAGATGCTCCTGCATCATACTCCACAGCTACAAAAAATTCATGAGCTCCTGCTCATGAGCTTCCTAGCATGGTTTTCGAAATCCACCAGGATCCCAAAAAGTTTTCTCGAGTTGTCCATCCTCTCCACCGCTTCATTGTTGTTTCTGCTACCGCCTTGCTTCTCTTGCAGGTCTTCCTCTACTCAGCTTCTCCTCACTGGTAGCTTATGCTCCTAACTTCAACATCAGCCTTCTGATTCCCTCAATTACCTCATCCAGCCACTACATTGGTTGGATCCCTTTATGCAATCTCCTCGGCTGCACTTCCTCCTTATCGGTGGGTAGATCATCATGATCTCCCATGTTGTTTTTCTCTTTTGTGGCACTAGCTGGCCACTCTGCTGTAAAGTTCAGCTCTGCAGTCTTTTCACTGAGTTGTTGCTACTCAGCTTCCCCTTCTGACAGCTTTGATTCTCCATTTCTTCTGTTGGTTCAACTTCATCTTCCTCCAGCTACTCTCCAGACTGGAATTCTACTTCATCTTCTACTGCACTCCTCGGTACTGTAGTCATCATCTGTTCAGCTCCCTGGCTGAAATTTCTGAGCAACTCCTCTGAATTCTCTCCTTCGAATTTCTGCATGAATGTCTACTCATGGTAGTCATTTACTGGTCCTGGCTTGTTCAGCCAATCCTCCAGCATCTCTAACTCTTTTTCCCAAGGAGTGAGTATCTTAACTTCATGCTCTTCTTTTTTTGTCAGCTTCAGTGCTACAGGTGTCTCCATTTCAGATTTCTGGCTGAAAATTTCAAGCCATTCTTCTGAATGCTCCTTTTCCTCTGCTTGGGCAGCCTCTGATATATGCTTCGTTATCATCGTGACAGTATTTGATGGTTTTCATTCCTCTTTTGTACCTGCATCATAGACACAGTTAAATTTAAAATCATTTGGCCCCATGGCCTCCTTCTCATATTCTTATTGCACTACCTCCTCATGCGCAATGTTTGTATCGGCCCCTACTGGACTAATTGGCAGGAATACCCGAATTCCTCCAATCATTAGAATGCTCTTCTGATATTCCTTCTCTGTCAGCTCCTCTCGCTGATTTGAACTCACCTCTGAGCTCTTCATCTCTCCCTTACCCTCTTGGAAAATTGGGATTTCTTCACTGCCCACCTGGTAGTCTTTGAGATCAACCAATGACCCCTTCTTGTTGCCTTTCTGGCAATCTAAATTCTCTTTACTGCCCACCTAGTAGTTCACGAGATCCCCATATGACCTCTTCTCATTTCCCTATTGGAAATATGCATTCTCTTTACTGCCTTATTGAAAGTCTTTGAGATGCTCCAATGATCTCATCCCATTGCCCACCTGACAAATGGGAATTTTTGTGCTGCCCTCCTGGTAGTCTATGAGATCCTCCAATGATCTCACTTCATTATCACTGAGATTTCTCCCAGTCTTTGGTTCACAAATGTGAAACACTCCTTTTGTGTTACGAAGGCTTCTAATATGCCTCAGCCATTACTTCAATAGTCTCTGTTGTCTTCTGGCCAACAACTCGTTGACTGGCCACTTTACTTTTGTTTTCATGGGTCATTCATACACCCATCATGATTTTGCATTCTACTGCACCCACAATGCAAGCTCTTCCATTCTCACCCTTATCTCACTGATCTCTTTATCCATCTCAGCCTTTCTCTTCATCTATTGGCGGTCCTCTCTTTGACCATGCTTATGGACTTCAGTAGCCATCTTCTTCCCTTTGAATATTCCCTCCTGGAAAATCTGCTATTGTTACTCTGCAACTGAGAACATTTCCAGCATTTCCTATAGTCCACCTGACTGTCTATTTGTTGCTACATCTTGCAACAATCTCTTCAATCCTCTTCACCTGAAATATACAGACGAAGTCCTGCTCTGATACCACACTGGTACAGACCCCTTGCCCTGGCAGAGATCCATGTAAGATCGATCTCCTCTCAATGTTAAGCTGTAGCAACTCAGCGGGTCCGCGCTAGAACCCCAACGATCCACAGGTCCTTTAGAAACCCCACCTGTGCGAACATGCACAAGGTGCGAGCTTCACCTCCTCCAAGCGACCATGGTGCTATGACCAAGGCCTACACCCAAAGGGAATTTATCGAAAACCACGTGTTGACGATGTGGAGGGATTGACTCCTTGTCACTCCAATTCCCAGTTTTTGAAATTACGATAGAGCCTAGCCCTCACTAGCTCCTATCTCCGTATGACCACAGCCAAGCCTTATCGCAAGCACCTATCACAACTCATGAATTCGCTCGTTGGAGCACCAAACTCTTGTGCTCTCCCCTTGAAAATCCCTGAAACGTGATAAGTCAACAATGGGTTGACTCCTTCTTAGGCGACGTGTGTCCACCACCTATCACCCGCTTCCACCTTTCTCTGGGCGCTTGTTGTTACACCACCTGTCATCCATGTGACCTGACTGGGAATCTGTTATGATCTTCCCAAACCACTGGTCACTCCGTTCCCTAAATTCTAATACATGAATTCGGATACGATATCCAACAACTCTCAGCATTTCAGCACTTCCTCTCGAAGCGTCTACACTGTTCTTCCACTCTTTTGTCCCCACGAGTTCTCTTGTGTGTCTGGACACGATATTGAATGGTATAGATATCATCTCTTCAGTTGATCTAATGGCAGTTGTAGCTCCCTCCTGGGCTTGCACTTCTTCCTTCCAGACTTGGAAGATTTTCAAAGTCTCAAAGGCCTCGACCTTTGCTTCATCTGCGAGTCTTGATCGTTTCGGATCTCGCCTACATTTTGGAAACGCTATCTCTTCTGAGCTCTGTCAGTGGATTTGACCTCGAAGTGTCTCAGCCTGCTATTCCTTTCTATCAGAATTCTATGCGCAAAGGCACTATTCCTCCTGATCTTTTGAACTTGTGACAAGTCCTTTCTGTGCGCACTCCTTGCACTTTGGCTAGCCTTCTGATGGCTGTCTCTCAACACTTCATCTGAGTGTTGGCCTAATATGTTCCTGGAATAGGTCTTCCTCCTCCTTAATCCTCAACTACTCAGACCTCAATGGTCTCTGTCCCTTTCTCTCCTTGAAGGGATGGAAGTTCCCTCTTCTGCAACTTCCTGCTCAAGCACGCCTTGTTGAGCCTACAGGGTGTTTTGTAACCCTATGAGTCAGGGGTGATTTTAAGGATGGAAATTCATTTTAAAATGTAGAAACATTGGCGAATATTACTAATCCTTCATATGCCAACTATAAATGTTTGGAAACAATTTTTGTAAAAATATTCAAATTTCTAAGGATTTTATATAGTTTGTATAAAATTTTGGTGATTTTAAAGTTAAAATAATTTTATCCTATAGAATTTGGGCAAATCATTTTTAGAATAGAGAATCTTTTTTTGGGAAAAACCATGGAAAATTATCCCATGAGCGAAATTTATCCCCTAAAATCATCCCTGCTATGAGTGTCTCCTCCTTGACACTTCTCTTATCTATGAACTCGAAATAAAGTTCCTTTTGTGCACTCTATGCACTCACTTGATTCCCTCTTGGCAGAGCTTCTTACAGAACCTTCAGTGATTTTGTCTTCTCTCTGCCCTCCTCTGCACAATCTCACCTCCAAGGTATTCAACAACCTTGAGGCTTCTCCCTGAGTCTAAGATTTCCTCTAGTGCACCCTCTTGGCATGCCTTTCTCCAAATTCCATAGAATTCAGAAGTGCACTCTGCTGCACTGGCTTACAGAACCTGCAGTATTTTGTCATGCAACCTCTTGCATGAAGCCAGAAAGAACCCATACCTAGAATCAAAGAACTCTTAGATAGTAAATTATGTCTATCCCTACAAATGTAAACTTAACATACATCTACAGCATATATGAGCATACACAGATGACATTCATGAATTGCATAAACACACAAAGACTCAAGCACAGGAAAAACTGCTCTTTGTATAAATGTGAATGCCTGTTACAATATGTTCCAGCTCAGACTACAACAAAGTCTCGGCTCTCTCTTCTTCTATCCTAATCTGCTATGCCTCATAACATAATGAAAAACAGATACAATGTTCTTTTACAAAAGGGGGCTTCTCGAGCTCTTCCCTCCATCTCACCTACTCTCATTAATTCACAATGAATTACATTGAATGGGACATCTAATCTGAATTGGAGTTAGATCCCCTTCTACCTGTCAGCCATTAAGGAGACATCAACTACAACACGCTCGAGGCATGGCTTCGGCTCTACCAGCCCAATGAACATTTAATACAATTTCAAATTTTGAAATGTGAGAGGACTGGTGCCTCTCCTCCTTGAATGTGCGCTTTGAATGTGTTGCTAGCTAGCGCATTGTTGGCGTGGAGGGATGCTCCTGCATCACTTGAAAATATAGGGTTAGCCATAAAACTACTCACTATCCAGTACTTTTTCTCACTGTCCAATACTACTCAAGATTGAATTGATAGAATCTTGGTAAATTTATTGCTTAATTGATTTTGGTTAGTTTTATGAAATAGTTTGTCTTTACAGTTTTTAGTGTGTTTGATTTTTCCATCGTTTTGTTTAGTTTGAATGTGTTTTGATTTCATTTTCTCCTTAATTTAATGACTACAAAGCATGAAATTAAAGATTTTCTTGTGGAAATTGCTTGGTGAATTCTTTACCATCATACCTCCCTCACTTTGATCAAATATTATTTCTCATACTTCCTAGTCATATATGGAAGAGGACACTATCAGGGTTATGATTTATTAAAGGATGGATAACTTAACATAATATATGACAATCCTTTATATTCCTTGATTCAATGTTCATTTTACAAGGGATTGTGTTAAACTGATAAATGACCCTTTTAAATACTTAATACGAGTGAAGGTTAGGAAAAACATTTGTTTTGGGCATGTTAAACTAATTCAATGAAGGGGTCACCCGTACACCTTCATTTAAACTATGATATTATTGTTTTGGTAAGGGTTTTTCCCTTGCTCAGATATTTGCATGATCATATATTTCATTTGGATCATTCAACCCCTGTACTTCATTGTTCCCTTCAATTATGACCCTTTTCCTCGACCCAATCTTTCGAATGACTTCAAAATCATTTATGTAACCATACAATCATCCACGATTTGGGATCAAGGTTTCATGGAAGATTCTAAAGAGTATATGGGTCATTCAATCTTAAACCCTCCTGTCCTTCGTCATTTGGGCAATCATCAAGGTTTTAAGTGTTGGATTGTTACAGGTCGTCCTAGGTTCTTCTAATGTTTAGTTATCATTGTTGGGATCAGGTATGACATTTCATCTTTGCCCAGTTCTTATGGGTTCGTTTTACTTTGTATGCAATATTCTTTCTTTCACAAAGACACTTTGTTCACTCTTAAATGTGTCCTAGTTCTTAACCTTCCCACAGAGCTTATAGCTCAAGTTGTAAGGGAAGCGCCAAATGGATTATAGGCATTTCTCACATGTGATGATGTGATTGATATGCTCTCCCAAGTGGGGTGGTTAGGGTTTATACAGTTATTTATAGGGTTCAATATTGAAGTAGCCAGAGCTTTTGCGAGGGATTTTGATGGCACTAGGGTTAATATTGGTGATATCATGTTTCAAGTGGATGAGGAATTCATTACTCAGGGTACATGTCTCCCATAGTCAGGCGAAAAATGGTTCAAAAATATGAAAGTCAAAGACATTCCCTAGAAGGATTTCTTGGCATCCAAACGTTCTTGATACCACATCAAAGGTATACCAATTGACCTTTTCTGTCAAAAATGGAACAACCTTCTCTTGGTTATTAAACAACTTGTAACATGTGAGGGGATTTATGGCATTACATTCTTTTTTCACATTTGGTTACTCATGGTTTTTTGAGGGTTTCATTTGAACGTATTCTTCTACCTACATAAGAGCCTTCGTAAAAAATCTAAGTTCTATTAGTGACAGAGTCCAAACCCTGAGTCTAGCCTTTTTCACCATAGCCTAATTTGTATCTTACCAACATAGGGGATAATTGGGAAAGTTTCTTGGAAAGAAATCAATTTATACCTCATCCCGCAAACCCTATCCCTAAATTACCTAGGGTCATAGGAAAATCCAACTCTCCTCGAACTACCTCTCAGGAAATAAAACTTGAGTTCCAACTCAATATTAATTCTCATGTTTCTTTGGATGATAAATTGGACCTTACTCTTGTCCCTCAGATTACACGAAGCAGAGCTAGGCAAGGGTTGGAACATAACCATTCACTAGAATCTATCTTTAAACGATTGAAGGAAAAGCCTTTAGATCGTGTCAATCTAGGTACATATGTTGTGTGTTTTAAGGTTGACCATAAGCCCAAGAAACAAGGCAAGCAAGTCTATGTTAACATTGGGGTTGACATCAATAATAAAACAATAGGGCCCTTATTGTATAGAATGGTTAGAAACAGGTTCAAACAAAGAGAAACTCCAACAAGAATGATAATTATTAAGGATCATGATTCCTCCTGTGAAGACACAAATGAAAAAAGTGAAGAAGAAGAAAACATTTGTATGATTTTGTTTACAATTTGCCTCCTTTTATTCACGGTTTTGAATACTTCCCAGGTATTCATGTTGATCTAAGAAGAAATGTTTCCCTATAAAAACCCTTGGACAAAGATCAACATCACTCAATCCCTAATCTGGAATCTGAGAGTTGTCATGACTACAAAGCTTGGGCCCAAAGGTATTATGTAGATGTTCATTACCTACAAATGCACCTTGATCAGAGGATGAGACAAAACAAAGAATTAAAAAGGGTAAATCAACAATTAAAAAATGAAATGGAATATAACATGCTTCAAGCCAACAAGAAGCCAAAAATTCTCCAGATACTATCACCAAGAAATCCAATAATGTCAATGTTATTGTCAGATCAGAATTTCACGAATCTTCGATTTCAAATGTGTAATTTCTGGTAATAATTTTTTTTGTTTTTAGTTTTTCCTCAATTTGTTTTAAATTTGTTTTGATTTTTTTATGTTTTTAGACCAGCTACAGAATCATAGATTCTGTAGCTAGTCTTAGTTAAGTATACTAAAGTTTTCTAATTAATCATAATTTTTTTTCCAGGTCTCTAAATGATGAAGGGATATCGTCAATGCTATCGTCATGGGTCCTTAGAGATCATGGAATATTTCTTTTGTTTTAAGTAGCAATAGAACTAGTTTCAAAAAAGCAAGTGATAGTTTCATATTATTATTACAACAAACTTTTGTATAAGTTGTTGGATAGGCTTAGAACTTTTCTATTGTAAGCACAACTTTACTATTTTTGAAGGATTTGTTCCTATCATGTTGATATGAGGGGAAATCCACATTTTTTTTTAAATACTTCGGGATTTTGGAGTCAAGGACATGTTTTGGATTTTTGGGATAATGGACCAGTGCTAATATTGAATAAATATATGAAACTACACTTTGCTTAATGGTTTTTTTCTTGTGAGTAATGTTGTTTTGTTTCAAATATATTATCTATTTTATGCTCTTAGCAATAATGATGTATTTGTAAAATCCTTGCTTTAGCTTGCGTTTACAAATGTATTATTATTTCTTGGATCTTTGTTCAATTTTTTCAAATTATTTTATTCAGTATATTATCTCAATGAATTATGGTCTTTATGATTATGTTATTTTAATACAAGTATCAAAATGTATCAAATTTATTTGTACGTTATGTGCTTACTATGATATCTAATCCATTGATATTATCTTCTTAATGAACAAATGATTATCCATCCTCATAAGGATCAAATTAATTAAATTTTCCTTTTTGTAACTCAAATAATATTTCAATATATGTTGAAGTGATTTTCTTCAGGTATTGTTATAGTAATCTACAACTGTTTTCCTAAGTTTCACTTGACATATTGGTTGCTAGAGTAATCTTTACACAGGAAGGCACAAACAAAAGATTTTGTCTTCATCAATGACCAGTAAATAGAATAGTAAAGTTTTTTTTTATTATTATTTAGTTTGTTTTCTTTTCTTTCTTTTGTGAATGTAAATCATCATTTATAAGTTTAGATGATTTTCTCATGAAAACTAAATATTGTTATTATTTACATTCATACCCTTTTAATTTGAATTTCAGAGAGATTTGTAGAATAACATTTGTTTTTCTTAAATCATAATTTTGCTTGAGATTTGGTTCTCTCTTTCAATCTTAGTTTTACAAGGTTTCTTACAAATTTTGTACATGTTTATTCTTTATATTTCATATATAAAATGTGTGAACAGTAAATGTACATAATAGGTGTTTGTTAATGAATAGTTAGTTATTTTTTCTTTCGTAGCTTAGATTAGATCCCCTTATCGGCCAACGGAGTCGTTAAACCTATCAGGGTGAGTTACTTCAAACGGATTAGGTTATTTAGACAACCTTGGACCAGACTCTCCCTTCTAGTTGATGAGCATTTACATATTCCCATCAACAAGGTGTCACAAGGATCAGTCATACAATTTGTAAGCACCATGCAATGATTGTTTTAGTGCATGGTGCTTAAGGCTTGCCAGTGGAAAATAATGGTCGTAAAGGACTCCCAGGAGCATACTTTTTTATGTGGATGTATCTTTGCACTGGAAATATCAGTGATGTAAAGGGTTTTGAGAATTTAAGGAGCATGTACAATGCTAAAGATGCACATGGATAAATTATAATGAATATGTGGTCAGCATTTAACAATGTGATTTTGAATTTGCTCAATAAATCAACAAGTATAATTTCATAGCTTTAATGTAGGCATATAAATTTTTGCAGTGAGTGAGCTCAAGCATTGAGTTTTTCCAAGTTAAATTCAAAATAATTAGTGTATGTAGTTTTCCTGGTAAACTGCAATCATATTTCTTTCATCAACATTTCAGGACACACTTATTTGGTTTATCAGCAGGAAAGAAAGATAATATTGACTATGTCTTCTCTTTCCTAATGATGGGCCACATGACCTTCACCCAAAAGATAAGATTGTTTATTTTGGGATGATGGGCCACAAAATCTTGGCCCGAAATGTTGATGAAGAAAATGGCATTGTGGTTTACCCAGAAAATTTCATCCATAATGATTTAAACTACCAAAGTGAGAGATCTATGTTGGCACAGGAGCAGAACCCGGGTTCAATGATTCAACAACACACCAAAAACAACCTAATTACCGACCCTTTCGACAACACTTGAGAAGCAGATGAAGTCTCACCTGAGGTAGAGGCAGGGCGGGTTACAGGACTCAAGTGTTTACAACCTAGCTGGGACACAAATCTGTGATCACAATAATTAACAGAGCATTTAGCCAATAACATGCATCAAGTTATGAGTCTTATTCACTTCGCAGATTAACCCTAATTGTAGATCAATGCAGTAGTAAAAAGATCTAACACTTCCAAGCACTTAGCATAATCCCAGATCTAACATTCATTCACATAATAAGTGCTAAGCATTCATAGATCTATATGTCATACATCAAGACTAATTCACTAAGAAAATATAAACATAACATCAGGAACACATTGCACAAAGCACATCAAAACAGGATATACGTGGTTCACCCCAGTGTGGGGCTACGTCCACCAACTCTTCTTATTCTTTATTAGCTTCTTCCAATATGATTACATGCACATAGCCACCAAAAAAACTCTGCATAGGACAGGAGATCTGCACACACCTCACCAGATCCTCCTTCCCCGATTTAAGTCACAACACAAAGCCTTACACAATCTGCGCACAAAGCACTTACACAACACTTGTACTTAGCTCTGTAATCCTTAACACATCTTCGTGTGCATAGCTAATCATATATACTTCTTACAATGCCTAGCTACTTATTTATACATTAAAAAAAGGGCTTAAACATGGATAAAACCCATGCGACAACATCCCATACCCGTTACATAAACCCTAAAAGCCCAAAAAGCCAGCAAAAAGGGTGAGATCCTACACTCTCTGCTTCGCCTAGGCGCTCCATTTTTTACTAGCCTGTTGAAGTAACAAAAATGGTCAAACACAACCAAGGTTCTCCCAAAACTTGGTTGAGGAACAACATGCCCCCAAAACTCACCGGTGACTCATCCCAAATCACTCTGATCTGGGCAACACTGCTTCGAAGGCCTCGATCTTAGCTCGAGCTACCTCAACTTGTTGTTGCGCCAGAGCCTCCTACTCGGTGAACTCCTGAATGACTTGCTCAGTGACAGACCCTTCCAGGCATTGTTCCACTGTTGCAACCACTTGTTCCAACTGTGATCCTTGTCCCTTGATTTCTTCAAAAAGGGTGCAGGCTTTGTCCTGCACCCGCTGGAGTCACTGTGTCACCTCCTTAACTTGACTATGGATGGCAGTGACGTGGTGATGAACTGCGCACTGCTCTTGTGACCTTTTCATCTTCTCTATTGCTGAAAGTAGCTTCAATTGTGCTTGCACTGTCAATGCCTATTGTTTTTCCTCTTGGATTTGTGTCTCCAGTCTCCTCAGCTCTGGGTCGTATACAAGGCGCTCATAGGTCTGCGCACTTTGGTTACTTAGTTTCTTTCATTCTAAATCCAATTCCTTGATTCGTTCGACTGCACTCTTGGCAGTTTCTTGCCTCTGGTCTCGCACTTCCTGCGGAGTGCTCGACACTGCTTTTAGTTCTAACTCTATTACTCTTGGTTGAAGCTATTGAATGGACAACCAATCCTATATTTAGTCCTACTGTGTGTATCCATTTTGAGAGGTACGCCATGATGAGTGTGTACTTGAAATATCTTGGGAGTTTATCATGACTAACCACACCAACTAGAGGCAGGGTGTAGTCGAGCAAGACTAATGGGATGAGCTTCATGTTCGCCAGGTCATCACGGTGCTTACTTCTCTTCTCCGTCACGGTTTGGGATCACCTAGATCGACTAGATCGACGTGCAGTAGAGGAGGATGCTTGCAATCTGACCATCGACAAGGACTGTACTCCTGCAGACATGACCTTCTCAGCCAAAAGGTTTATCAAAATCTCTTTGACGGATTTCTCTACTGCACTAAGGTTGCCCGACATGCATGCTCGTGATCAAGTATGTCGGGTAAGTGACTAGATGCTCAAGGTAAGATAAAACGAGTGGTGAGGTCTCAAAAGAATAGTGCGGTAGCAGTTAGTTCTCTGTTAGCTCGAATATCTCAGTTTGTAAAAGTGTCCTCAGTGCGAAATTCGATGGGATAAATAGGAAACGTCGTAACGAACTTCTCCAATGGGTAGGAATGCCTCAATATTGATTCCATCCGTTGTGGTGTGGTCCCAATGTTCCAATGGCGATATTTCCATAAATAAATACGTTTCTAACCGTTATGGAGCGTCATCCTAATGGTCACGACGCCTCCAATGGTCATATTGCTTCATCATGGCAAAGTACCAGTGTGCATTGTTTTTCTATTCCAATGAGGTTCAAGTTCTGCAAGCCTCCTTTATGCGAAGTCTTTTTTGGAGCTTCCTGCAATTTTTCTAACTTTTCTCTCTTCTTACTCAGATTTCTGGCCTTCTTTCCTATGATATGAGTCTCTGGATTCCTCTTTCTATTTCTATTCTTATCTTCTCTTAGCATAGTAACTTCTCACTACTGAGGGTCTTTCAAAGGGTTCGAGGGTAATACTTCTATTCTTACTGTTTATGGGGTAGGTTCTTTTCTCTCCTGCATGGATAGCTTCTTTAAGACTTCTTGCATTCTTTGAACCTCGACAACTAATTATCTATCCCTCAGTTGCTTCAACTTGTCCTCTTGTTCTTATATTAAGCACGTTATTCTCCTAGCCATGAAATCCCTTAATTCTTGCTTTTTTTTTCTGTGGCTTCCTCTTCTTCTTTCCTTTGAATCTGATCTTTCTCAATCCAGGGTTTTCCTAACATAAGTGAAAAATGAGTGCTATTCTCAACAAACTTAATGACCTCAAACTCTTCTACAGTCCATCCTCCATGGGCTATCATAGGTACATGAGTAAGTCTTCCACATAGGTTTATCATATTTCCTTTAAACAATCCTATCCTTCCCAATGAAGGAATCATAGTTGGCTTTCCCAAAATTTCCCAAGTGCTTTCTGGCATAATATTCACCTGTGTTTCCTCATCTAGAACACAGTCTGTGTCGAAGTCTCCTATTATTTTTTCTAAGCATTCCTTCTCTTTTAAGATCTCTAGTAAACTGATGTCTTTGTGATCATTCAGGGTTTCTTTCATCTGCAATAATATAGTCTCTGATTATTTTTTATTCTCTAACATATCCTTAGTTTCTTAACCTTCCTCATGGTTTTCTTGTCTCAGGTTCATCTTTTCAACTTTAGCAATCATTCTAGGGCAATCCAAAACCTCATGTCCAACATCTTTACAACAAAGGCAAGTAGGACCTACACTAGGGAATTTCTTAGCAAGATGTCCCGGTCTTCTGCAGCTATAACATAGTGTCAATCCTCTCTTTCTCTTGAACGATCCCCAACCTTTCTTGTACTGCGCACTGGGATCACAGTGCTGGACCTACAAAAAATTCTTTCTAGGATACTGCATCCACTTGTTAGTCCAAAAATTATTTCTATGCATAGGAGTAACATATCTTTCATTAGCTTTATCAAATTAATTCATATCAAATATTCTTTCTTCTAGTTGTGCCCTAGTTTTGAGACTAGGACAAAATCTATCAAACATACCTAAATTCATACTTTCTAAACAAAAAATTCCACTTATACTACCTTTATCATATCACAAAGCTTTAAGATTTTACCTCTTTTCTTCAGATCCGATTCCCTTCTTAGCACAGAGCTTCACATGTCAAGTAGAATACTGCGCACTACAACAACAGATCTACACACAAAGATTTCTCTTTTCCTCAGTTCCCAACAATCATAGTTTCAGGTCCCGACAATGCAACCATTTTTTGGCACAGGGGCATACCCAGGGTTCAACGCTTCAACAACGCACCAAAAAAACCCTAACTACCAACCCTTTCGGCAACACCTGCAAAGCAGATGAAGTCTCACCCGAGGTAGAGGCAGGGGGGGTTGCAGGTCTCAAGTGTCTACAACCTAGCTGGGACATAGATCTGTGATCACAATACTTAACAAAGCACTTAGCCAATAAAATGCATCAAGTTATGAGTCTTATTCACTTCGTAGATTAACCCTAATTGTAGATCAACGCAGTGGTAAACAGATCTAACACTTCCAAGCACTTAGCATAATCCCAGATCTAACATTCATTCACATAATAAGCACTAAGCATTCATAGATCTATCTGTCATACATCAAGACTAATGCACTAATAAAATATAAACATAACATCAAGAACACATTTCACAAATCACATCAACACAGGATATACGTGGTTCACCCTAGTGTGGGGCTACGTCCACCAACTCTTCTTCTTCTTTATTAGCTTCTTCCAACCTTCTTACATGCACATAGCCACCAAGACAACTCTGCATAAGACAGGAGATCTATGCACACTTTTTCATATCCTCCTTCCCTGAGTTAAGTCACTGCACAAAGCCTTACAGAGTCTGTGCACAAATCACTTACACAATGCTTGTACTTAGCTCTGCAATCCTTAACACATTTTCTTGCACATAGCTAATCAGATCTACTTCTTACAATGCCTAGATACTTATTTATACATTACAAAAAGGGCCTAAACATGGGTAAGACACATGGGTCGACATCCCATACCCATTACATAAAACTTAAAATCCCAAAAATCCCGCAAAAAGGGCGAGATCCCACGATATTCGCTTCGCCTGGGCGCTCTGTTTTCGACCAGCCTGTCAAAGTCCCAAAAATGGTCAAACATGACCAAGGTTCTCCCAAAACTTGGTCAAGGCCAACAATAAACGAGATAATAATGTCAAAGACACACATTCAGGTGAGCATTCATAAAAGGAGAAACAAAAATCAATCCATCATATGTTATAAAGTGCAATTTACGAAAGGGAATATAAAAAGGTATTTCATTATAGTTGTTACTTGAAAATGGGAGAACTAGAACACTTGTATCAACAAAATCAAATAGGATGCTAGTGATATTTTAAAATTCAATCCATCATATGTTATAAAGTGTAATTTACAAAAGGGAATATAAAAAGGTATTTCATTGTAGTTGTTACTTGTAAGTGGGAGAACTAGAACACTTGTATCAACAAAATTAGATAGGACACTAGTGCTCTGTTAAAATTATAGTACTACTTTCGGAAGATAATTATGAAAACCTATTAAAAGTAAAAATGAATTGTTATTGAATATATTGAATCTAAAATTAGATTTATTTATTATCACTTAATTGTGGCAATTTCAGACATCTCCCTTAATCAGGGATCTAATGGCAGTTTGCTAATGGTTTAAAATTTCTAAATTAATGATTCTTCTATTTCTGACATCCTTATTAAAAAAAAATCCATGCCAAAAGGTAATAAATCACTTCATCATCCTACAAGGTCAATAATCAATTTTCTGAAATATTATTAACATGCCTGGTTTTCCATTGTTTGTGTCCTTCAACATTTATGTTCTGTCAACTTTTGTTCAAAATCTATTCTTCTAAAAGTAATATACCTTGATGTATGTAGTTCCCTTTTTCCATCCACCTTGGATATGTGTTGAGTATTTCCATGGCATTTAAATGTTGGTACTTGAGAAATGAGAGTTGTAGGAAGGGCATTCATATTGTTTCTTGCTTGATGCACTGGTAATGTGAGGAGTCCAATTTGCTTACAACATTATGAAATCATAATAATTATGTATCCCTATTTTTCAATAGTGTTAGAGTTCATGTTGAGAATTTAAGATACCTTTTGACACATGTTGACATAGGTTAGTGTGTCTTATGAGAAGGCTTAGTGTGGTTCAAAGTTTTTGAGAAAGAAACTAAAACGAAGACAAATAGAAAGTAAATTATTTTTAAGGGTAATACAGATTTGGATTTTACCATGGATCCAAGGGTAAGAACAAGACTATGAACTATGTTTTGTTTGGTAGGTATCTTAGATAAATTTGTAACTATGTTGAAAAACTATTGCAATCTCTCAGAAAAAAAAAATTGATAATTTATTTTACTATGGCGATGTAGAATGTCTCTTTGCATCCTATTCCTAGAATATTACAAATAATCTAAAATTACAAAGAGTGAAATTACAAAGAATGTGACAGAGAAGAAGTCTAAATCAATATGAAATTATAAAGAGTGTGACATGTTGATTTTTCTATATAAGATAATATGAGATGATATATGATCAATATATTATTACAGTGATGATTTTTCCATATATAGAGAACATATGGTGACCATCGATGAAAGGATCCATCGCTTGGATAATAAATAACTACTTATTTATTATATATATTATTTATTAATTAATAATTATATTATTAATCTAGGAGAATGTCTTCCAAATGCTTCCCAAACATCAACACTCCCTCAACGAGGGAGGCATTCTACATCATGCCAAGATTGTATATGAAGTATACAAACTTCTCCCTAGAATCATGAAACATGTATATCAGTCCTTGGAGATGTCTCTTTCCCACCTAAACTAAGGGGAAACTCCCTCTACGACTCTCCCTCTGAGCCAACTGACTCTCTCTAAGATATTCTCCTATTGTTCAATGGTCTTCCTGGACTTTCATAATCTTCTTCTCTTATAAGAAAGGTTGCCTAGAGGAAAGTTCTTCCTACAACTACCAAAACATCAACACTCTCTCTTAGCTGGGGAGGTATATTTCCACAATGTCTTTCATATAGTATTCCACTAACTACTCTGCAATCAACTAGTAGCACATATATACTACCATGCCATCGATAACTCAATTCATCTGTCACAGTCTCTATGATAAAACAGTAGCACACAACTACTATAATTCCATCTAATAGAAAACTACTGTTGTCAATTCATAGTAGTACACAAATGTTGTCTAGTGATACACAATCATTGCCAGTGGTACACAACCACTGTCAATGGTACACAACCATCACTAGTAGTACACAACTATTGTCCAATGATACACAATCATTGCTAGTGGTACACAAACACTGCTAGTAGCACACAACTACCATCCAATGGCACACAATCACTGCCAGATGTACATAACCACCGTAGTAGCACACAACTACGTCCAAAGACACACATTCTCTGCCAATGGTACACAACCACTATAGTAGCACACAACTATTGTTCAGAGACACACAGTCTTTGCCATAGTCTTATGACTACACTTGTGATGTTTTCTCCTCTCCTAGGATCCAGCAGTGCATTACCCCCTCAATCACCTCACATGACTGTTCTAGGGAGCCCTTGGCCAGAGGGGTTAGCCTGGTGGAGGAGAAAAAACATGCCTCCCTCTCAACGAGGGTGGACATTCTGCATGACGCCAAGCTTATCTCTGAGGTAATCATACTTCAGTCTAGATAGACACTTGGTGAGAATGTCTGCAACATCAACGACAACATTAGCAACAACTTGTCATATGACACATCATATGGCATCAAATCTGTAGGCCATACTTCATATGAGTAATCAAGCATCATTCTTGAATAATTTAGGTGTTGAAACCTGCGCACTCAACTGAGTGTCCCGTAGTTGTCACACACTCAACGAAGTGTCCAATGACTACAAGGATCATTCTTCCTAATCATATCACCATTTGTGCCACATGAATAATGTTAGTCCTTCCAGATGTTGAAATTCACGCCATGGGATACAAGGACCATTATTCTAATCAAGTCACCACATGTGACATAGAAGAATATCATTCCTGGACCTCTTTCTCTAATCAGGTCACCATATGTGCCATAGAGAAAATGTCAGTCATGTACCAACCTCCCTAATCAGGTCATTATTCATGCCATATGGGGAGAACCATTCATCTTGATTAGGTCACCATCTGTTCCATAAGATAATGTCAATCATGGACCATTTTCTACAAAAAATGTCAGTCCATGATACATGAAAAATTTGTCCAACCTGGACCATTATCCATAAGGAGAATGTCAGTCCAACAATAGACTAACTATCCATAATGCAATAATATCAAAACTCCCTCTCCACCAAAGGAGTAATCTCCAAAATCCCTAGCTTGTCCTTAAAGTACACAAACTTCCCTTTGGACAAGGGCTTCATTAGAATATATGTTATCTTCTCATCGGTGGAGATGTACTGGAGCTTCACTTCTCCCTTCTAGACTTTATCATGGATGTAGTAGTACTTGATCTCAATGTACTCTGACTTGTCATGGAACACGAGGTTCTATGAAAGCTTCACAAAACTTTGATTATCACATTATATCATGGTTGAATCCAGCACCTGGTCAAATAGTCCATAAACTAGCTTATAGAGCCATACTTATTTCGTACAATCATCACAAGCTGCAATGTATTCTTCCTTTGCAGTGATGAGTGTGACAAACTTCTACTTCCTACCGGTCCAAGAGATCATAGAAAATCCCAAACTGAAACATACACCAGGAGTAATCTTTCTATCACTTGCACTCCCTGCCCAATCAGAATATGTTTATCCCTGCAATTGTACATCACTATTTGAGACATATCTTAAACCATAATTTATCATGATATACAAATATCACAAAATGTGTTTTGCGGCTATCCAATGCTCATGTCTCGGTTCCACCTAGAACTGGCTCAATGTGTTCATAGCAAACAAAATTTTTGACTTGGTTTAACCAAATACTTCAATGAGCCAATCAACTTTCGGTACGTGGAGGGGTCTACTACATCAAAATCAAAGTCTCTCAACTTCTTCAGGTTTTTCACCATGAGAGTTTCCATGGATTTTCAATTCATCATCCCAAACTTTTGAAGGATATTCACAACACACTTTCCTTGACATAGAAATATTTCACCAGGATTCTTCGACACTTCTAGTCCCAAATAACAGTGCATGAGACCAAGATCCTTCATGTCAAATTCAAAGGCTAGCTCCCTCTTACACCGAATGGTGAGAGTCTCTTCACCTGTCAGAAATAAGTCATCAACATATAGTAGTAGAATAAGAGGTGCATCATTCACAAACTTGTAATAAAGGTTTGGATCAACATAGCTCTTGTAGAATCCAAGTCTCATCAAGTAGTTTTCAATCTGTGCATACCAAGCTCTTTTACATAGCCACCATTAGATCCATGCCACTAGGATCCATATCCAGACCCAGAGCCCAAACCATAAGCTGCACCATGGTAGCTAGAACCCACGGTATTACCAACACTATTGTGATAACTCTATTTATATTTGAGACCCATGTCATCCCCGACACTATTTTGTGAATAGTATTCACCAACTCCACCAGAAGCAGAATTATAGTCACACTCTTGACTTCTCCATAGACAACTCCACTGCCAGAATCAAGATGGTAAGCCTCGATGTGGCCATATCTATATCCATTACCATTTACCTGGCCTCGATATGATCCATATCCATTACCATTTCCCTGTCCTCGATAGGAACCATAGCCATTGTTTGAACTGACTCCGTAAGCGTTATTTGCATCGTTGCTGACATAGGATTCGTCGTACCCAGTAGTATTTGATCTGCCATTTCCATTGTCATAGGAATACTTATTTTTAAAGAATCTTCTCTCCCTCACCTCCATGTTACAAAGAAATAGACTCAAGGAAAACACATATATGCACATAAATTTAGTTATGCTAGGCACCATTATCGATTATATCTTCAATATTGAGCTCAGGAGAAACTAGAATATCTCTTGAAAATATGAGAACACATGATGGAGAGAAAGAAAAGGTTTCATATTTATAGATAGAAATTTATTTCTTCTTTTACGGTTGATGTCATGAATTTTTTATTGGATTATTTACATACTAGGATCCCACATGTCTGCGGGTCTCCCATGACTTACCCCGACCCCACTTAGAAATATCCATTAATCACAATAGTGTATTGGAGTTTATCCGGAGTAGAAAATTGTTTTCTTGGTCCCTCTTTTGATGGAGTCAAGCCCAATCCCACTTTGATACCATGTTGATGTTGATGTTTTGGTATATTTGGGAGGTATTAACCTTCAAGTGTAACCTTTGTACTTAGAATAGAATATTCTAGAAGTAATAGAACCATTAAACTGATGTGTGAAAACCCTAGAAGATAAATTGACCCAAGGAGAATAATAATAAAGAAATAGAAAATCGAGAAAGGGAGGTCGACCCTGCCAGAAAAATTCAAAGTAAATTATATTTTCCAGAAAAGATAGGTCTCCCCTATGGGAAACGTTCACTAGCATAATAATTATAAATAAGTTGACTCCTTATCTCATTTGTACACTCTCATACACTCACTCAGCAGAAGGAGGGCACAAGTATGAGGAGTAGTAGCTGCAGTTGCAACAAAAGGAGGGGCAAGTCTAGAGAGGGTGGTGTAGTAGTTGTCGTGGTGTAATATCAGTTTTTCTGGTATCTCTCTTGTGTGCTTCTCTTGGTAAAGGTATGCTTCTATTAGTAGAGGTACATTCTCTTGGTATTGTTTTGTTGTTGCAGCAGTGGTGTTTATGTTTAAGGCTTATCTGTTGGTTCTAGTGTGGACTTGTCGGAATCATTCTATCTAAGAAAAGGTTAGTGTGCTCAGGGTGGAATAATGAATTCCTATGGTTGGGTGACAATGATGTGACATTGTATATGTTTAAAGGATAATACCAAAATTTGAACATGGTTTCAGAGCTATTTTCCTTCATAATATTCTAACCGTTGGAAGGAATATTCTCAATTTCCCCCATTTTCAAGCTCGTTGAGCACTTACTGAACACACCAAGAAGGTCTCCTAAGTAGGTCACATATTTCCCCTGGATCAGATCTCCAAAATTATGAAATTAAAAAAATTAGGGTTTCCTCGTAAAATCCTAGGTCTGTAGTGCCCATTGCAGTTGTAGTACCAGTTCCATTTGCTTCATGCTAGTTGCTTTGTGTCAGTGGCTTCATTCCAATTGCAACACTAGTCGCAGTTCCTCTGGTCCACTGAAGTTTCTGATAACTCGTTGAGCAACTCACTGAAAGGATGCTGGAATTATTATTTCCCTAGATCAACTCGCTAGTCATTCTTCCAACAGTTAGGGTTTCTGGTTTTGCAACAACAACAAACCCTAACCGAAATTCATTGGAGCATTTTGAAATTTTAAGGTTCATCATTTCTTTCCGCCGCTGTCAAATGGTGTCGCTTCTTGCCATAGTTTTCTGTTGCTTCCATAGGTATGTACTTTTATATGTTTAAACTGTATCACTATCCTGAGGGTGTTTGCAAGAGAAGGGATCTTTTGTCCAAGCAACAATCGTAGATACAAAGGGATCTCAGATCCAACACATTAAGAGGAAAAACGCACTCTATCTTTGATTGTTTTGATATGCCTCTAACTGTTATGGAATTATTGTGATCTTATGAACATCTAGTTGTATTTTTATCTATTGAAGTTATAATTATCATACTAACCTATGGTCAAAGTTAAATTTATAAGCTAACTCTATTCAAAGTATTAGATTGATTAAGGTCAAGCTTTTAGATTTTATTTGCATTATATTCCCTCACTCGGATTTCCGTCAAGAAAGCATATTGTCTTAGTACAGGGGACAAGTTGGAGAGAATACTTGTCATCTTGAATGAAGGAGACTCAGAAGAAAAGAAACAACACTCATTCTTGGATATAAGACTCTAGGTTCCATGTTTGATTGATTAAATTGATAATTTTCCAACTTGAACATATCAAGTTTGATAATTTCTACATTACAAATAAACACTATAGTTGTGACAACAATCCTTGAAAGGTTCTATTACTGTTATGTACAATGAATACTTGGTAGCATGTGAGTGCTATTGATATAAATGCTTATTGTATTTGTTGCAGGATGAACTAACATCTCCTCTAGGAGATATTTCTTGTTTTGCTTCCAGGAAGGTCACCTTGTTAATGTTATGATAATTACCATGAAATTGTCTTTTATTCTTGTTAACATAGATATGTTCTTATGAAAATGCTATTATATTGGAAATACTTTTTCTCTTGTTGCTCTTGTCTTGGGTAGGTTACCATGGAGGAATGATTGGTCACAACACTAGAAGAGTGTTGTTCCTATTTCTTATTATTTCATTTTTATTTTGGCTCTTGTTCCAGGAAGTTCACAAGTGATAACTCCGAGAAGGATCTACTATGACATTTTTTCTCGTTATTGTTCTTATTATTATTATAAGAGTATTGTTCTTGTCTAGTGATATCCTTCAATTATTTAGCTACAACAAGTAGTCTAATGTTTCAAATATGAACTTGGTCACACATCCAGTTATGACCAGAAGGGAGTCACCAAATAATTGGAAGGATCTCATACCCCAACCCAAGGAAAATTTTAGCATATAAAAAAGAGTCATAAATTCTCCAATGTTATTGGTCCCACTGCCCATATTTGCTTTGAAATGAAAGTAATGTGACTCAAAAAGGAAGAAGGAAAACCCAATACCAACAACCATATTTTGTCCTTGACAAACTCCATCAAAATGTCCCCGAGGAATAGATGTATCCACTTGTAGTTCTCCTAGATCCCTGGGAGCAATTTTTTTGGGGACCTCCTTGTAATAAGGAAGTGATCCCATCACCTGAGTAGGGACTTGGAAAGTAGGGAGTTTCTTTATCCTTGAAAAATCATGCATTCTTTACAAGACAAATTCCCCACATAACCTTATATGGCACTACTTTAATACTTTCTAATTACTTCGTTGAGAACCGAGACTAGAAGAAAGATTTAATAGTTAACCCATGCCACAAAGTTTCAGAACTAAGAAACCCTTCAACCTATTTCCAAACCTAAAAGGAATCAGAACAATGCAGAAATAGCTCGGATTTTTTTCCTCATGAAATTTGCACAAGGAGCACATGTTAGGTCCCACCTTACCTTTTTTTTGTAAATGGTCCCAAGTCGGTACCTTGTCTAACAGAGCTAACCACATAAGCAGTTTTGATTCAGTAGGTGCCTTCACCTTCCAAAAATCTTTCCACCACCAACGACCTACCACATGACCAATTGAAAAAAGCACATAATACACCAGTTTTGTAGTAAAGGAACCTCCTTACTTATTGAACCCCCAAATAAGTTCATTTGAACTCCCACAAACTCTTATCTGATCCCTATGTAATTATGATACAAAAATTTCTCAGTGCCTCACTAGATCACCATCCAATCCTAGATCACCATAACTCAACCAACCTTGTTTCCACATGGTTGTTTCCAAAGGCTTATTTATTAAATTGAGGGTCATTCTCCCAACCTCTTGTAAATGCTGTACAAGTGCTCTGGGAAGAAATACATTCCTATTACAATGCATTATATCATCAACCTTGATCCTCACTTATGTCCCGCCATCTAGATGCCAATAAAAATAGAAGCCTATTACATTAAAATCTAGTGACATAGCCTTCCATTGATTAGACACAATCTGGATTGACTTATAATCTTTTCTAATCTAGTCAACCAAAGAATCAGGGGTTGTATCCTTCTGAACCAAGATCCTACTCTAGAGGTTATCCTTTGTGAGAACAATCCATAGGGACTTTTCCACCAAGGACTGACCAAAAAGATGAATGTGTTTTAAACCCCACCCCTCTAATGCCTTAGGTATAGCCAGGTTCTTCCACCTAACCCAACATGACCCTTTAAATTGATTATTACCTTTGTTAAAGGAAATTATAATAGAACTTCCAAATTTTCTCCAGAATTCCTTTCGAAATATGCACAAGAGTATGCCAATACATAGGTCTGGCCTCTAGGATTGAATTCACTAATACTAATCTTCCTCTTCCTGATATCCATCAATTGCACCATAGAGAAAGTATTTTCTCAATATAAGAGACCAACCACCACCAATTTTCCTTCCCATAACAAATTGGCTTAAGAGTAAATCCTAGGTACTTAAGACCGTCATTCAAGTCCAAGTTTTTATAAGGGAAATATCTTTCAAACTCAATATTATGATCCTCTTTCATACCTAAAGTAATCAAAGTAGACTTAGCACAAATCACTTCCATTCTTGTAACCTTATTAAGTAACTTAAGTAACTCCTAAAACTGTGAACCTTCTCTACAAGACCCAAAGAGAAATAAAGGAACATCGTCCATGAAAAGCAAATGAGGTAGTGCTTCCTTCCCCATTCAAACACCTTTTATAGATTGCAACCTCCTAGCCTCAAGTATTGACCTACTTGGGCCTTATTCCACCAAAATTAAAAGAGATGGTGATAGGGGGCATCCTTTCCTGAGCTCCCTGGTAGGGTTGAAAAAACTAGCGACAACACCATTTATCAATATTGCAAAAGAATAAGTAGTTACACAACGCATTATCCACCTAACAACAAGCAACGAGAAGCCAAGGTGTAATAGAAAAAATTGAAGATATAGCCAATATACCTTGGCATACACCTTTGATAAATCAAGCTTGATTATTGTTGTTGGCATGCAAGAGAGTTTAATAGAGTGTAAAACCTCTTGTACTATACCAATGGCCTTTTGTAGTTGTCTTCCTTGGATAAAACCAAGTTGCTCAACTGAGATGTATTCAGAAAGGATAGGATTCAATATCGTTGCTATTAATTTTTCAATAATCTTATACAAGTAATTGCACAATGAGATAGGTTGAAACCTATCATGAGACTCCAGGTAGTTATGTTTGGGTATCAAGGCAATAAAGGTTGCATTTAGGCCACTGGTCATCCTTCCATAAGTTCTTACCTCCTCCACTACTCTCAACAAATCAAAGAACTTGATATAGAACTCCACCAACCACCCATGAATGGTCCCCTATTTCTTAGCGACCAGAACAAGGTTAGAAACCCATTCTGTCAAGGGGACAGGATAGATAAATCCATATTTCAAAAGTTTTTCAACTTATGCCTTGATAGCCGCATTTTTCTTGGGATGAACCGGGCGGAGTTTTTGTCGAACAAGTTTCACACCTGGGTAAGTTTTGATTTCATGCACAACGATCGATGGGTTGATCACTGGCATTTCCTCATAGCTCCAAGCGAAGACATCGTGGAATTATTTGAATAAGGTGGTATAAGAGACCACCTCCTCAAGTGTGCAATTAGCACCAAGATTAACATTTTCCACAACACCTTCTTTGATTGAAATATCGATGGTAACCGTAGTAGAAATGTTGCCTAAATTTCCCTCAGAGAGTGTATCTTGTGTGAGGATGGAAAATTGTGGAAAATCGACAACATCAGGAGGGAAGACAGAGTGTATGTCTTTTGAATTTCTTCGAGAGGTGGAAGAAAAGAGGAATGATGTTGGCTATCATCCCAAGGTATGTCATCAATGCTAAGAATTTCCATTATAGATTCGTCAGAAGGAAAAATTTGGGAAATGTAATTGATGGCAGACGAAAAAGGAATTTAACCATGATGGCATTGAGTAGGTATCGGGTGCCAATAGATGTTGGTCATCTGAGGAGGGAGAGGCATATTGAATAGTAATGTATGCAGCCTCAGCTGGACTAAGTGGCATGGTGTCACCTAGTGCATCAAATTCCAGAAGACTAGGCACAATCCAAGGGTCATATGATTCCATAGATTGATAAGTCGTAGTCGAAATCATATTGACAGTGGAAATATGATGCATGGTGGGTGGAAGTGGTGTAGGGAAGGTACCCATAAGGATAGAATCTTTCAAAAATCCGACACCAATGCTTTCATATGTAATCTTGTGATCTCCCAGGAAAGGAATGTTGTTGGTAGTAGGAGCGTGAGCATTGGGTGTACAGAAATCGATTTGATCGATAGTGACAATTTTTCCTTGATGAGGGAATTGTACACATAAAAACACCGATGAAGTGACGACAGTCATAGTGTAGAAACAACTTATTTTGAGTAACAAGTTGTAATCGAGGGGAGCATAGACCACCTCAACATAAACAGTAATGGTTGTGCCGCCCAACTGAATGGATAAGGACTGTAACATTCTGTGAGAATGAAAACCTCACCCATCAAAAGCGCATAACATCATAGGGGATTTGTTAAGGGTAGGTGATTTCAAGCCTTTCCAACAATCCAAAAACATGACACAAGTAGAGGCTCCCTCATCCAAGATAGTTCGGTGGATTTGTTGATTGTGAACAACAACATCGATTTGAAAAGCTAGTTGGTGGGAGAGTCGAGACTTATAATTATCCAGATTAAATGTGATATTATTAGATGACTCAAGATAAAAAGCGCCAATGGTAGCCAAGAGTGTTCTACATTGACTGGGACAGTTTTTTAGAACTTCTAACACAGACATAGCACATGGTGCTTTATCCAAATCTTCAACGATCTTGTAGTTTTGGGCAGCCCATGAGCTAGGATTGAAGGTAGATTTCTGAATAGTGCTCTTGGGAGGGAGTAATATAGAGTCAAATGAGGGTTTCTCGATCTAAAGTGATCCGAATGGAGGACTAACGGAGGATGGTGATGGATCCAATAAAGAACTGTTAGTGGCCTTTGCTTTGTCAGCTTTAATCGGTGTGTCGTATGTCGTAGAGAGAGTGGTCAAATCAATCTCGTTAAACATGTAAATATGGGCACTCGTCAAGGCCTCATCATGGGATTGGCTAGAACTACCCCCAGGAGTGGGGGTTTGAGAAACCATGGATTGCTACTGTGGAAAAGGCTGAGTGAGCACGGGGGGTTGTGAATTTCCTTTAAAGAGTTTGGCCACTTCATCGCAATGTGGACAATCTCGAGTGTAGTGATGCTCACCACAAATGAGACATGGGAATTTTGGTTTCCATTGTGGCTGCTTTTTGGCAGCAGGAGTTTGAGTTTGAGTTTTCGGTTGTTCATTGTTATTATTCTTTTTTGGTTTTTTTTTGTCTTCTTTTTACCTCCGGATTGTTGTGAAGAGGCAGATGGATTGCATTCACCTCAGATATTTGAGTTTCAGGGGAGGTAGAGGAGGGTGTGGTCGAACTGGGAGCAGAGGTCGAAGTAGACTTTTGTGTCGTTCCAGTCGACTGGGAAGTAGATTGGGTTTTGATGGAGCCAATAACTCCATCCACATTTGAAGTAGATGACGGTTTATATGGATCAGTAGTGGCACAAGTAGCATTGGGTATCAACTTGTACAAAGTACCATATTGTGAATAAACCAAATCTAAGTACTGAGCCTAAGCAATGGCCTCTTCCTCGGTGACTACACCACCCATGGAAACATCATGAGAAATCAGGGGTAACAGTGATTTAGTGAACCATTCCACCAATAACTGGTCTAGAATGATTTCCTTGATCAACCTTCATCGTCATCTCCATTCATGAATATGATCAGAGATGTGCATGGAGTTTGTTTGATGAAGGGAGGTTAATAGTTCAGTACCTGTATCATATCGAATGGCTAGTTGAAAGTGCGTAAGGAAGGACATGGAAAGAGAGTTGAAGTCTTGAAAAGAACCATGTGGTAGTTCGATATACCATTTGGTCGCCGAACCCGTAAGTGTTCGCTGGAAAAGACGCAAACATACAGAATCATCCATTAAGGAGTTTGATGAACACCATAAACGGAAGCTCGTGACATGGTTATTAGGATCCTCTCCAAATTTACCGTCAAATTTTGGAATATCAGAAGGCAATTTAGCGGGTATCACTGGCCAGTAAGGAGAATGTAGTATAGGATCACTGGTCAACCGAGACAAGTCTGGAAGATCCAGAGTGGCAAGGAATGGTAGATGTCGGTTAACCTGAGGGTGATACTGATGTGGAATAGGAACACCAGTAGGACCGTAAACTGGGTTAGGTGGATAATTGTATCCAGCAGGTCCTCCTACATATGGTTTTTGTTGACCAGTATAACCAGGATTTGATAGAGGTTGAGGAAAATTTGCATAAAGAGGATAACCCAGTGGGTTTTGAGAATTATAAGCCGATTAATTTACTTGCCCAGGGGGAGGATAAAAATTTTTCCCTTGACGAGGGTAAGAATTCGACCCGAGAGGCAGATACACACTAGGCCTGTGGGGAGGATAAACATTTGACCCTTGGGGAGGATAAGGTTGAGGTCCTTGAGGACTCCAGGTGGTGTTTGGGATGCCTAGATAAGGTTTTCCATAGGATAGTCTAGAAGGAACAGGATTTGATACTCCTCCTTATGGGTTATGATACGAGTGCCCCCTGCATGGGGTTGGGTAAACGTGCCCCCTAAAGATACGCCCCAGGTTTGTGAAGGGTTTCCAGAAAATGAAGGTTCCCGCCCCCCACCAGCGGTGGATTAATGACTGAGGTGTGACTGGAAAAAGGAGGTTGCCCCCCGGGAGGAACCTGAAAAGGTGTTTGTCCCCCGGGAGGGGTAGGCCCGCCATGGGATGGTGGTCCTCCAGGAGGGATAGGTCCGTTAGATGGTGGTTTCCCTTCAGTTGGTTTTATTTGGTTGGCAAGGTTCTGCATTCTCTGGTGCAAATATGTCCCAGCAAAATTAGATGGAACATGTGGAGCTCTAGGGTTAAAGTTTGTGAAAGCGGGAGTAGGTATTCAAGTGCCTTGGGCATGAGTAGGGGTGAAAATTCCAGCATTAGGATGGACTTGTGTTGATGTAATAGTAAAGTTAATGACCTGATCAATGGGGTGATTGATAGTTTGACCGAATGGTCCTGTTTCAACAGTAGGAGGGTCATGAGGATTAAAGGATTGTCGAATAGATTTGAAATTCTCATAGAGATCGTGTCTTGATGAAGTCCTCCATACAGAATGAGAATGTGTGGGATTTTTGTCTACTGCAGTGGCAGGGAGAATAGGAGTCCTATATTCATCACCGAAGATTGGCTCTGTGGATCCCATATATGTTTCGACAAAATCTCTCTTGGGTAATCGTGGTACCTCTTCATCTATGACGTTACCAAGGGGGTCTAAATGAAGCAAAAGTGGTTCGAGAGGGGTTGTTGACACATGTGTAGTGTGAGGGGTGGGATTCTCAACCATAACCAAAGCACTCTCTAGATCGTCTAACGAAGGAGCAACAACACTCCCAGCGTTAGATTGATTTTCTACCTCTCCACGGTAGTTGTCTTCTGGAGAATTAGGAAGTAAGGGTTGGTAGCCTTTCGGAGGCAGCCCTTGCATCCTATGTGATTGGCAAAGACCTTTATCGTCTACATGCTCAATTTTGGAGAATAATAGTACACACTAAAATTCTGGGACTAACTAATGAAAAGAAACAACATTCACTAAAAATCTAGGAATCAACACCAAGCAAACAAAACCTTCTCTCAATGACGGTACTAGTTGGTGATGAAATCCAACATCGCGTGATCAAGTCGAGAAGGGGCTAGGAAATAGTGGAACAGTTACGATGGTGACCTGCTTAACGGACTTACGCCTTGGTGCAAGTTTCCACACAGTAATTGTGGATTTACCCTCCAAGGAGCCCAAGTGAGTTTGACCACCATCTGTTCCAGGTACAGCGAAGACTTCCCTTCACCGTCACCTTGTATAAGTACCTAAATATTATGGAAACTAAGGACACCAACTCATAGTCAGCCCCTGGGTAGGTACATTCGATAGTCCAGTCCGAATGTATGGGCAGGATAACAAGTCCGAAATCAACTCAAGAGGTTCCCACACATAATCATGGGTATACCTTCAAGTGCCCCCAATATACAATCCGACTACTACAATCAGTCAAACCACGGAGGGATAATTTACATAGCTCTCTCGAATGCGACCTCATGTGTAACCCCTATGTGAGAGGTGGATCCCAAGCAGCCTATACGACAATTTGATTTTCTCTCCCTATCACAAGATGCTATTGTTTATTTTGAATACTTTGGAGAGTTGTGCTCACTGCCTAATCCAAAGTGATAATCCTAGTCTAATGTTGGTGGAATATTCTAAAAACAAAAGTTCTAGATTTGTTTTAATTAGCATTCATTTTACAGTTGTTCTTTACTCAGGGGTCTATGAAAGTGAAATTGATGGTGTTATGACTCAATTCCCAAAAATGCATAAGAGATGATAAGTGATATTTTCATTCGATGAATGTCTATTTAAGGGAAGAAGAAAAATTTTCACTATCAAACACTAATGCAACATCCTCATGCAATTACTTCTCAATCAAACCTAAAGCAATGCTAAAATATTTCAGAAAATCCTTCTGATATTCAAACCAATCACTAAAATAAGTCTTGTGTTTATATGTGAATGATGATCAATGTGATACGAAACTTCTAATGTCAATAATATTTTAAAATTAATGAGATCCAGACAATCAGAAGTAGATTACACACAAACAAAACACACTCTCACCGTGATTAAACAAGAAGTAAAAAAGAAAAACCAAGAATAAAAAAGAACCAAACAATCTCAAATAAAAGAAATATGCTGAGAAAATGACCTCAAAGAACCAAACGGGATGGTTCACAGATCTTTGATGTTTCTCACCACAGTTTTCACTCGGTCAGATAAGAGAGAATAAAACAGTGAATTGATTCCAAGTTTTCAATCAAAAAAACTCAAAATAAGGAAAAAGGTCAAAAATATGAACAACAAAGTGCTTATTTCCTAGAAAGCAGAGTGTTGAAGGCCAATAGAAAGATGTACTGAGGCAAAGAAGATCTGAGCAAGTGTAAAAAACAAATATTGGACTTCAGAAAATGCAACCCTAGGAGATTTTTTGCAAAGAAAAGGTAGCGCTATGGTGTAAGGGGCACCAGAGCATTATAACACTCCGTGTAAGGCCAACAGGGAGTGCCAGCGCTCTGATAACATGAACAGGAGAGCGTTGGTGTCTTAAAGTCCAAAAAAATGCTCAAAAAACCAAAACTCAGTCAAACTTTGGCATTCACAGTGTTTGTGATGGAATAAGGATTCAATCTACACATTCAATCAGACACATAGGATGAATAAAGTCTTAAAATAACAAAGGCTAAGACAAGATCTGCGAGAAAAACCAAAACTAAAAGATTCGATCTAATCCCCAGTGGAGTCACCAATTTCTATAACAGGTAAATCCTCCTACGGACAAGCGGATTCCCTCTTGGTCTCTAGACTTTTAAGGCCAAGACATAAAGGTGCTTAACATGGACACTGACATCCTTTTATATCTAATCAATCTAATATGTGAAGGAGAAGAAGAAATGCATGTACCTTGTTAACGATGTTTGTCCTTGCAAAGTCCAGGCTGAGCTTCGATCTTGAGCTCCCTGACGGATCCTGTAGAAAAAACAAAGATACAATGGACTTCCTATTCTACTGATATTAGCTCAAATATAGATCTATCTACTGAAGACAAGTTCACGTGGAACAAACACGGACTTGAAAGAAATAGGCCAAGCATATTGTATATTGATGAGAACAATAATGAAGAATACTTACAACCAT
This sequence comes from Picea engelmannii, assembly GCA_009831015.1. Taxonomy (NCBI): domain Eukaryota; kingdom Viridiplantae; phylum Streptophyta; class Pinopsida; order Pinales; family Pinaceae; genus Picea; species Picea engelmannii. The sequence goes on from ML781793.1 coordinate 421,215, forward strand.
AGATGTGAGTGCAGCAGCTTCACCAAGCTCTCTTTTTCTGAACCCTTGCTCAAATAGTCCACACACAGAATGCAGATTCTTCAGATGGCATCTCCCTCATGAGATCATAAGTTATATTCTTTACAATACTTTCCACCCCTTTTCACCATGATAAGACCTCCTTATATAGCCTTGGAGAGACCCAACCACTTGAGAAATCTTTGGGGTAAGTTGAGGATTCTCCTCCTTCAGTTGTGGATCTTCCCTAAGATCATGGCTTGACCTGGGATTCAGATCCAACTGCCTTCAAAGATTGAAGGGATCTTTCCCTGATTTCCCTCAACAAGTCAAAACTCGCTCAGAAAAGGCAATGCTCCCCCAAAAGGGGCACTAGGGAATTATAATGCTCTACTAAAAGGGTGCACAGAGTGCCAGCACTCCCTAATAGTGCATATGGGAGTTCCCCCCTCCAAAAATGATATTTGGGTGGGTTTCTCAATGGCAAAAGGCTTGTACTATTTGTTAAACCATTTCTCTTCTTCAAAACTAGTCTTTTGAGGTGTTTTTAAGTGTCCTTTTGATGTCGTTATGGGCATGACATAGACAGTATGGCAGTATGTTTTTGTGACACTTGCAACACTTGCGGCCAACATGCGACACTTGCAACATGATAATGATGACACTAGGCCATCATCGTAATGAGTATTTTTTATGTGTAACACTCCTTCATCGTGAACTTACGTCAATACCATGTTTTCTGAGTCTCATCATTTGTCATGTTATTGTCCAAGGGAATTTTTTACCAAGCTTGAGTCAGCCCCTCTGCAGTTTGTCTCTTGACCTCATGCCCGACCATCCCAAAATCCCAATCAAGCCTTTTTTTGAAATCAATGAAGCCCTCAGCCTAATCACCAAGATCCTCTAGTCTGTTTCTGACGAGTTATCAAAGACCTTCACTAATGAATGCATACACTCATATTACACTCCTACCCGAGTTATGAAGATTTTGAAGTTGTTGCTCGAGCTCTGAAGGCCTCATCTCTAGCCATTAGGCATTATTAGCTTCTTGAAGATGGATACTATACATGTATATATTTTTTTATTTCAAGATGTAGTTCCGCTATGTATTGCTCGCGACTACACTTTATATAGTTATATGACATGGATCTGCAGTGTATTTGATTGGAAGCCATGATTTTATTTTCATTCTGAGCATGGGTATGCCCACCTTGATGAGACAATTGTTATTTTGCAGATGCCACCTCTCGAACTCTGGTCCCTGGTCTCACTCGCTTCGTACGTTGGTGAATATTGGTAATGTATTTCGACTATCATATGCTCTTTTGAACTCACACATTAGGGGGAATCTATTATAACCCTAATTTGCACTAGACATGCATACCTGGCATCAAGCCATCTCACTTGCCATTTTTTCCAAGCCACCATTAAACAGGTCTTCTAAAAACTATCCTTTTGAAGGAATACGCACCCTGCACCATTGCTGCCCATGTATATATGCTTGCTGACCCATTACAACCTGCGTATACTGACAAAAGCACAAAAAATAGAAAGTTGCAGATGGAATATAGACTTTTGGGTAAATTTCCTAAACCGTTTGACCACCCATAGCTGGTCATTCAACTGGATAAATACCCTATTTTAGCCTATAAAAGAAGAGGTAGGGGTCCCATTTGAAAGAGAGAAAATAATAGTAAAGAAACTCTACCCTTTTTTGTATTCCCCTTGCACCAATAGTTTGCAACCACTTTGTGAGAACTGAAGAGGAGAAGCAGATGTGGAAGTGGTTGGTGCACAGTTGAAGAGGAGCCTAGGACCAGATTTGAGGAGCAATGGTCGATCTCACCATTGTAAGTTACTCTTGTGAGGTTAATAAAAAGGATTACTTTTCTCGTCCCACCATACGAAGTGTTCAATATTTAGTTTTGATTATATTTTATTAGAACCTCTAACCCACTAGTTCATATGTAAGATGCATGTTTGGAGTTCTTTGTTTGTTTGTTTATGAATGCAGGTTGGATTTGGGAGGAAACTTGCAGTCAAGGAGAAACCGAACACAAAAGGATCTACACCAAACGTGGAAGTCAAGGTAGAGTAACTTGATCCTTTTACCCTTGTGTTTATATATGAATGTGGGGTCTATGTTGGGATGATGGTAAAAGGTAGGAGACTTTAGATGGTCATTGTTGCATGCATTACAGAACCCTTAGTGCTAGTCCGTAGGGGGATTTCCCACCCACAAAAACAATACAGTAGCAGATAACTGCCCTCCAGGGTAAGGTGATGGAAGTAACACATAAGTTACAACCTGTGCAGGATGAATCTTGCAGGGTGTTTGAGGAGATTGATAGCCAGGGTTGAAAGCTAGATCCAGTAGTTGTAGTAGTAGAACAATGCCTGGAAGGGCCTGTTATAGAGAAGATAGTCCAGGAGCTCCCTGAGCAGGAGGCTCATGCGAGGAAACAAGTCTAGGCAGCTTGAGTTAAGCTCGAGGCTTTTGAAGCTGCATTGTCTAGACCTAAGTGACTCAATACGATTCACATGTGAGTGTTGGGGGCCTGTTGTCCCTCGACCAAGTTTTGGGGAAACTTTGGTCAGTTTTGTCCAACTTTTGGACTTCGACACGTTGGTTGAAGAAGGAGCACCCAGGCAGAGCTGAGATCGTGGATCTCACCTATTTTGCGGGCTATGTGGACCCAATAAGGGGTCCTCTAGGGTTTTGTAATGATTTTATGGGTTGTCGACCCATGGGTTTTCCCCATGTGTAGGCCTTAGAGCTACTAGACCTTAGTATAAATAAAGGGGAATGTATTGTATAAATAGAAAAGTGAATGTAGTTCTATGTGGGATAGTAGCTCTGTGCACAGAGTGTATGTGATCGAGGCTTTGTTCTCGACTATGATTTTGTAGAAGGAGCTAAGTTTTGTGATAGAGATTGTGGCTCTGTGCATTTGACCTATTTTTTTAAGGCAAGGAAGGAGGATCTAGGGCTTAGTGTGCAGATCTCCTGTCTTGTGCGAAGTTTGACTCTATGGCTTAGTGCACAAGAGTGACTGGATGTAATACCTTAGTGAATAATAAAGAGGCGAAGTGGTTTGTGGACGTAGCCCCACCTTGGGGTGAACCACGTATATATGGTGTCTCATAGTTTTCTTTTTTCAGTGTTATAGTTGGCACAGGGGAAAACCCAGGGTTCAATGCTTAACAGCGCACCAACAAAACCCCGATTACTGACCCTTTCGGAAACACCTGTGAAGAAGGCGAAGCAGGAGATGTCTCACCCGAGGTAGAAGCAGGGGGGGTTACAGGATGTAGATGTTTGTAACCAAGCTAGGACACAAATCTATGATACTAATACTTCACAGAATATTTTTTTAATGCTTAGAATATAACATGCATTAGTTTCCTAACCCTATTAATATTGTGGAACATAATAAAAGATAGATCGGGGAAGTACATGAATGATTACATACTTTAAATACTTATCACTTAGCATTGTGGATCATATCTAGCATTTTAACATAAGAAAAACATTAAAGCAACACATACATATCCATTACACATCTATTCTAAGCACAAAGAAAAACACAACAGAGATAACATTGCACAAAGCAAACCATAAGACACCAGATATATGTGGTTCACCCCAATGTAGGGCTATGTCCACCAACCGCTTCGCCTTCTTTATTATGTGCTCAAATCTTACATTCATTCACTCATGTGCACTAAGCCACAGAGTCAAGCTTCACATTAGATAGGAGATCTGTGCACTGAGCACCAGATCCTCCTAAAACTAGGTTAGGGCACAGAGCCAACCCTCTATCAAGGACAAAGCCTTAACACACATACATTCCTTGGCACAAAGCTACTAAAACTACTTGCACTTAGCTCTCAAAAAATTCTACTTCTATCATACATGCTTCTTTATTTGTAATTTTACAAACTCTTACAATAAGGCCTAATCATGGGTAAACCCCATGGGCCGACATCCCATAAAACCATTACAAAAACCCTATAAAACCCCTTAATGGGTCCACATAGCCTACAAAAATAGGTGAGATCCACGATCTCAGCTCCGCCTAGGTGCTCCTTCTTCGAACAATGTGTCGAAGTCCAAAAGTGGTCCAAATCTGACCAAGGTTTCATCAAAACTTGGTTGAGGACCAACAGGCCCCCAACACTCACATGTGACTCATCCCAAGTCACTCAGGTCTAGACAATGCTACTTTGAATGCCTCAAGATTAACTCAGGTTGCCTCGACTTGCTTCTTCTCCTGAGCCTCCTACTCAGCAAGCTCCTGGATCATCTTCTTTGTAATAGGCCCTTCCAGGCGCTGCTCTACTGATGCAACCACTTGGTCCAATTGTGATCCCTATCCATCAATCTCTTCGAACACCTTGCAAGCTTCATCCTGCACAGGTTTAAGCTTCTGCGTGAATTCCATTACCTTTCCCTTGAGGGAAGTGATCTGTTTTTGTACTGCGCACTGCTCCTGGGATCTCTTCATTCTTTCAACTGTGGTGAGAAGATTCATCTTCGCGTACACTGAAAATTCTTGTTGTTACACCTCTTGTAACTATGCTTCTAGCTTCCTTAGCTCTGGATCCTTGGCAATGTATTGATATGTATGTGCACTTCTATCACTCAGTTGTTTTCATTCTGAGGCGAGGGCTCGTATCCTCACTACTATGTTCTTAGCGGTTTCCTCCCTCTGGTCACGAACCTCCTGCGGGGTGCTTGGTACTGTTTGGTCCTCCAATTCTATTATCTTGGCCTGAAGGTGTTGGAGGGTCTTAGCAAGCTTCACCACTTGAGCTTCAACCGAAACATGCCCTTCCTGTGCCAAGCCTGGCACAAAGAGACATGCTTTTTTCACTTCTTATTTAACCATGGCCCGCTCTGCAAGAAACTTCTTCTTTTCTCTCTCTAGCTGGGCTTTTCCTCCCGGAGCTTCACCTGAAGCTCTGCTTTCTCACTTTCCTGAGCTGCTACATTTTCCTGCTCTGCTCTTGATTGTGTTAGGACTCCATATTTCTCATGTTTCAAGGCTTTTGTAGCCTTCTCCTTCTCTTTCTGGACTCTCTGGAGTTGGGCTTCTGTTGCATCCACAATTCTTCTCAATTGTGATGGTCCAACCCCCAATTCTACAATCTATGACAAGGAAGGCACAGTAGGTACTATGTAGACCAAATGAACAACTTGTTGTACTTCCTTCAATTCCTTCCCAATTCTCCCGTATAGCTCCTCCTTCTTCTCTCCAAATATTTGCAAGATGTCCTCATAAGTCGTCCTCCATAGCTCCACGGACCAGACTGATGTCATCATCCGTGAGCGTGGCCTCTGACTGGGGATTATTAGCATGCATTTTCTTCCTTGCTGAAGGTTTATTTGGAGAAACCTTCCTCTTCTGCAGTGTTATTGTCCCAACAGGGGGAACCTCAAGTGGAGGGGTGGTAGCGTCACCTCCTCCTTGCTCTTCTGCTCCCTCTTCTCCTCCTCCTTGTCCATTTTCTTTGTCTTCTTCTCCTCCTGGTGAGCCAAACCTGTTTTCTTAAGAGGCATTGTCCTCCTTATCGTTGTCTATATCCTAGACTTCCTCCTGCTTTTTCTTCTTCTTCGTCCCACTGGAGTGTCCAACATGCTCAACTCTTATCACTATGGGGCTTCCTAGGGTCTCAGTGTTAGATAATTTTGTGTCAGCAACAAGTACGAGGAACTCCTCTGACCATTCCTTTGTGATATGCTCCATATCTTCATCTGTTAGTTTGTAGTACGATTGTAATTCTTCATGTTTTTCGTCTCTATGTGCAGTTATGTAGATGAAATGTGGATCTATGTGGAACTTTGTAATTGGTTGGTACTGTTGCAAGGTGTGTGGTGTCATGCATGGAAATGATTTAATGGAAAACTTTAATTACTGATAGTATGCATGAAACACGACATTAGATTGCCACTGCTTCGTCATGTCGTTGGTGTACCACAGGGTTGAAAACCGAGCGGCCAACAACTCTGAGGGTTTGATTTCCGGGAACGTGGCTCCTTCAGGCATTTTCCAAGCGACAAATGCGATCAAAATGATCAGCCATTTTTAATGGAATTCATATCCCAAATCCTGGGCTTTGCGGAAATCCTTCTCAAGCTCATTGACAAGGTAGTTCACCTAGTCCATTTGCATGCCCTCCACACATTTTCCTACGAGGTCCACCATGAACCCAGTGAACTATTTGGGGTAGTTTTTCCCTATGAGCTTTCCATCTATGAGTTGGCAAGCGAGGCACACTGCGCCATCCTGTATAGAGGCTACCTTGTAACCTCGCTTTCCTTTCTCTACTTCTCTATAAGATTCCTTGATGTGTTGTGCCAAGGAATGGTCTGAAGCCTTCCCTGGATAAAACTATTGAGGGTCAGGTCCCTTCACACTTAAGCCTGTGATCCGATGGATCAACGTCATATCCACAATAATCCTTTTGTCGAGCCACAGGTATTCGACATGATAGCACGACAAGAGGAGTTTAACGCAAGTGTTAACCTCCTGGTGGTGGCCAAAATGCAGGATCTTCATCACATTCATCATGGTGGACTGTGCTAGCCCTTTAATCCATGGTTGTGAGACAAGGTGAGGCTTCTTTCCAGTTGACTTCATCAGGTAGCATTGGGGCACTAGCATAGCATAGTTCTCTGTGTCTCCTAAATTGAATTCATTGTTCTTCAATAGCGGGATCTATCCTAACTGACTCCCAACTACATGTATTCCTTTTGAAATATACGTAGTGAATATGGTGTACTCAAAATCTCATGGGATGTTGTTGCAGTTAACGAAGCCAGCCAAAGGTGGAATGTACTCGGGTAGGATCGACGGGATCTACTTTGCATTAGCCAGATTTTCATGGTGCTTACTCCGCTGCTCAGTCACAAGGTTAACATGGCCAGAACGATGTCTAGTCGAAGGGGAAGCATGCAGTCCCCTAGTTGATGATGCTTGGAAACCTTCGGATATCGGTTTGTCGACCATTAACTTTTTGAGGACTTCCTCAACAGAATTCTCTTATTTGCTAGGTTCACCAGACATTCTAACTTTTAAACAGACAGGTCGGGTGTTGGCACAGGGAAGACCCAGGTTTCAACGCTTAATAGCACACCAAAAAAACCTTGACTACCAGCCCTTTCGACAACACCTTCAAGGCAGGCGAAGTCTCACCCGAGGTATAAGCAGGGGGGGTTACAGGATGCAAGTGTCTGTAACCAATCTGGAACATAGATCTGTGATACTAACACTACACAGAGTATTCTGATAAAGCTAGGAAGTGACATGCATTATTTTATTTACCTTATGAACATCGCAGAGCATAATCCAAGATAGATCTAGTGCGGTATTAACAAAATATTATGCACCTTAAACACTTAGCACTTAACACTATGAATCAGATCTAGCATTCTAACATAAGCAATGCATTTAAGAAACACACACATATTCATTACGCATCTAATCTAAGCACTAAGAAAAACATAATAGACATATCATTGCACAAAGAAAACCATAAGACACCATATATACGTGGTTCACCCCAATGTAGGGCTACATCCACCAACCACTTCACCTTCTTTATTATGTGCTCGAATATTACATTCATTCACTCATGTGCACTAAGCCACAGAGTCAAGCTTCACACCAGACAGGAGATTTGTGCACTGAGCACCAGATCCTCCTTCCAAAACTAGGTCAGGGTGCAGAGCCAACCCTCTATCAAGCATAAAGCCTTAACATACATACATTCCTTTTCACAGAGAAACTCAAATACTAGCACTTAGCTCCAAAAACTACTCGCTTTCTACTTCTACAATAATTTATTCTTTATTTATACTTTTACAAACCCTTACAATAGGGCCTAATCATGGGTAAACCCCATGGGCCGACATCCCATAAACCCATTACAAAAACCCTAGAAAACCCCTTACTGGGTCAACATAGCCCACAAAAATGGGTGAGATCCATGATCTTAGCTCTGCCTAGGTGCTCCATCTTCAAACATCATGTATAAGTCCAAAAGTGGGCAAAATATGACCAAGGTTTTCTCAAAACTTGGTCGAGGGCCAACAGGCCCCCAACACTCACCTGTGACTCGTCCCAAGTCACTCAAGTCTAGACAATGCTGCTTCGAATGCCTCGAGCTTAACTCAAGGTGCCTCAAATTGTTGCTTCACCTGAACCTCCTTCTCAATGAGCTCCTAGATCGTCTTCTCTGTAACATGCCCTTCTAGGAATTGTTCTACTGATGCAACCACTTGATCCAATTGCGAACCCTGTCCATCAATCTCTTCGAACACCTTGCAGACTTCATCCTGCACAGGTTGCAGCTTATGTGTGACTTCCATTACATATACTTGAAGGGCAGTGATATACTGTTGTACTGCGCACTTCTTCTGGGATCTCTTCATTCTTTAAACTCTGATGAGCAGCTTCATCTATTCCTACACTGAAAATTCTTGTTGTTGTGCCTCCTATAACTACACTTCTAGCTTACTCAGCTTTGGATCTTCGACAAGGCGTTCATATGTCTGTGCGCTTATGTTACACATGAAATTTGCACACCTAGGTACTTCGCCCTAAGTGTCGTAAAGTGTCATATAAGTGTCTCATACACCTTGACAACATGGAATAACCTATGTCATAATCCCTAGTCAATGTGGAGGAGGGATATATTACATGAAGGCCAAAATAACAAGTACACATGAATTATTATTAATATTCATGGAAAAGGAATTGATTAAGTGTGAGAATCAAGTCCACGTGAATTATTATTAATATTCATGAAAACAAAAGTAATTAAGTGTGAGAATCCACCTCACATTTGGTTTCCTATTTTTTAGGGAAGGTGGAGGATCTCATGGATGGTTGAAATATTTTCTCCTTAAAATCCTTGAGAGATATTTCCTCCCCAAAATCCTTAAGAGATATTTTATCCCTAAATATCTTAGAGATCCCTTTCTTAGTGGATCTGATGAGAGATCCTCTCCATGGTGGTTAATCCTCCAAATCCTATATAATGAGGGATTTCCATGGAGGAAGGGGGGAATGGATATTGAGAATTATATCTAACTTACGATCTCATGAGGAAGATGTCATTTGGAGCATCATCATTCCGTGTGTGGAATGTTTAAGCAAGGGTTTGGACAAGGAGAGCTTGGTGAAGCTATTGCACTACATCCATGGCTGTAAGTAACACTTTGTTCTCATCAATATAATCAATGCTTGGCCTGTTTCTTTCAAAATTGTACTTGTTCCATATAAGTTTGTCTACAGTATATGGATCTATGTTTTGGATAATCTCAGTAGAGTAGGAAGTTGTTTGTACTTTTGTTTGTCTTGCAGGATCTACCAAGGGGCTCAAGATTGAAGCACATCCTGGACCTTGCAGGGACAAACAACGTTCATAAGGTACATTCTTTCCTCCTTCTCTTTTGTTCATCAGCTTGATTAGATCCAAAATGAAGTCAGTGTCTATGTTAAGCACCTTATGTCTTAGAGTTAAGGGTCTAGCTCTCAAGAGGGGATCTACCTATCCGTAGGGAGATTTTCCTATAACAAAAATTGGCAACTCCACTGGGGAGGAAATTTGATTTGTGTTTCCTTTCCTGAATCTTGTCTTGGCCTTTGCCCACTCATTTGATCTTCTCCATTGAATTTTGTATTCTTAGAATGGGTTGATTGCCTCTGTGTGTCATCATGATCACCCTGATTGGCTGAATGTTCTTGAATTTTTTATTTCCTGGGAATTTTTTTGAGCTGTTGAAGGCTGGTGCTCCCCTGCCTATTTTATCAGAGAACCAATGCTCCCTGAAGGTCTTAGACAGAGCGTTATAATGCTCTGGTGCCCCTTACACTAGAGCACCAACCTTTCCTCTGCAAAAAAACCTTCTAGATTTGTCTTTTCTGAAGTCCAATCTCTTTTTTTCCCTTGCTCAGCTTCTTGGTGCTTCAATACATCTTCCTATTGGCCTTCAATGCCTTGTTTTCTAAGGATTCATCTTCTTTTGTTTTGATTTTTTGACATTTGTCCTTACTTTGCAATTTGTCCTTCACGATTTGGAGGCAATTTTTCATTTTCTTCTCGTTTGTCTGAATGAGTGATAACTTTGTAAGGGGTTTCAAAGGTCTTTTATACTTTTATTTCTAATCTTTGAGTCATCTTGTCCAAGCTCTTTCTCCTTCCTTTTGAGTTTTTGGCTTTTTGTTTCTTGTTTGATAACAACAAGGGTGTATTTTGGTTTATGTGAAGTTTGCTTCCAGATTGCTTAAATCTCACAACTCTTGAAGTCTGATTAGCATAGGAAGATTTACATCTACTGGTTATCAGTCACATATAAACATTTTAAGCATTGCATTGGATTCCTTAGTGAATACTATTGCATGAGGTCATTTCATCTTGGTGTTTGACAGTGAAAGGAATATCCTTCTCCTTCCCTTAATTAGACATTCATTGAACGAAAAGACTGCTTATCATTTCTTATGCATGTTTTGGGAACTGAGTCATAATATCATCAGTCTTCACTCTCATACACCTTTGAGTAAATAACAGCCACTAAAATCAACGCTTAACTAAAATTTATCAGACTTTACATCTTTGTTAGCAAACCTACATTAGTTTAAGGTGTAGGGCTTTGGAATAGGTTGAAAGGATAACTTTCCAAAGCTATCAAACAAACTTAGTATCTTGCGGTAGGGAGAGTGAAATCCAATTGTAGTATAGGCTTTATGGGATCCCCCTCTCACACAAGGGTTACACACGAGGTCACACTCGAGAAAGCTATGGAGATTATCCCTCTGTGGTTTGACTGATTGTAGTAGTCAGATCGTATTATGGGGGTCACTTGAAGGTATACCCACAATGTTGAGTCGAAGCTTTTCAAGTTGATTTTGGGCTAGATACCCTGCCCTTACGTTTGGACTAGACTGTTGACTGTACCCTCCCAGGGGCTGACTGCGAGTTGGTGACCTTCGTAGCCACAATATTTAGGGTCTTACACAAGTGACAGTGAAGGGAAGTCTCACTGTACCTGGAACAGATGTTGGTCAAACTCACTCAGTCTCCTTGGAGGGTAAATCCACAATTACTGCATAGAATCTTGCACCAAGGCATAATTCTATTAAGTAGGTTTCCAACGTAACTAATCCACCCTCTCTATCCCTGCCCCTTCCTATTTTGATCTCACGACGTTGGATTTCATCACCAACTAGTGGTTTCATCGTAGGAAGGCTTGTTTGATTGATTGCTTCTCAAATTTATAGCGTGTGTTGTTTGTTTTACTTAGTGAACCTTAGGTCAAGTCAGTATTAATGATGTCGTATCCCGAGAGTACCAATGGAGGAACCCCTTGTCCCGAGGAACCTTACACTTTTCATTCTTTTGGAAACTTTGGTCCTCTGTATATTGCCACACTAAGTCTTCCAGGACTCACCATCAGATTACCAGTTTGGTTGTTCCCCACTTCGGTGATCTCGAATCCTCCCAATGTTTCAACTACACCTAATACTTTAGATGTCAGTACACCACCCACACATCAACCTCACGTTGACTTTTCTCCTTCTTCGCCCATTAAGTATCCTTCCATTTCTCCTTCTTCACCTAGTGAAAGCTCTAAAGTAAGTAGCCAGGTTGATCTAAAGAAGAAGAAATGGAAAGAGAAGAAGAAGAAGAGCCTGAAAAGGACCAAGGCCCCAACAACATTAGACATTGGATCCAAGAAACCAGTTACTGTTAATAGTACTAGGAGTGTTGATGAGGTCAACAAGATTAAAATAAAGAATCTGAAACCCAAATTCCCTTGCAGTCTTTGTAAGGGTGACCATTTTCTAAGGGATTTCCCCGGTCTTATCAAGGTCTTAGAAATGTGGTCCTTCACATCATTGGCCTCTATCATTCATGTCGATGATACCCCATCAACTAGTGATGTTAAGGTTGGTAAGAAGAAGAAAACTGTCAAGTTCCCTTGCATGTTATGCAAAGGTGATCATTACTATCACCTTTGTCCTCGCATGGATGAGGCTTCTTCTATTTTGGAAAAACTTCAACTTCCAAAGGGTTATCGTAAGCTTTCCCCCAACCCATCATTAGTTGATGGACTGGTCAATTCGGTTCCATCCCCAGTCAGTCTGGTTGATCAGGTCATCAATCTAGTTTCCTCCTCGATTGAACCACAAACCCAAGTAGTTGATCCAGTGTTGTCATCGATCAACCCTACTCTTCATCAAAAGAGTGTAACCCATGTGGTCGATCCATTTTCATCCTCGATCGACCCCACTCTCCCATTAGAGAGTGACACCAAAGTGGTCGATCCGTTTACACTCGTAGACCTTATTCTCCCCTTGGAGAATGAAACCCAAGTGGTCGACCCGGTTCTGTCATCGGTCAATCCCACTCCTCCTTTGACGAGTGCCAAAGCGAATGATCCAATCCCTTCCTCGGTTAGTCCAAACCTTCATCCGAAGAGTGCTAAAGTGGTTTCTCCAGTTACATCATCAGTCAATCCCACTCTTCCATTGAGGAGCACCAAAGTGACTGATCCAGTCCCTTCCTCGGTCAATCCCACCCTTCATCCGAAGAGTGCCAAAGGTGTTTCTCTGGTTACATCATCAGTCAATCCCACTCTTCCTCTGAAGAGTGCCAAAGTGGTCGATCCAAGTCTACCATTGGTTGATCCTACTCTCCCTCTAGAGAGTAAACCCGATACTACCCACATTTTTCTCGTTGATACAGAATCTACCGTGTCGAGGGGCATTCCTCCTTCTCCCATGAAACCCCCTCCAAGTAATGAGACCATCCTTTTTGATTGGGGTGCGCTAACTAGACCTCGTCTTCCCTCTCACATTCCTTTCCAGATTACAGTACAGTTTTGTGGTCGGGATGTTCCTCAAACACTGATAGATGAAGGTGTGTCCGTTAGTATTTTGTCTTTTGTTGCTTGGTACACTTTGGGTTGTCTGTAGCTTGCGCTGGTTACATAGAATCTGTTAGCCTTTAATAGAAGAACCAGCCAACCTTTAGGGACCCTTCTTCAGTTTCCTATAACTTTGGGAGGGAAAACTGTCTTTATTGATGTCATGGTAGTCCGAGACCCCTTGGATTACGCTTTACTCCTTGGGCGGGATTATGTCTATGCCATGAAAGCTATTGTGTCCACTCTTTTCCACGTGATCTCTTTCCCTCACGATGGAAGAATTGTGACTATTAATCAACATTCATTCATCGGTCCTGACTGGATTAACTCTCTAAATGGTTCTTATATGCAGACAGTATCGCCCCCATCGCATGTTAATTATGTGGCATTGTCTCCCATGCCTTTGACTTCCAATGATTTGGATCTGGTAGTTGACATGGTGATTTCTTCGATAGGGCTATTGGAGCCTGATATCCTTACCCCTGTCATGGCCCTTGACATGTGTTCCTTCCAGAGTGATTATATTCCATCCAGTGAATATCTCTTGGAATCCATGACTGATTTTTGTCCCTTGACATGGTGTCCTTCCAAAGCATTATCCTCTTGGAAGCCATGATCAAGATGGAACCATGAGTATAGTTTCTCTTCTCTGTGGCAAGATCGTTAAAAAATGAAACAGAGGCCATGAGCATAGTTTCTCTTCTCTGTGGCAAGCTTGTTAAAAAATGAAACAATAATCTGGGGATCAAACCCAGAACCCTGAGCATAGTTCTTTTCCTATGTCAAGCTCATTAAAAAATGAAATAGTCACCTCTCTTGAACCTTATTTTCATCCACCCTTCTCCTTTTTCTCATCTACTAGAGAAATTGGTGACAACCTCAACATCGGTGAATGAATTGAAGCTTGGAGGGCATGTCTCCAACCTTTGATGATCATTCTGGAGTTAAGCCATTAGATTTTCAAGCTGAGGGCATACTGAGCTTAGTCTTTGTTCTTTCTCATGCTCGTAAATACATGAGAATGCATCCGGGTAAAATTTTATCTCTTTTTCGGACTTGTATGGATACATGAAAAAGGAACCCCCTAGAGTCTCCTTTAAGCTCTTTTCAGATTCTCTAAACATGAAAAGATTTTCAAGTGATCTTGCTTCCTTTCCCACTTGTTAAAAGGTTTGAAAGGGCATCTTTTCAGTGATAATTTATCTCTTTTTCGGCCTCGCGAGACTAACATTACGAAAAAGGACAACATTGGAGTCTTCTTTAAGTCATTTTTAGACTCTCTAAAAATGAAAAACTACCGAGTTTACCTTCTATGGACTCATTAAAACAATCATGCATTGAAGGGCCCATATGGGATCGAACCCCTACTTCTTCCAGTTCGTTAAACAAAGGAAGAGGAACTTACTGAAGGTGAGTTATATCGAGCATGTGTTACCCTCCTCGAGCTCGTTAAATTAAAAATAGGTACTCATCTATCTGGATGGGGGAAAAATTGAAGGAAGCAAGCCAAACAGTTTTTGAGAACGTTACCAGTAACTCTTAGAGTCGCCCTTGAACATGGCACTTTGCCTTTGTGCACATATTAATCCATTAAACCTCTACACTAAACCAATCCTCTAAGTTTTTCTTACTCCTTTGGGTCACCGGACGAAAGTCACAGTGTCCACTGCATCATCATGTTTTGGTCCATGTCATTTTTCTACCGTTGTGCCTCAGTGTTCAAGGGAAGTATCTGCCTCGAGAGTCAACCATCACAAATATCTTGTCTCAATACCCATGTCAGTCCATGTTCATTTGATCTACCAATTACATCTTTGTTTCCATTTCGTGTCATTGATGGGTGATACATCAAGGCCCTCCTTCGACGAGTCTATTCCTGTCGACTTCAACACATTATCCAGGAACTAGACTTAGAAACCAATTAGTACTTTGGGACCTGCATGCCTCAATGGTAGGCCTCCTCACATTCGACAGTGGGTTTACATCATTGACCTCTAATCGGATGATTCCACGGATGTTTGAATTTAGCTCATCTATTCACATTCGTTGGAATGTACTAGGGTACCTTGGGAATCATTGACATCAATGGTGATTTCCCTAGCGCTTGTTAATAGTTTACATCATTGACCGGTAATCAAGTGGTTTCTACCATGTTCGACATCAGGACATCTATTCACATGGTTAGATTCATACTACATCAGGATTGATAAGAAGACCCTAGGTTGAGTGATCACTCTGATATGTACTTTGCCCAGGTTGCGATGAAGTTTCTCTTGAACAATGACACATATATTGTCACATAGATCCACTTTGTATTGATCGTGGCGATGTCTTGTCATCTTGTAGATCCACTATGTATTCTTCATGGCTACGATCAGTTCAGGTCATGGGAGTATAGATCCACAATGTATCTTCAGTGGCTATACCTTTTTGTAAATATAATTATGGATCCGCAGTGTATTTTATGGCGGCCGTATCTTGCAAGTCTCTATCACTCAAGCATAGGTATGCCTACCTTGGGTTTGAAACATGTCATAATATTTGTTGGATGTTTGTGTGTAGCTTCTACCAGGTTCTCCAAGTCCACACCCTTGCTTTAAATATTTGTAAAGTGTTTCGGCCATCATTCTCTCTTATGACCTCACACTTTAGGGGGCATTATGTTACACATGAAATTTTCACACCTAGGTACTTCGCCTTAAGTGTCATAAAGTGTCATATAAGTGTCTCATACACCTTGACACCATGGAATAACCTATGTCATAATCCCTAGTCAATGTGGAGGAGGGATATATTACATGAAGGCCAAAATACCAAGTACACATGAATTATTATTAATATTCATGGAAAAGGAATTGATTAAGTGTGAGAATCAAGTGCACATGAATTATTATTGATATTCATGAAAAAGAAAGTAATTAAGTGTGAGAATCCACTTCACATTTGGTTTTCTATTTTTTAGGGAAGGTGGAGGATCTCATGGATGGTTGAAATATTTCCTCCTTAAAATCCCTGAGAAATATTTCCTCCCCAAAATCCTTAAGAGATATTTTATCCCTAAATATCTTAGAGATCCCTTTATTAGTGGATCTGATGAGAGATCCTCTCCATGGTGGTTAATCCTCCAAATCCTATATAATGAGGGATTTCCATGGAGGAAGGGGGGAATGGATATTGAGAATTATATCTAACTTATGATATCATGAGAAAGATGTCATTTGGAGCATCAACATTATGTGTGTGGACTATTTAAGCAAGGGTTTGGAGAAGGAGAGCTTGGTGAAGTTGTTGCACTACATCCATGGTTGTAAGTAACACTTTGTTCTCATCAATATAATCAATGCTTGGAATGTTTCTTTCAAACCTGTACTTGTTCCATATAATTTTGTATACAGTAGATGGATCTATGTTTTGGCTAATCTCAGTAGAGTAGGAAGTTGTTTGTACTTTTGTTTGTCTTGCAGGATCTACCAAGGGGCTCAAGATCGAAGCACATCCTGGACCTTGCAGGGACAAACGATGTTCATAAGGTACATGCTTTCCTCCTTATCTTTTGTTCATCAGCTTGATTAGATCCAAAAGGAAGTCAATGTCTATGTTAAGCACCTTCTATCTTAGAATTAAGGGTCTAGCTCTCAAGAGGTGATCTACCTGTCCGTAGGGAGATTTTCCTATAACAACTTATATCACTCATTTTTTTGCATTTTGAGGCAAGGGATCGTATCCTCACTACTGTGTTCTTAGTAGTTTCCTCCCTTTGGTCATGCACCTCTTGTGGGGTGCTCGGTACTATTTGGGCCTCTAATTTTTTTATTCTATCCTGAAGTTGTTGGAGGGTCTCAGCGAGCTTCACTATTTGAGATTCGTCCAGCTCTTGCCCTTCCTGTGCCAAGCTGGCATAGGGCAACATGCTTTACTCACCGCTTCTTTTACCATGGCCCGCTCTGCGAACAACTTATCCTTTTCTCTCTGTAGTTGGGATTTTTCCTCCTGGAGCTTCACCTCAAGCTTTGCTTTCTCACTTTCCTAGGAAGCTACATTTTCTTGTGCTTCTCTTAATTGTGCTAGGATTCCATATTTCTCCTATTTCAAGGCTTCTGTAGCCTTCTCTTTCTCTTCCTGGACTCTCTGGATTCGGGCTTCTGTCGCATCCGCAAGTCTTCTCAATTGGGTTGGTTCATCCCCCAATTCTGCAATCTGTGATGAGGAAGGCACAGTAGGTACTGCAAGGACCAAATGAACAACTCATTGTACTTCATTTAATTCCTTCTCAATTCTCCCATATATCTCCTTCTGCTTCTCTCCATATCTTTGCAAGATGTCCTCGAAAGCGTCCTCCATAGCTCTGCAGACCAGACCAATGTCATCATTCATGGGCATGGCCTCCAACTGGGGCTTATTAGCGCATGTCTTCTTCTTGGCTGAAGGTTTCTTTCGAGAAACCTTCCTCTTCTATGGTATTATTGTCCCAATAGGGGGATCCTCAAGTGGAGGGGTGGTATCTTTGCATCCTCCTTGCTCTTATGCTCCCTCATCTCCTCCTCCTTGTCCATTTTCTTCGTCTTCCCCTCCTCCTGGTGAGCCAGACCTGTTATATTCAGAAGCATTGTCCTCCTCATCGCTCTCTATATCCTAGACTTCTTCCTGCTTTTTCTTCTTCTTCTTCCCACTAGATTGTCCGACATGCTCGAATCGGGTGACTATGGGGCTTCCTATGGTGTTAGCGTTGGAGAGTTCTGCATCAGTGATAGGTTCAAGAAGTTCCTCCAGCAACTCCTTTTTAATTTTATCCATGTCTTCATCTGTCATCTTGTAGTACGACTGTAATTATTCCTGGTTTTCGTCTCTTCGCGCAGTGATGTAGATGAAATGTGGATCTACGCGAAACTTTTCTATTGGTCAGTACTAGTGCAAGGTGCATGGTGTCATGCGCGGAAATTATTCAATGGAAACCTTTAATTGTTGATACTATGCATGAAATACGACATTGGACTACCACTGCTTTGTCATGTCATTGGTGTACCACAGGGTTGAAAACTGAGAATCCAATGGATCTGAGGGTTTGATCTCTGGGAAGGTGGCTCCTTCGAGATTTTCCAAGTGACAAATGCGATCAAAATAATCAGCCAGTTGTAATGGAATTCATATCCCAAATACTGGGCTTCGCGGAAATCCTTCTCTAGCTCATTGATGAGGTAGTTTTCCCAGTTCATCTACATGCCCTCCACACATTTCCCTTATGATCTTGCCAGCTATGAGTTGGAAAGAGAGGTGCACTACACCATACTATATAGAGGCTACCTTGTAACCTCGCTTTCCTTTTTCGACTTCTCCATAGGATTCCTTGATGCGCTATGCCAAGGAACAGTCTGAAGCCTTCCTTGGATAAAACTGTTGAGGGTTAGGTCCCTTCACTCTTAAGCCTGCGATCCAGAGGATCAGCACTAGATCCATAGTAATACTTTGGTCGAGCCACAGGTATCTACCATGATAGCATGGCAAGAGGAGTTTAACACAAGTGTTAACCTCCTGGTGGCGGCCAAAATGAGGGATCTTCATCACATTCATCATGATGGATTTGGCCAGCCCCTTAATCCATGGTTGTGAGACAAGGTGAGGCTTCTTTCTAGTTGACTTGGTCAAGTAGCGGAGGGGCGCTAGCATAGAGTAGTTCTTCCTATCTCCTAAATTGAAGTCGTTGTTCTTTAATAGGGGGATATGTCCTAACTGACTCCCAACTACGCATATTCCTTTAGGAATGTATGCAATGAATATGGTGTACTCAAAATCTTAGGGAATTCTATCATGGTTAACGGCACCAACCAAAGGTGGAATGTACTCAGGTAGGATCGACGGGATCTGCTTCACATTAGCTAGATCACCGCGGTGATTACTTTGATTCTCAGTCATGGATTTAACACAGCCAGAACGACATCGAGTCAAAGGGGAAGCCTGCAGTCCCCTAGTCGACGATGCCTGGACACCTTTGGATATTGGTCTATTAGCCATTAGCTTCTTAAGGAATTCCTCAACATACTTCTCCACTTCACTAGGTTCGACCAACATTCTTGCTTTTAAACAGACAGGTTGGGGTGGACGAATGGACAGGTGGGGTAGACAAACAGACGGAAAGCTCTAGATTTATATAACACAGATCGACACTTCGATATCTTCTCTGTTTAGCTCATTTAATCACAGGTAGCAAAAAGTGATCCTGACATAGTGACCAACGAGTTAAATAAATGGGGCATCATAACAGATCTTCCAATAGCCAAGAAATGCTTCCATCAATGTAAATATGTCTGTTATGGCATGGTCTCAATGTCCCAAAAGTAGTCCATCATCCCATAAATTCATTTTCTAATCGTTCTGGAGCGTCGTTCGAATGGTCGGGGTGCCTCGAAAGGTCATATAGCTTCGCCAGGGAGAAGTACCATTCTGCGTGGTCCTGCTGTTCCGGTGAGGTTCAAATCCTGTGAACCTGCCTCATGTGAGGTTCCAGTCTGCAAAGTCTTCCATCTGGTCTCTGTAACTTCTTGCAGTTTTTCCAACTTAGCTTTCTTTTTATTGAGCTTCTTTGCCTTCTTTCCTTTGATCTAAGTTTCTCTAACTGTTTCTGGAATTCTCTTTCCATTTTTATTCTTATCTTCGATTCTTCCCTCAGCATAGCGGCTTCACACTGTTAAGGTGCCCTCAAAGGGTTTGAAGTTAATATCCCTTTTCTTTAACTTCCTGGATGGATATACTTCTTTCTTTAATAGACATGTCCTTCAAATATTTTTGCATTCTTTCAACCTTGATAGCTAATTCTCTTGCTTTATCTTCCTCCTGCGTTGTTACTTTGTTCTGTTGCTTCGAATTATCCTCTCATTCTTCTATCAGTCAATCTATTTTTCTAGCTATGAAATCCATTAGTTCTTGATTTTTCTTTTTTGTGGCTTCTTCCTCTGCTTTCCTTCTGATTTGATCCTTCTCCATCCAAGTCTTACCTAACAAAAGTGGGAAGGGGGTGTTGTCCCCAACAAATTTAATGACTTCAAATTCCTCTTCAGTCGATTTTCCATGAACAATAATAGGTACATTAGTAACTCTTCCACATAGTTTATCATCTTTCTCTTATACAAGACTATCCTCCCCAACGAAGGTACCACAGTAGGCTTTCCCAAATTTTCCCAAGTTTATTCTGTCATAATATTCACTTGTGTTTCCTCATCTAAGACATAGTCTATGTCGAAGTCTTCTATTCTTGCACTTAGGCGTTGTTTTATTTTCAGGATCTCTAGTAAACTGACATCTTTGTGAACATCCATCATTTCTTTCAACTATACTAATGTAGTCTGAACTCCCTTTGGCCTTTTTTCTTTATGACTCTCTAACATGCTCTTAGTCTTTTGACTTTCTTCATAGTTTTCTTGTCTTATGTTCATCCCTTCAACTTTAGCAATGATCCATGGTGTTGGTTATCTGCTATTTATTCTTCTTTCTTGACCATCTGAGTTATTGACCCAGGGTTCATGTCTTTTAGGTTTCCAACAAAGTCTCTAAAACTATCACCCCCCTGGTAAACCAGAAGGCAACTCAATACACATAATGCACTGCGCAGTCTCACCGGAGATAGCTTTAAATGGGTGGTTGTAAGACTCATGTGTTTACAGCCTAGGATTGAGTATGATATAGGGTTTTATTATTCAGATCCATGTAGTACGAATTGTGATTGCAATCTATTACTATTAATGGGTGTGCATTTATCTTTCACAGTTTATTTCCCGAACAGCTCAATTTCATAGCAATGTATTAACTCATTCATTAAGCCTAACAAATAATGGGTGAAAGAAAGTAAAGATATTCATGCATTCATCAAATTACATAGATATTACCATGGTTCACACCCTCCTGGGATACGTCCACAAATATTTGGCTCTTGGCTCTTTTATTGCGGTGGCTATGCATTTCCAATGCCACACGCTTACAATTCTCCTTAGATGGGTAAGATCTATATGAGGTAAACTAGATCGCACCAGGATCTAATCCCCAGATATTCCTCCTCTCCTCTGTTCTTAGCTCAACAACTTACAAAATAGTTCATAACAGTTGAATCCACTTGTACATAACTAGGATGGAATAATACAAAAAAACCAACTAATACAAAAACGATCCACTACAAAAATCCCCCCTTAAATGATACCTATGTATCTATATTTATATCTATCAGGCTCTTCAGCCATTTACAATGTATTACCAAAACCCTAACCCTACTGAATTTAGGTCTTCCTCCCATGCATGCGTGCTATTCTTCCTCCAGCTGTCGCTTTCCTTGTGCACGCTTTCTTGCATGCACGCATGTTGTTCTTCCTCCAGCTGTTACTTTAGTTTCTTCATGCTTTATTTCCCCACGACCATCCTTATTTCCACTTTGGCCTGGTGCCAACATGCCCCCAACACTAACATGTGACTCATCCCGAGTCACCTAATCCTTCTGAGCTTCCTTGATCTCCTAGGTGATCGTCTGGAACTTTTGTTGCTCTTGTCAATGCCTGCACGGTCTTCTCCTTGATGGTGTCCACTACCTGAACTGCCAATTCATCGCTCATAAATCCTGCACATTCTGCCTAGGTCTGTGCTATCTGTGTTTTAGCTCCTTCTTCCTGTGCGAGTACTTATGCTACCCGTTCCTACAATGGCTCTATTTGAGCCTGACGCTCATGTTTCTGTGTTTGCACAGTGATAAGTTCTTCTTGCATCTTCTTCATCTTTTGCATCCCTTTGACTCATTTTGGGATTGGTATAGTCTTCTGCCTTTGTTTAAGTTCTTGGATCACTGCATTGATCCTTTCCTCTTCCTTGTCCCAGCGTTGGACCTGTGGATCCTCCTCCAACCTTGTCCAAAGTTACGCTACTTTATCGAACAATTCGACTATTGTGCTAACCTTCTGCTCTATCTCCTGCAGTTGTGTTGTTGCTTCTTGCTTCCTTTGTTGCTTCACTACCGGTGGAGTGGCTGGTGTGAGATGTTCTCAGAGATTCTCGATCTCCTTCTGATACTAATCAATTGCCTACGCAATTTTGTCGATCTTTTCTGCTACTGGGAGTTCATTTCCTTGCACGGTGCTTGGGAGTTTCTAAAAAATTCCTCCCACTCTTCATTCCAGTTCGTTCCTATGTTATTTTTCCTCCTAAGTTTCAAACTTGTCCTGCTCACAAACTTTCTCCAACACCTCCTGGTTCTTTGTTGCTTGTTGTAGCTCGACTAAGTTTTTATGTGCACAAGATTGTACCTCATGGTCGATGCTAACCTACAATTTGTGTAGTGCCCTTGATGGACTCTGTGTCAAGACCAATTGGATGTGGTCTAAATCCTTCAAGGGTGTCTGCCCCATGATTTCATCTGTGCGCAGCATGCTAGGTTTGATGTAGACCATTGCGTTTGCATGTGGAATTGAGTGGACTGGGTCTCATTCTTCTACCTCCACTCTTTCTTTGGTCTGTATTGTCGATGGATCTATGCCTCTACTACTGCTTGCTATCTAGACTTCCCCGATTTTCTTGAGGAACTATCCCATTTATGCCAGCTCTTTTTTCATTTTATCCCTGTGATCTGTTGCATGATCAAAATATTTGGCTAGGCAATCCTGGACCACTCTGGCAATCATTTCCCCATCTTCCTCCGTGATCGTATAGTCTGGCGATGCTCGTTGCACGGCTGGTCTCTTATTTCCCCCTGGTTCATGTGTGATGGGATTTGGGGCGGTCTCCTGCGCTCCCTCAACCTATTTTTTTTGTACATTGGTCGACTGTGTATTCTCTTTCTTCCCCTTCTGGGTCCCTGTCTTCTTTGAACCTTTGTCTTCCTGAGTCTGCTTTCTTTGGACCATCCTTGGTTTCTTGGGCACTGGGATTTCTGAAGGTTGTGTTTATGCCTGCGTTGCCTCTCCTTTTGTTGTTCTTTCTGGTACTTCTCGGGTAATGGTTGGGATCCTCCATTCATCAGGCCATTCGTTGATGACCATATCGATATCACCCTCTGTGATGCAGTAGTACATCTGTAGCCATTGTTTATCTAGATCCTACCTTGGTTGTATCCAAATTGTTTGGCATGTGGCCCGAAAGTTGGCGATGTCCGCATATCGCACGACATCCTCTGGTGCTATTCTCCATGATCAGCTGATAGCTTCCTGTATGTCTTGTAGGTATGCTTCGAATATGATTATGTTCTCCCTCTTATGCCTAGCCTGTGGCCCGGATCTTAGTAATAGGTATCTCGCTCCCAAAGGCTATGGTCTAGTACAAAAAATTACATACCCTGGTTCTCTCCATCCCATCAAAGCTATCAAGGTGATCATCCATGAGTAATGGAATTTTGTGCCTAGGTCCTATGCATCCTTGCAGTCCTCTTGAAATAAGTTTAATAAATATGGCACCCATCTCATTGAGGTGCCTTCTGCGCACTGGGATGTAACTGCAATGACTCCAGCTGGTACTTTGTCTTTGCGGCATTTTCTGAGCAATTTGCAGGCTAAGATATTTGCGCCCAATTGTGTAGATGTGTTGTTGATTTGTTTGATCATGATGCCCCTCGTTCCCCTGGTGGTGCCATATTTCTTCTTCATTTATTTGTCATCCAGAATCAATGCGGGATCCATACCCCATGTTATCACTCCAAAATTCACCCTAGACTATAATCAGGTGAGCTTAGTAACATCAAAAGATTTGTAAATGTAAATGATTTTTTTAAAAGGTCAAATGGACAAGACTCAGAATAATAAGTTTTTAACTCAGAAATCTGGGCTAGCATACACAAGCAATCGAGGTCTTGACTAACTTCAATCAGTAAGTGAGAAAAAGTATGAACAGAGGGAAGACTTCAGTGAGAGGAATGTAGTGGTTGTTGTAAACATCAGGTCTGCAGTCAACCTAAGGAAGAAAGAGTCTTAACACAAGATCTTCTTGAGTTTAGAACTTAAGGGCACTAAAGAAATATCATGATAATATAATAATCAAACATGCATCATAGTATCGCCACAACCATTCATGTGAATCATTCAAAGCATGAACACTTTAGCATCAGAAGCAAATAAGATAGAAAGAGAAGTTGATTTATATTAACCAAGATGTCTCAAATCAAGTACATAACCAGTTCACAATAACTTTATCAAAACATTACAATTCAGGAGCCTCAGCTCAACCATTCGAACCCCTCTCCTTCTCATTTGGAACATGAATTTATAATAAAAAGGAAAGGAAACAGCTAGAGGTGTGAGTTGGCCTTCCTCAGATAGGATTCTCCAACAACATTTATCAATTGAACACATGTGCTAGCAGTTATAAACAAACTGCTATAAAAAAGGAAACATGATGGTAACCAATCCAACAATATTTAAATGAAACTTCCTCCCTTGATATTCATTGATGTGCCTCCTCTTGCATTCCAGGTGTCCTGTAAAGGTTGTAAGTTGTTATCATGTTGCCAGCTACTATCTCAGCCATTCTCCACATCATCAGCCACTTAAAAGAGTAATGAATTCGAACTCCTTGATTCCGGGTGCTAGCTAGTAGCATCATTGGGTAACATTCTGAGTAGCGCACTTCGTAATGTCTTCACCAAATTTCATGAGACTTTGTAGTGCAACCTCAAAACTAGACAGGTAGCAAAATAGGTAGTGCCACTCTGGTGTGTCTCTGTGCAAATTCTATCTCTGCCAAAAATTCGGTAGCGAATTTCGGTAGCGCACTATCGAATCCACAGCACTCAAGAGAGTTGGTAATGCCCAGGAGAGTTGGTAGCGCAGTGTGGAAATCAAAGTGCCTAGGAAACTTGGTAGCGCCCAGTGTAGAAATCGCAGCACCCAGGAAATTTGGCAGCGCACTGTGAAATATGTAGCGCACTCCCCTTTGCACATCCATGCATGAAAACGATGGAATGGGAAAGAAATTGGGAACATAATCATATATATCATGGAAAAATTTAGTTCTTCAACACCTGCATAATCACTTGGCACCTGGTAGCTTGCAATTTATTTTAAAAAACACCTCATGAAACATATCCCATATGTCTCAAGGAATTAGATATTGTTGCCTTTATATACGCCAATACTCTCATAGCATATTTGATGAGACAAGTGGAAAAGAATTGGGCTTGGCACTTGCATTAGGCTTGGCATATGAATTAGCTTGATATGTAGTGTGACTTAGGATTAGAATTAGAAGTTTGATACTTGAGCACACACCACTTTTTGGTAAAATTTACAAATAAAAATATAGGTTTTTATTTGAAAATATACAGAAGCACAAAAATAGGATTTTAGGCTAAAAAAGCAGGTCAAAAGATAGATACCATAGGGTTTATGGCTTAACCATAGGGTTTATGGGTTAAAAGGGATCAAATTAAATATTATCAGGGCTTGATGAAGAATTTGAATATTATGACAATTAGCAAAAGACCTAGGAAAAGAAAAGCAAGAATGAAATGATGAAAGCGCTTAAAAAAAATTTAAGAGCACAATTTTATGTGCTAAAACCCCGAATTGGTAATATTGTTATTTGCGCAATAAGCTCAATGGTTATGGGGATGGTTTTTTCCAGCCATACATCCCCTCCGTGTGTGACTACTAATAGCTACTTGACGCATGTTGTCGTGTACTGGCCTCTGCCGAAATGTGGTAGCTTCGGAAAACCTAAGATTATTGTTCTCTCCAGCCCAGCAGCCCACTAGTGTGGTTGGTTGATCATTTCTCCAAGTTGGGTTACACCTATGGTCTACATAAAGACCCTCTGTGCAAGTTCTAGGAACTTGGTTTCGTCTTATACGTGATGGTATGAATATTTGAGCTTCCCAACGTGACGCAGTAGCTCCGGTTCTACCTGTACTCCAGCTGGTATGCATGGTAGAACAATTTATGCTGCAGGTTTCTTGTGAGGTGAGCTCGGTATCTGAACTTTGTCTTCCTATTGCGGTGGCTAGTTTGAAGTTCCAACAACTTTCAGTTATTCCCCCATCAGCCATTCTGGCCAAGCTGAGGCATTTGCAGTGGTCTCCTCTGGTGGTTGAACTGAGATGGTCATTTGCGACTCGTCTGGTTTCACTGTTGCTTCCAAATTTTGTGTCATTCTGTTAACTTCCAGGGTTTCTTCAGTGCTTTCTGGTTGCACTTCCTCCTGGGTTTCCGCTTCCTCATTCTAAGGCTCCTGTGCCACTGCTGGCATATCCTCTTTCATGGCTTCTGCTTGTGTCTACTGAATATCTTCGACAATCAGTGTACATTTCACCGGTATCGTCTCTGGAGATGGGATTTCGTCGATATCAATGATCTCCAGTTGCTATTGTTCGTTCTCTTCCAGTGGTCCTCATGACCTAGTTTGAACCCTGGTCGATCTGGTTGTCTGGCCTTCTTCTTCTGGATTTGGCAGTGCCATAGTGGTGATTGTCGAATGTTTTTTGAGTTATAATAACTTTGGTGAGCTCTTTGGTCTCTCTCTATTCGTTCTGGCTACTATTACTCTCTCTTTGTGCTCCTTTCACGAATAGACTAGTTTCTCCCGTGCGCACGTGTTGTATGGGCTTGTCATGAAGCTTGTCGAGGACGCTTCCTCCATTATGTGTTTAATGCATCATAACTATGGGTTCAATGCATCTATGGAGATTTTTTACTTGCCATTACGATTTCTTTTTTGTCTCTAGTTGGCATGTTTAATGTGATGTCCCATCGATCCTTGTCATGCTTTACTTCTGTCTATTGTTGTCCTGTCAGCCTGCTTTTGTCGACTTTCCTTTTCTCACTTGTTTCCATTTGTATATGATTGTTGTCCTTGCCTTTGATGAATTCATGTTTCGAATGTCATGTGGCCTTTCTATCGCTGGCATGTTGCACACTTTTTAGTCTTGTTTCCTTTTTGTTCTCTTTTTTATTTTTGATTTTGTTTTCTTTTACTGCGCAGTGGGTGGTTGATTGTCCTTATACAGATTCAGTCGGATCCCATTGATCATTCCCCTGAGGTTTGCACCTGCTAAATATCTTAACTGTACAACTCCTCCATCTGTGATAGATTTTACCTCGTATGGTCCTAACCAATGCATTCTAAGCTTCCCCAGGTGTTGTAACAATTTGTTGTCATAGAGAAATACTAAATCTCCTTCCTTGAACATTTTATTCTTGATGTGTCGATCATGCCAAGCTTTATCTTTTGCTTTCTACACTTGTTGATGGAATCCTGCCAAAATTCGGTCCTCCTCCATTGATAATAACTGATTCAGTCTCTCTTGTACTGTGCCTCGTTCTGTCATTTGTGTGATAGTTGCTATGCATAAGCTGGGTACTAAACATTCTAATGGCACTACTGCTTCTTGGCCATAGACTAGTTTGAATGGTGTGTTCCCTATCAAATTTTTGCATGTAGTTCGATACGCCCATAATACTATTGGTACTTTGAGGTCCCAGTCGTCTCTGTTGACGTTACAGATCTTTGTCAATGCATTCTCCATAATTTTGTTGAAGGCTTCTATTGTGCCATTTGCCTATGGGTGATATGGTGTGCTCTTCTGGTGATGAACTTCAAACTCTTCAGTCATCGCGCGGATGGTGTTGTTTATGAAGTGTGTGCCTTGGTCACTCATCAAAACTCTTGGGCACCCAAATCTAGTGATTACTTGTTCAAACAAGAAGTGTGCAGTTGTCTTTGTGCTGCAATCTTTTACTAGGGCAGCTTCTACCCATCTTGTTAGGTATTATGTCCCAGTGATAATGTATCTTGCCCCTGTTCTTTTGGTTGGTGGGTTAATTGGTCCCACAAAGTATATTGCCCATTTTTCAAATGCTTGTAATGTTACTTGTGGTTGTAGCAGCATCGTGTCCCTTCTGTTGGGTTTTCCTACTCTTTGACAGACATCGCATCTCTGACAGTACTCTTTCAAGTCTCTGTGAATTGTTGGCCACCATAGTAATGCGCGTAGTACCTTCTGCATGGTATCTTTTCCTGCATAATGCCCTCCTGCTATTCCCTCGTGTGCTTCTACTAAAATTCTTGGTCGTTCGTGCTCTAACACGTACCTGCACAAGATGTTATCTTCTCCCATCTTGTATAGATGTCTTGCGATCAATTGATAGTCGGTTGTGCAGACTACCAGGTTCTTCTTCTGCATGGTGGTATATTCTTGCGGGGCAGTTCCCATGCTCAAGTACTGGATGATCTCTGCGAAGTAATCATCAACAATATGTACTGAGAATAATTGTGCATCTGTAGATTTGTCTTCTAAATTCGTAGGTTCTTCTCCATTTGTGACCCTGGATAGGTGGCCAGGTCCTGCATTCAGTCTTCCTAGTTTAACTATTACTTCAAAATCAAATTCTTGAAATAGAATTAACCATTGACATATTCTCCCCCCCAACACTTTCTTTTTGAATAGGTATTTCAAAGTTGAGTGATCTGTAAACATCTTAAAGTGTTTTCCCAATAGGTAACGTCTGAACTTCTGCAGTGCATAAACAATGGTTAGGCCTTCTCTTTCTATCATGTTATAATTATGTTTGGAGTCTGATAGCTTTCTTCTTGCGAACGCTATCGGGTGATCCAAGTCTCCCGCTCCTGGCTGCACTAAGATAGCTCCAAGTGCTGTCATTGATGTATCTAGATGCACATGGAATGTCTTTTCCCAGTCTGGAAATACTAGTATTGGTGTGGTAACCATATTTTCCTTCAGGGTATCCAGACCATGTTGACACTCTTCGTTCCATTGATACTTTCTATCCTTCCTTAACAGGTTTTCCATTGGTGCTATGATCTACGCATATCCTTTGATGAATTTCCTATAGTATCCTGTGTGTCCTAATGTTTCTCTTAGTTGGCGGACTATTTTTGGTGCTGGTAAGTTAACAATGATTGCGATCTTTGCTGGATCCACTAGCAAGCCTTGTTTGCATACTATATGGCCCAATGGTATCCCAAACAATGTTCCAAATATGCATTTCTTGATATTCAATGATATCTAGCACTGTCTGCATCTCTCTAACATCAACCGTAAGACTTCCACATGGTTTTTCAATAGGCTATATATTGTCCAATCATTTAGGTATACTTCAAGAAACTGATGGATGAATTCCTTAAATGCTGCGATGAATACTCTGGAGAATATTGTGGGTGCATTCTTCAATCCAAACAACATGACTGTGTACTGATAAGATCCCCATTCTATCGTAAATGTGGTCTTGTGTCTGTCCTCCTGTGCTATCTTAATTTGATGGTAGCCTGAGAATCCATCATTGAATGAGTAAGCTTCATGTCCCCCCACATTCTCTAACACTTCATCCATGAACGATGTAGGGAATGGGTCTTGTATGCATGCATTGTTCAACTTCCTCAAGTCGACGCATAACCTAATCCCTCTTCCTTATTTCTTGTCCTATACTACCATCGAGCTTATCCATTTTGATTCCTCAACTGGTTCGATGATGCCGGCTTCGAGAATTCTATCGATCTCATCTTTAACTTTTTGTTTATATATGGGGTTCAGTCTATAGGGTCGTTGTCTGGTAGGTCTCACATCGGATCTGAGTGGTATCTTCATTTCTCCTAATTCTCCGGCTATACCCTTCATCTCTGTAAATGTTGTGGGAAAGAGGTCTCTATATTCACGCAACAACTCGGTGATTCTCTCTATTGTCTGCTCATCCCAGTAGTCTCCAATGCTTGCCATTTTGGGCTACTCAGTTGTCCCGATGTTAATTTCCTTTACCTTGATTGGCACGGAAATGAATTATGATTCTATGGGTGGTCCTTCCACATCTCTTTCACCTTATACTTCTTCGATCTGAATATCGTGCAGATCATCTTCATTTCCTGTTTCCTCTTGTACATGGTAACATGACAACAGTTCCTTGACTGTCTGTTTATTCCACTGTTGTTCTTCTGTGATAAGTTATATTTCTGGTTCTTTAATGAATATGAATCCTCTTATCCATTTCACACTTGCATCTATGTTGGGGTTCTCATGCTCGAATGAGAAAGTGACTGTAAATTTTTGTTGCAATGTCGTCCATGTTGTATTTCCTTTGCGCAATTCCTGGTTTGTATACCAGTTCACTGGTATGCCCTCTAAAGTATGTATGAAGTGATGAGGCCATTCCTCCAGTGGTCTCATCTTCCACAGCATTCTGCACTTCGCCAAGTGTTCCGCTGGTGCCTCTTGTCCTTCGTATTTCTGTTCTTTTTTGTATTATTGTTCTGTGCCAAACCATATGCGCAGTAATCGCTTACATTAATACCAGTCTATGATGGTCTCTTTATGTGTGCGCCACCATCTTGCGGGTGTGGCCTTGAGTGCTAAGTCAAGTGATAAAAATCTCTGATTCTCTAATACTTTTTCTATGTATTGTGTCAAGAATGTTTCGAAATCATTTAGTCCATGGAAAATGGG
Source organism: Picea engelmannii (assembly GCA_009831015.1). Classification (NCBI taxonomy): domain Eukaryota; kingdom Viridiplantae; phylum Streptophyta; class Pinopsida; order Pinales; family Pinaceae; genus Picea; species Picea engelmannii. The sequence goes on from ML781793.1 coordinate 451,553, forward strand.
TGGTTCTCTAATTTCTACACCTACCCACCTTACTGCGCGGTCTATTCTTTCACATCTTCTCATGGATACTTTGTGTAGTCTCTGCTACCATTTTTCTAACCTGGTTTCTGAGTCTATTACGCATGAAGTAATGCTTCGCCAACTGAGTACCCTGTCTGCAGTTGGGTTTACGTAATCCTCATCGCATGTAGTTGTTCTGTACAACTGGTCTATCTCCTCTAAGTCCAGGGAAGTGGGTTCTATGAACCTCTCCCCTTCTTATGGATCTAATGGTGCTATGACCCTATATTCTCCAGACTCAAATGTCATTTTCCTGGTTTTCAAATTGATTATGGCCTGGTTGTCAAACGCCCAATCCAGACCAAGAAATGTCGGGTAAGGTGTAGTTTCGTCTACTATTTCGATGACTTCAAAGTCTACTTTAGTGCACACTCCATCCAGATCTACAGTTACTCCTTTCAGTCTACCTATTGGTAGGACTCTATGTTGATTTTCTAGTTTTAATTGAATGGTTGAGTATCCCAATGTTGGTTCTCCCATGCATTTCCATGTCGTCTTTGGTAGCACATTCACTTTGGATCCTAGGTCTAGTATAATGTCTCCCATATTGAAATCCCCAATGTTAGCATTTAGTCTAAATTCCCTACTTGTTCTTCTTCTTGTGTGTAGGTTATTGACGATGTTTTGTTCTAGATTTTCTTCCATCTCACTGCTACATTTTTCTAGTATGTTTTGCAATATTTTCATAGATGAAGGATCACGTAACACTTTTATGCATGATTGCAAAAATCCTTTGATTGTCCTTACTTGTCCCTTGGATTGCATTCCATTGGTATGGTCCATTGATGGAGGCATCTCATATTCTAGGGCTTCCTTGCTTCATTGTGTAGTCAACGCTATGTCCTCCTTTTGAAATTCTTGTCGAGCTTCTTTAAAAATATCCTTTTCCTTTTACACGTTGAACTACTTCTTGGGGTCAGTGTTCTTCTTTACCCATTGGTTCTGCGTTGGTTCCTGTTGAACTGTGTCATTTCCTATTTTCGTTCCTCCACGAGTGACTATATTGATGTTTCGTTCATCATCCCTTGCTTCGGCTCAAATCCACTAAACATCCTGATTGTTCTGGTTCCTCTTTTCCTGAATATTCACTAGTAGTGTCAGACATTCTTCTGTATCATGGTCCGATGCACGACAATACATACAATTTGTTGGTGGGAGTGGATATTCCCATGCATAATGTCCTATTTGCTGACAATTGTGACATGTGACTGGTCCTCTACCGCATTTGAAACCTCCTCTGGCTCATCCTCCTCCTCTGTATTCCGCTCGATCACCTCTCAGCGCGTTATACTGTGGTGCCTGATTATGCTACGCAGTATTGTACTGGGGTTGTGTCAGGTTGTACTGCGGCTGCACATTATTGTAGGGTTGTTACGTAGTATTATACTATTGTTGCGCAGTGTTGTATGGAGTTGGGGCTTGATTGAACTGTGGCATTGCTTTCCCACTCATCATTTTGGCCTGTACCCTATATGCATATGATGTTCTTTCCTGCATTAGCTTCATAGTCTTGCAATCTTTGTCTTCATGGCCCACTGACTTACAAAAGTTGCAATATGAATTCTTTGGAACTGTCTGGTATTTCTACATCATCGTGCAGTGATAAGGGTCATGACTCGGTTTCTTGCATATTTCGCACCATAATCCTCCATGTGGTAGAGGATTTGGCATACCTGTTTCCATATACTACACAAATGTTGGGCATTCGTTCTAGTGGTGTCCTTCTGTCCTGCATGTGGTGCACCAAATGACTTCTTGTTTTCCCTTGTTCTTATTCTGGTTCAGCTGAAATGTTAAATTCTTCAAATACTCCTTTAGTTCTTCGATAGCCAGGCCTATCTGCTGGTATTGGTTCTCTTCCAGTTGCAAGGCTACCTGAAGAGCCTCTACCTGCGTCTGAAACTTCTGTTGTCATAAGGAATACTTTAAGTCTAGGAGTAGTGAGTTGACAAATAGGTGTCGATGTTGCATATCGGTCATCAGGTATTTTAACTTTCCCTTCAGTCACTTGAATCTCTGATCAATCTCCCATACAGATTCTCCTAGTTTCTGTCTTATTTCAATCATCTCGTTCATGTATTGATCCTCTAAGCTCGGCTTCTAGAATTCATTTATCAATAATTTCTTAATGTCGACCAGTCTCCTAGTCATCCCAAGGGCACTGTTTGTGTCTAGACTCATGTACCAGTCTAGTGTGCGGTCTCTTAGTGTAATCGATAGTTGCACAAGTTTGGTATCTTCATCAATGATCTGCTTTTCTTCCCAGATCTTTGCACAAATGAACAAATGCTTCTCAGGGTCTTCTGTTGCTTCCCCTTGAAATTATGGTAATCTGATAGTGGGATCATGTTCTGCCATTCTGAATATTGAACTACTACCTCCTCCACACGGTGTGGATACTTGACTAGTGTTGCATGAACTGGCTCCTCCAGTTGTTGCTCCCTGTGTAGATGTACTTCTTGTTGTCGGACTTCCTCCAAACTTCGGTTGTCTAAATGGTGGTGTTCTATTTGGTGTATTAGTCGCACATGGGTTTATGGGTTCCACACTGACATTAATATGGATAGGATGGCTACCTTCTCCTCCCATTCTTGGGCCTCTCATCTTCCTCTCGTATGTTGCACACAGGATTTCCTCAATCTGCTCCACAGCCCTGAGATCCTCTACCTCTTCCTCATCCCTCGCCAAGCCCTCCCTCATGGCTATGGCTCTCTTCTTGGAATTCACCTTATATTGGTAGGGTACTCTGCTACGTGTCATTCTTGATGACGCTAAGATCCACTTGACCTGGTTGTCATCCATCATGATTGGGTCCAAGGGTTCCTCCTCCTTCTTCCCTTTATACTAACCTCCTTCAATTTATCCTCTCTCTGTCAGTGCTTCCCCCCTTCTCCCATGCATGGAGGGAATTTTAGTTGTTTGATTCCATTGTCATGACACCTTTATTATATATCAGTATCTTAATAGAAGTATACAGTGATCGAATGTACCTTCCTATGGGTCCACATAGAAATTATTGCTCTGTTGTGCTATATGACTTCATTGTGTCAACTGCAAACTCTGTTTTGAAGCCTGCCACAATACTGTCAAGCCAAAATTCTATTGTGCAGGTGAATTTGTTGTTCACCTGCTGTAATTGCTCAATCTATACTAGGGTCCAATATAGTTGTCGAATTCGGTTTGTTGCATGGTTATCCTTCAACCTTAGTATCCACTCCTGTAGTAGATGTGGAAAATCACAGAAAAAGACTTCGTGTAAATCAGTAAATACGTATTTATCTAGATATTTGCGAGGTGTGAATCTAGGGTTTCTATTGTCTTTATGTGCAAACTCTATCTCTTTGGTTCTCAACCAGCCTTTGATTTATTCTTTCATGGGGTTCCAAGGTCTCAACATTCCCTTCTAGTGGCTCATTTCTCTCATATTTTCTTTGTTCTCTTTTCTCTCAATCTATCTCATCTACTCAGTCCTTTCTCATTCCTATTAACACGGCAACGGAACCATTTGTTGGTTATCTGTTATTTATTCTTATTTCTTGACCATCTGATTTATTGACCCAAGGTTCATGTCTTTCAGGTTTCCAATAAAGTCTCTAAAACTATCAGCCCCCCTGGTAAACCAGAAGGCAACGCAGTACAGAGAATGCACTTCACAGTCTCACCCGAGATAGCTTTAAATGGGTGGTTGTAAGAATCATGTGTTTATAGCCTAGGATTGAGTATGATTTAGGGGATTATTATTCAGAGCCATGTACTACAAATTGTGATTCCAATCTACTACTATTAACGGGTGCACATTTATCTTTCACAGTTTATTTCCCGAACAGCTCAATTTCATAGCAATGTATTAACTCATTCATTAAGCCTAACAACTAACGGCTGAAAGAAAGTAAATATATGCATCCATTCATCACATTACACAGATATTACCATGTTTCACCCCCTCTTGGGATACATCCACAAAGATTTGTCTCTTATCTCTTTTATTATGGTGTCTCTGCATTTCCAGCGTCGTGCGCTAACAATTCTCCTCAGATGGCTAAGATCTATATGAGGCGAACTAGATTGCACCAGACTCCACAGCCTGCGATCTAATCCCTAGATCTTCCCCCTGTCCTCTGTTCTTAGCTCAACAACTTACAAAATAGTTCATAATAGTTGAATCCACTCATACATAACTAGGATGGAATAATACAAAAAACAAACTAATACGAAAATGATCCACTACAAAAATCCCCCCTTAAATGATACCTATGTATCTATATTTATATCTATCGGGCTCTTCACCCATTTACAATCTATTACCAAAACCCTAACCCTACTAACGTTAGGTATTCCTCCCATGCATGCGTGTTGTTCTTCCTCCAACTGTCTCTTTCTTGCATGCGCGCGTGTTGTTCTTCCTATAGCTGTTACTTCAGTTTTTGCACGCTTTCTTTCCCGATGACCATCCTTATTTCCACTTCGACCTGGTGCCAACACATGGACAATCCTCAACCTCATGACCAACAATCCTACAATAAATACAAATAGGACCTGTGCCAAGGCATTCCTTAGCAAGATGTCCCGATCTTCTTCAATTATAGCACAATGTCAATCCCCCCTTTTTTTTAAATGTTTCCCAACCTCTTCTGTACTGCGCACTAGGATCATAGTGTTGGACCGACAATCTGCAAAAAATAATCCTAGGTTCCTACATCCACTTATTAGTCCAAAAACTCTTTATATGCATAGGAATAACATATCTTTCTTCATTTCCATTAAATTTACTCAAATTAGCTCTTTCTTTCAACTGCGCCCTAGCCTTCAGACTAGGACAGAACCTGTTAAACATACTTAAGTTCATACTTTCAAAAAAAAAAAATTCACTTATTTTTCTCTTGTTAAAGCACAAAGATTTACCTCTTTTAAGATCTTACCTCTTTACTTCAGATCAGATTTATTTCTTAGAACAAAGATTCACAAGTCAAGTAGAGTATTGCGCACTTCAACAACAGATCTATGCATAGAGCCTCTCTTTTCTTTAATTCAGTTCCTAGCAATCACAGTTTCAGGTCCCGACAATGGAACAATTTGTTAGCACGGGAGCATACCTAGGCTTCAACGCTTAACAACACACCAACAAAACTCCAACTGCTGGCCCTTTCGGCAACACCTGCGAGGTAGGCGAAGTCTCACCTGAGGTAGAAGCGGGGGGGGGTTATAGGACGCAGATGTCTGTAACCAAGCTGGGACACGGATATGTGATAATAACACTGTGCAGAGTATTATGATAAAGCTAGGAAGTGATATGCATTAGTTTATTTACATTATGAACATTGCAGAACATAATCCAAGATAGATCTAGCGTGGTAATAACAAAATATTATGCACCTTAAACAGTTAACACTTAGCACTCTGAATCAGATCTAGCATTCTAACATAAGCAATGCATTTAAGAAACACATACATATTCATTACACATCTAATATAAGCACTAAGCAAAACATAACAGACATATCATTGCACAAAGAAAACCATAATACACCATATATACATGGTTCACCCCAGTGTAGGACTATGTCCACCAACCGCTTTGCCTTCTTTATTATGTGCTTGAATCTTACATTCATTCACTCCTGTGCACTAAGCCACAGAGTCAAACTTTGCTCCAGACAGGGGATCTGTGCACTGAGCACCAGATCCTCCTTCCAAAACTAGGTCACGGAACAGATCCAACCCTCTATCAAGCATAAATCCTTAACATACTGTAACACCCTGTTTCCCCCGGATTGTAAATATAACTGAACTGGCCAAGGACTATGGCAAAAACTCATAAGTATGAAATTATGCTGTAAATGGACCTGCAGGAAGAGGTCAACAAATGTAAATGATAGTTTGAATGTATTGCAGAACTGCTGAGAGGGGATGTGCAGAAAAAGAGACCA